>OW964836.1:21260179-21438624 GCA_943142095.1 Ophonus ardosiacus
GCACAACTGCAATTTTATTATTGGGTATTTCATTCCTATGGCTACACCCATGTTGTTCATTTTATCCATATAATTTTCGTTTAGGTGTCCCAATCTTTTGTGCCATAATTCTTTGTCACCTAAAGTCTTTGTTTCAAAACTTGAATTTGTGTTTTCTGTAACATAGTCATCTTGTAGGCGTATCATGTACATGTCTTTAATGTCTTCAGATCTTGCCAATAAGGTCCGCTGTTTATCATAAATCTTTGCTCCGTTTTTGTCGATTATGATGCGGTTCCCTTGTTCAACTAGGCTTCGTACTGACAATAAGTTGATTCGCAATTTTGGCACGTACAGAACATCTCGTATTGTCACGTTATAACTAATCCCGTTGATATTTGATTTTACTTTGACGTCTCCTATAGCTGTAGCTTCTATTTTTCTATTTTCTTCTGCGATGACGACTCTTCCGTTGAATTTTTGTATGTTGATCATTTTTTCTTTTTGATTTGTCATGTGTGATGCACATCCAGAGTCCATTCCCCACATTGTTTCGGCTTTGTTTTTGGTTTGCATCGCGTACGCCAATTGCTTCGTTTTGACATTTACGTAGAACATCTTGTTTTCTTTACTTGTATTATTATTTCTCCTATTTTTGTTGTACCTGTGGTAATTTCCTTTCTGGTGGTCGTCTCGTTTCTTGTTATTGCTCTTTTCAATCTCGTCTTTTCGATACCAACAATCTTTGCTAGTATGGCCCATTTTCCCACAATTGTAACATTTCTTTCCTTGACCTCTACGTTCTTTGGCTTTGTAAGCGAAACTTGTACTTGCGGAGTTGTTTCTTTCTCTCTAATTCGTTTTTCTTCTTCGTGTAAAGCTTGTGCGACCTCTTCCAGTTTTATGCCGCGTTGTGGTCTTAGTATTGATACAATTGGGAATTTCTGTCCAATACCTCTTACAGTATATGTTAGTTCTCTTTCATCTATTGGTTTTCCTAGACTTGCATATTTCGACGGTATTCCTCGACCACGTGCGATGTAGTCGTCAACCGTTTCGTTTTACATCATATGTATTTCTTTAAGATCCATTTTTGCGTCTATGGCCCGATCGTGAGCGTTTCCCGCATATATTCGCTTAAGTTCCAACCATACTTTTCTTGCATTTGTTTCGTCAATAAATTGACAGGCTTGTTCTGAACTTAGTGATACAATAATAATACCGAATTTCATCATTTTTGTCTTCCCATTCGGCCCTTGCAGCAGTGTCTCCGTTTGGACCCACCTCTTCATTTTCAATGGCTATCTTGTACAATTTCTTGCTTCTTAAATTACACTGATTTTTAGAGCCCAAGTGTGATAATCCTCACTTGTAATGAGCTCCACCCTATTTATATTTAGCCCTTCCATCTTGTAATTTTTGACAAACGTCGCGCTAATTGATAGGTAAAGCGATCTGGTCTGCGTCAAAAAAAAAAAAGGAAAAATGGAGAATGACAAGGCGTTGAGTGTGTGCTTGTTTTTCGGCAAGAAATATAAATGTCATTGAATGTAATTATAATTATTTAATAAAAATAGTATTCACAGAACTGCGTTTATGTGTCTGATCCAACAATTATTATTATTATTTAAATTACTTTTTTTCAGAATATTTTTTTAAAAAATGGCGTTCAAAGTCAAAAACAATAAGACAAGTACGTATTTGAATTGAGTATATTAGCTTATGTCTGAATTAATTTTTGTTGATAAACGTTTGCACTGTGTTGTAAAAAAAAGCCACGTAGATGCATTCGATAACATTTTGAACAAATAGTTTGCGTTTGAGGGAGAATTGCAGGGTATGAAGGCAATGGCAAAGACAACATCAAACTGCAAGAAGAAAAGCATCGGGGCGGTTACACAATACTTCAAGGCGCGGAAATCGCCATTAGTATTTTTACAAATTTGGAAGTAAATTAATTATATTAATAATGATATTGTTTTAATAGCTTCTTTCAAAATTTCCCTTCCATCATGTAAACCATAGTTTTAAGTCTATTTTTCTATATAAGTTATAGATAGGGCTGTAAGCATTTTTAAATGCCACCGGGAAGATCTATGTCATGCCCGTAAAATTTAAAAATTTACATTAATTTTTGAAAAATTATGTCTTGAATTGAACGATTTTTTAATCATATAAATTTGCAACACAAGAACATCCAATTCACCATTGAAATTGAAGAAAATAATCGCGTACCTTTTTTGGATGTTCTTTTAGAAAAACAAATTGATGATAAACTAATTCATACTGTATATAGGAAACCAACGCATACAAATCAATATCTTCATGAGACCTCTACCACCATCCTGTACAAAAAGCTTGTAATATTAAAACATTATATCAGAGAGCAGCTACTTTATTTCATCCAAGTAAACTTCAAGAAGAAATTAATTTTTTTTGATGATGTGTTCCTAAAAAATGGTTATAGTAAAGCTCAAATTAAAAGAGCATTAAAGACCAAGAATAAACCACTACAACAAGTTATTACAGAAAGGAAATTATATGCCACCTTACCATTTGTTGCCCATGTTACAGACAAAATTGGCAGGATTTTAAAGAAATATAATATTCAAACATCTTTTAAATCAATTATAAAAATCCGAGATCTTCTTGGAAGTGTTAAAGATAAAGTTCCTCTACAATGTTCTGGCATATATAAGATTCCTTGCCATTGTGGAAAAGTGTACATTGGACAAACTGGCCGAACTATAGCTACTAGAATAAAGGAACACCAACGCCATATAAGACATAATCAGCCTGATAAATCAGCGGTAGCTGAACATGCCATAGAAGAACTACACGGAGATGATTTTGAAAGTACGAAAATTATAGCAAAGGAAAATCACTGGATTAGAAGATTGATAAGAGAAGCTATAGAAATTCAGAAGTCTCCTAACAATATCAATCTTAACACAGGCTATGAATTAAATAAAACATGGTACCCTGTTATTCATTTATAATTTTCTTTTTCATTTGTATGTTTTATATTTACCATTTATCAATGTACCTTTGATTTTATATACTTGTAGTCTTGACTACATATTTATTTATATATGTTATTATTATTAAAACCTGAAGAAGACAGTACCTTACTGTCGAAACGTTGTTAATTTAATAAATATCTACAGAACTAAACCCAAATATTGTTTATTTTTATTTAAAATGAAAACACATTAAAATTTAATATTTAATAGTTTCATAAATAAAAAATCACGTGACTATCCGTCAATTCTATTTATTTTGCAAATTTTGAAGGTCAAACGTGTTTTAATGCAGTTATATAACATAGAATTTTTTACAATGAAACAAATTTAACAAATTCTTAAAAATTAATATCAATATTTTATGACGAAAACAAGTAAAACATAATAAAATATCTAATGTTAGATGCTAATATCCAATTTTACATTTTACCTTTTTAAGCTAACAAAGCAGTTATTTAGCGTTAATAAACTATAATAAAATATTAACGAGTAATACCTGATCCGACCAGCTTTTAGAGCACAGTAACTAAATGTTAGTATAAGAAAAATTAGTACCAATACATCAATAATTTAAAAATTCTATCGTTATATCATTACGATTCAGTTTTTGGAAGCAAATAAAATTTTTTTTAAACGAAGTGGTTTTTGGATGAATGCTTCATTTACTTCAACATAGTCAATGATTTACAGATTCCAATTGCGACGTTTCGGTTCTGTTTAGAACCACTTTCAAGCAATTATTAAAATTTGAAAAAATTAAAAAGTTTTACATTTTAATTATAAATGAAGTTACAAGAAATAGAAAACCAATGAGTTGAAAGACTACATGGTTAAAAGTCAACTCTTGGTCAACTTCTTCATTGAATTGGAGTAAGTTTTTAGCAATTGAACTTGTTTTTGATTGTAGTGGACACGTAAAGACTAGTAGAAATCCATGGTAACTAATAAAATTTGAAGAAAAATAAATAAAATATACCCCTGGTCCTGGGTCAATAGAATTTTGATTCAGTTTTTGGAAGCAAATAAAAAAAATTTTAAACGAAGTTTAATTTTACAAAAAATGAGAAATAATTATTTCATTTTCATATTTATGATAATTAGAAAAATATTATTTATAATAAAATTTAATATAAAAGGACAAATCGCGTCCTTTCCTGGTTTTAAAAAGGACAAGGACAAAATATGCTCAAAAAATGACAGTCCTTTCCAAAAAAGGTCAGTTGGCAACCCTAGTTAGCATAGCTGGCTGATATATGATAGTTAATCTCATTAAAATTCCTTAACTCTATATCAATTGAATATGTAGGAAAGTGCTTTTTTTCATATTTATATTAACATAAAATGTCAAACAATTATATTTAATTGCGTTTCTTCATGGATGTAAACCCTCCACCGAATTTTTTTGACCAAAGACAATACCTTCCTTATCTCAGGGTGACTGAAGGTAAAAAGTAGTAGATTAGTACTTGGTTGCAATAATTATTGAAGTTTACTTTCATTCTTACATTGCAAATTTATAACCTATATGATATTAATTAATAAAACTAACTTTAGTTAATAGACTTGTAACATGTATGTGTAAATGTTCTTTCATGATGATAATAAAACAATTCTCTAATGACAATATATCAACATTTCAAATGGTCTAACATTAATGGCAATGATATTTTCGTTCAAAACTTAAAATCATTAACCCATTTATACAAAATTCCTGATTCCTTTAAACATATTACAATTAAATTGAATCTTGAAAAGGATAGCCTTTCCTTACAATAAACCTCATAGTAGAAATTATTCCATGCTCAAACCCATGAAACATGGGAGTTCCATCAGAATGAGGTACTTGCACGTACGTCACTCAAGGCCATTCATTCTGGCAGTCGAACAGCTGATTGCGGGCAAATAAATCAAATATTAACATGGAGTCAAATGGAAAATTCATGTTTACATTTCAAAAAATCTTAAATAATTATTTACGTGAACGTTTGTGTAAAATATATATGCAATTATAACGGCTAAACACTAGTAAGAGTACACTGTTGAAGTGAAATGACAATAAAAGTCACACATAATCACAGTAATGGTTTGAAACCAAAACAAGATGTATTTATCATGTGTTTCCCTACTGCATTCATTTTGTACTCCGTTTAATTGCCTCTAGTGCATGTGCAGGGTAAGTAACAATCATTATATTTTATTTGTAAATGGAATGATGTAAATTTAGGTAAACATGGACAAGCCTTAATATCAGAGTGAACTTAGCAGCAGATTCGCAGCAGCGGATTCGAACGAGAAATAGCGTTGGAGAACCCTGATGTTCGTTGACGTTCGCTGCTATTTGTTGGTGATCGCTGCCCTTTCGTTTGGGTTTTTTTCAATAAAATCGAAGAAAAAATAAGAAATACCTTAAATATCTAATTCAGTAAGCACAGAAAATCTTTTGGTATATTAATTCAGAGGCCCAGGGTACATAATAACCATAATACTTTGAATTCATACAATTTAACTAATATTATTGGGTAATAATTATCATGAAAAGGATACGGACAAAATAATTCATACGCAAAATGATTGCTACATTAATAAACAATACAAAAAATATCATTTATTTAAATAATTCAGGGGAACAGGGTACAAAATAACAAAAAAATTGAAGATTTATTTCTTAATAGATATTATTACCAAATAATTATCCTGAAAAGGATACAGACAAAATGAATCATACGCAAAATGATTGCTACAGTAATAAACAATACAAAAAATATCATTTATTTAATATTTCAGGGGAATAGGGTACAAAATAACAAAAACTTTGAAAATTTATATCATGACAGATATTATTGGCAACTAGTTATCCTGAAAAGGATACGGACAAAATATATCATACGCAAAATGATTCAGATTCAGATTCCTCTTAACAGAGCTGTTCACTACGTGAAACTAAATCCTGGATACGCCAGGCCCACCCTGTAAGAGTATAGAGGACAAAACACTAACAGCCGGCCTATGCACTTTGACACGGCGCGGACTAGAGACCAGTGGCGGCTGGTGATATCTTTGTATGGTAGGGCACAAAAATTTAAAAAAGTAAAAAGAGTATATTAAATTATTTAATCTTTAAGATACAGAAGCCATCTTCGTAATTAAATGAGTACTAGACGATTACAATTCAACAATAACAGATTACCTCGGAAAATGCCGGACATACTCGGACATCTTTGTTTAAATTGGGCTGTGCCCGGAACAAGCTTAATGCAAATAGTGGGAGACCGGGGCAGAAACATTTGTGCCCTAGCTTCTAGCAGCATATCGGTACGTGCACACGTCAGTATATAGGCTATATAGCTATCGGCGGTGTAGTAAGCATTGCATAATAATGAAAGTAAATAAATAATAATTAATGTATTTTTAAAATGTATCGCTTATTTCTTTTTTTCTTGTCTTTTTATTTGGTAGGGCTGCGCCCTTGTGCCCTATAGCACGAGCCGCCACTGCTAGAGACGTCTTGCTAACCCACTCTAGTCAACAACCACAACATAGAAACATAAAAAATTGTTTAACGTCCAATGGACTCCCCAACATTTTAATCGAAATCTGGGTTGGGTGACTTTTTTAACGTGGGATTCTACCACTTATTTTATGTTGATAGCGAGTCAATGCGGTCTGGATAATCTTTGTGAGGTTTTTCAATTCAATCTAGGTTTAGTCTTTACTGTTATGTTTCGTAAATCTTCTCAGTTTGTTTTTTAATTTCGTTTTTGTTTTTTGCCATTTCTTCCCACCATTCCTCTCCATGCCCTGTCGCCGTGAAGTCTTCATTTAGTGTTGTTTGATAGGTGTAACAAGGCCTGCCTTTCTTCTTTCTGCCTTCCACTTTTAAGTTCAGCAATTTCTTTAGTCGGTGTCCTTCTTCTCTTCTTTTTATGTGTGCCCAATATCTTATTCTTTGTGTTATAGCGTTTTTAACTATTGTTCTTCCTTCTAACAATTGTTCAATTGTTTTGTTTTCATTATAGTCACTGCTGGCTCGGTGTAGAAACTTTACTATCCTTTCTTCCATGTTTGTAAGTGATCTTCTGTTTCTTTTTGTTAATGCCGTTGTTTTGACGGAGTATAAGGCGATGGGTGCTATGACTGTCTTGTATAGTAATCTGGTTGTCTTCCAATTTATTTTGCTTTCTTTTACAAATTTTTGAATACACCTTGACATTTGGTATGCTTTTTTGATCCTCTCTGCTGTTGTCTCTGGTCTATTTAGTGATTCTGTGATTGTGCTTCCCATATATCTCATTTGCTCAACTTTCATGAAATTAATTCCATTTATCTGTATGTAGTTTTCGTCCTGTATATTTTCTACACTGAGTGGATCTCTTACCATTATGTTACTTTTTTGTGTGTTCATTTCCATGCCTGTTGTTTTTGCAGTTGGTACAAATTCTTGTAAAAATTCCTCTAAATCAGTTTTGTTTTCCGCGAGGATGATTATGTCATCGGCATATGCTTGAATGTATGGGAGCTAGATTCCGTTGCTATTTTGGTTTAGTTTGAATTTGTTATGTATTTCTTCTACCGTTTCAAGTATGTGGTGCAGTACCATTACAAACAGTGTCGGAGATATTGGGCATCCTTGTTTCACTCCTCTTGTTTTTTCCTTCATCCCTGTCCGTTGACCGTACCACTGGATGGCGGTGTTTTCGGTTAGACATGTCTTTATTATTCTATTTATGAGATGATGAGGAACTTTTTTGTATTTTAGGGTCTGAATTATAGTTTCGTGTTTCACTGAGTCGAATGCTTTTGATATGTCTATCGATAGTATGTATAAGGGTTTACCTACTTGCCAATATTCTTCCATTATTCTTCGTATTGCGTATATATGGTCTTCTGTTGATCTGTCCTGTGTAAAAGCTGTTTGATAGGGTGGGATCATATTACATAACGTGATGCGCCGGTAGTCGTTTGCTTCTTGCGGATTCTTTTTCTTTGGAATAGGAATTTGCAGAGTTTCATTCCATTCCTCGGGGACCGTATTTTTAATCCAGGCTTCGTTAAGAAGTTTTGTTATTTCCTGATAGAGTTCTGTAGGACCTTGTTTTATTAATTCAGCTTCTATTCTGTCTGCCCCTGGTGCTCTGTTGTTCCGTAGACTATCTATATAGAAGGTTATGTCTTCTAGTGTTGGGTGACTGCTAAGTGGGCATTGATCTACCTTCTTTACCTCTTCTATTCTGCTATCTTCACTGCTTTCGTGTACTATCTGCTCCCATTTCCTCATTGAGATATATTTAGTGCGTTTATTGTTGTTGCTTCTTCTGTACTGTTTCAGGAAGTTGTATGTTATTCTGGGTCGTTCTTGTGGTAAATAATTATTCATCTGCTCGAAGAATTGAGCGCATTTCCTCTCTTCGTGATCCTTATTGGCTTTCTTTAGTGTTTTGATTGCTTCCATCAGTTGGATTTTTATGACTTTGTCTTCTTTCTTTTTGTTTAATCTAAATTTTGCTTTCTGTACCTTGGCCATTGCTCTTCTCCTATTAGGGGTCATTGGTGAAGTTAATATGTTAAGTGTAACTCTAGCCGCTGTTTTTATAGTATTCATTATTTCTGTATTCGTAAGGGTGGTTATCTTTTCGGTTAATTTTTGTATGTCTGCTTTCAGTTTTTCCTTATATTTTTCATTGTCCGCTTCATGTCTTCGTCGTTTTACGTTCCATTTCCTGTTATCTACTACGTGTATGTGTCTCTTGATTGTATATCCATTATGAGTGCCTGTGATAATTTTTGTATTGTTTATTGATTACCAAATCCTTTAATTAGGCTGATAATGGCTTGTATAGTTGTAATTATGTAATTATATTGATTAATGATCATCGGCATTTAAAGTATGTTAAACCTAAATGTAAAGTTAAGGCTGAAAGGGAAAATTATTCCTGAAAGAGAATGTAATTATTAGGTACTTAACTTTTCACTTAGAAGGAATTGCGGATGAGATGAATTTGGTTAATAGGTTACATGAGCAATACATATACATATACACATACATGCACCTACATACCCATACGCATTTACATGCACACATATATTATATACTCCTCTTATGGTGAGGTGAATTGTTCCTTTATTCTATTATAGAGTTCGATTTACCGACTGGAAATGAATCCTGTTCTGTCCTAAGTTATTTGCTAGAATCTTCTTCTAAATTTCTTGTTTTGGCCAGGGCCTTAATAATTCCTTGTTATATTTATAAATTATTACAAATTTTCACTTCACTTCACCTCCATATACTTCACTATCACATTATTATTATGAAATTACACAATCACTACGGAGCTCAATTAAACACGTCCGTCTCCTACTGTGGTTGTAACAAGACTCCTAATAAATCATACGCAAAATGATTGCTACATTAATAAACAATACAAAAAATATCATTTATTTAAATAATTCAGGGGAACAGGGTACTAAATAAGAAAAACTTTAAAAATTTATATCATGACAGATATTATTGGCAACTAGTTATCCTGAAAAGGATACGGACAAAATAAAACATACGCAAAATGATTACTAGATTAATAAACTATACAAAAAATATAATTTATTTAAATAATTCAGGGGAACACTGTACAATATAACAAAAGATTTGAAGATTTATATCTTAATAGATATTATTAGCAAATAGTTATCCTGGAAAGGACACGGACAAAATAAATCATACGCAAAATGATTGCTACATTAATAAACAATACAAAACATATCATTTATTTAAATAATTCAGGGGAACAGGGTACAAAATAACAAAAAATTTGAAAATTTATATCTTAATAGATATTATTGGCAAATAGTTATCCTGAAAAGGATACGGACAAAATAAATCATACGCAAAATAATTGCTACATTAATAAACAATACAAAAAATATCATTTATTTAAATAATTCAGGGGAACAGGGTACAAAATAACAAAAAAATTGAAGATTTATATCATAATAGATATTATTGGCAAATAGTTATCCTGGAAAGGATACGGACAAAATAAATCATACGTAAAATGATTGCTACATTAGTAAACAATACAAAAAATATCATTTATTTAAATAATTCAGGGAACAGGGTACAATACAACAAAAAAATTGAAAATTTATATCTTAATAGATATTATTAACAAATAGTTATCCTGGGAAGGATACGGACAAAATAAATCATACGCATAATGATTGCTACATTAATAAAAACTACAAAAAATATAATTTATTTCAATAATTCAGGGGAACAGGGTACAATATAACAAAAAAATTGAAAATTTATATCTTAATAGATATTATTGGCAAATAGTTATCCTGGACAGGATACGGACAAAATAAATCATACGTAAAATGATTGCTACATTAGTAAACAATACAAAAATATCATTTATTTAAATAATTCAGGGAACAGGGTACAATATAACAAAAAAATTGAAAATTTATATCTTAATAGATATTATTAACAAATAGTTATCCTGGGAAGGATACGGACAAAATAAATTATACGCATAATGATTGCTACATTAATAAAAACTACAAAAAATATAATTTATTTAAATAATTCAGGGGAACAGGGTACAATATAACAAAAAAAATTTAAATTTATATCTTAATAGATATTATTGGCAAATAGTTATCCTGGAAAGGATACGGACAAAATAAATCATACGTAAAATGATTGCTACATTAGTAAACAATACAAAAAATATCATTTATTTAAATAATTCAGCGGAACACTGTACAATATAACAAAAGATTTGAAGATTTATATCTTAATAGATATTATTAGCAAATAGTTATCCTGGAAAGGATACGGACAAAATAAATCATACGCAAAATGATTGCTACATTAATAAACAATACAAAACATATCATTTATTTAAATAATTCAGGGGAACAGGGTACAAAATAACAAAAAAATTGAAAATTTATATCTTAATATATATTATTGGCAAATAGTTATCCTGAAAAGGATACGGACAAAATAAATCATACGCAAAATGATTGCTACATTAATAAACAATACAAAAAATATCATTTATTTAAATAATTCAGGGGAACAAGGTACAAAATAACAAAAAATTTGAAGATTTATATCTTAATAGATATGATGGGCAAATAGTTATCCTGGAAAGGATACGGACAAAATAAATCATACGTAAAATCATTGCTACATTAGTAAACAATACAAAAAATATCATTTATTTAAATAATTCAGGGGAACAGGGTACAATATAACAAAAAATTTGAAGATTTATATCTAAATAGATATTATTGGCAAATAGTTATCCTGAAAAAGATACGGACAAAATAAATCATACGCAAAATGATTACTACATTAATAAACAATATAAAAAATGTCATTTATATAAATAATTCAGGGGAGAAGGGTACGTTTGCTCCAGTATCGATCGTGAACTGTCGTGTTGTTCCTTCTACTGATCCCTCTGCTACTAAACTGTTTTGGGGCTCTTCCTACTGCCCGCCAAGACTAGCCCCTCTTCTTTGGCGCACTTTAGTTTTCCGATTTCGTTTGACATTTCTTCTTCTCTGGACACATAGCGATTATGTGTCCTTCTTTATAACAAAAGAAACAGATTACTTTTCTTGGACCTCTTCTCATTTCTTGAATTTGACAAATATCAATATTTTCTTCTCCAGTCAATCCATAAATTTTGTTCGGGTTTGAAACGCTTTGTGCACGCTCTCATACCATTTAGCCGGAATTCCGCTTCAAAGTTTTAAAAAAAAAAAATAATTTTCTTATAATAACAGAACGCTTTATTTGATTTGGATGAAATTTGGTATGACAGATATTAAAAAAATTATCAACCGAAATTAATTTAATAAAAGTTGGAAATCATTCTGCACAAAAAAACGACGCTGGTCCTACTCACATTCCGTTTAAAGTAAAAGCTCCAATTTTTGACGGTAAACCCTCCTGGGAGGTTTATAAAAAGCAGTTCGAACAAGCTGCTAAATACAATCAGTGGACAGAAACTGACAAACTCACAAGCCTTACTATGGCGCTCCAGGAAGAAGCAGCAAATGTGCTCCGAAGCGGTTATTCCAATAATTCTTTTGAAAATTTGGTTGCTACACTAAATGCTAGGTTTGGAGAAGAGCACTTGCAGCCTCTTAATCGCTCACAGTTTTCATCTCGAAGAAGACGATTGAGGGAGCCTTTACAAGAATATGCAGCAGATATAGAAAAACTTGGAAGATCAGCATATGGATGTCTTCCAGATGAAGCACTGCATTCAATGTTAATTCAAGGGTTTATTCAGGAGTTGGATAACATAGAAATGGCTGCTGCTGTATCAGTGGCAAGTAAAACCAAATACTGGGAAGCGGTTGGAGTGGCACTGAATTATGAGAGCGTGCGTAAAGCGTTTCAAACCCGAGCAAAATTTATGGATTGACTGGAGAAGAAAATATTGATATTTGTCAAATTCAAGAAATGAGAAGAGGTCCAAGAAAAGTAATCTGTTTCTTTTGTCATAAAGAAGGACACATAATCGCTATGTGTCCAGAGAAGAAGAAATGTCAAACGAAATCGGAAAACTAAAGTGCGCCAAAGAAGAGGGGCTAGTCTTGGCGGGCAGTAGGAAGAGCCCCAAAACAGTTTAGTAGCAGAGGGATCAGTAGAAGGAACAATACGACAGTTCACGATCGATACTGGAGCAAACGTACCCTTCTCTCCTGAATTATTTATATAAATGACATTTTTTATATTGTTTATTAATGTAGTAATCATTTTGCGTATGATTTATTTTGTCCGTATCTTTTTCAGGATAACTATTTGCCAATAATATCTATTTAGATATAAATCTTCAAATTTTTTGTTATATTGTACCCTGTTCCCCTGAATTATTTAAATAAATGATATTTTTTGTATTGTTTACTAATGTAGCAATCATTTTACGTATGATTTATTTTGTCCGTATTCTTTCCAGGATAACTATTTGCCAATAATATCTATTAAGATATAAATTTTCAATTTTTTTGTTATATTGTACCCTGTTCCCCTGAATTATTTAAATAAATTATATTTTTTGTAGTTTTTATTAATGTAGCAATCATTTTGCGTATGATTTATTTTGTCCGTATCCTTTCCAGGATAACTATTTGTTAATAATATCTATTAAGATACAAATTTTCAATTTTTTCGTTATATTGTACCCTGTTCCCTGAATTATTTAAATAAATGATATTTTTTGTATTGTTTATTAATGTAGCAATCATTTTGCGTATGATTTATTTTGTCCGTATCCTTTTCAGGATAACTATTTGCTAATAATATCTATTAAGATATAAATCTTCAAATCTTTTGTTATATTGTACAGTGTTCCCCTGAATTATTTAAATAAATTATATTTTTTGTATAGTTTATTAATCTAGTAATCATTTTGCGTATGTTTTATTTTGTCCGTATCCTTTTCAGGATAACTAGTTGCCAATAATATCTGTCATGATATAAATTTTTAAAGTTTTTCTTATTTAGTACCCTGTTCCCCTGAATTATTTAAATAAATGATATTTTTTGTATTGTTTATTAATGTAGCAATCATTTTGCGTATGATTTATTAGGAGTCTTGTTACAACCACAGTAGGAGACGGACGTGTTTAATTGAGCTCCGTAGTGATTGTGTAATTTCATAATAATAATGTGATAGTGAAGTATATGGAGGTGAAGTGAAGTGAAAATTTGTAATAATTTATAAATATAACAAGGAATTGTTAAGGCCCTGGCCAAAACAAGAAATTTAGAAGAAGATTCTAGCAAATAACTTAGGACAGAACAGGATTCATTTCCAGTCGGTAAATCGAACTGGATAATAGAATAAAGGAACAATTCACCTCACCATAAGAGGAGTATATAATATATGTGTGCATGTAAATGCGTATGGGTATGTAGGTGCATGTATGTGTATATGTATATGTATTGCTCATGTAACCTATTAACCAAATTCATCTCATCCGCAATTCCTTCTAAGTGAAAAGTTAAGTACCTAATAATTACATTCTCTTTCAGGAATAATTTTCCCTTTCAGCCTTAACTTTACATTTAGGTTTAACATACTTTAAATGCCGATGATCATTAATCAATATAATTACATAATTACAACTATACAAGCCATTATCAGCCTAATTAAAGGATTTGGTAATCTGAATGATCTCATAACACAACAAAATTCTGGGAACTCATTTCCTACCTGACTATCAAGAGAAACTGATCATCTAAAATCTATTAACGCATAACAAACTTAGCATCGATCACGGAAAGCAATTGGAACATTATTCATCGCATCGATCACGACAAAGGACGTAGCACATACATAACTCTCTAAACCGACTAACCCGCTGGACCATTGGACACACGGCTCCTAGAACAATATCACCATTTATACATAACCAATCATGAATTGCGCTAAAACCAACGAAGGCACCATTTATTACTGGCCGATCCCGGGGGACGGAGACTGTTTGTATGCAGCCATCACACACCAGTTATTTGGGTACTCCATAACATCTCAACAGCATAAGTCTCAAACTCTGGAGACGAGGAAGGCAGCTGCACAGTACATTAAAAACAATTTAAACAATTACAGAAATGTGTTAAGAGGGAATATATTAGAACTACCAACAAGATATGCACACATCAAAGACAGTCACGGAAACCCAAATATAGAAAGACAGATAGAAGCACACCTCCACGACATAAGCACACCGGGATTTTGGGGAGGTTATGAATCAATTGTAGCTCTAGCAGAACACTTCGGAGTAACAATCGAAGTGCACCAGGAACTTGGACAAAAATCAGCATTCAACCAAACGATACCGCAACAGAACACACCATTAGAATTCTATACAGGCAAACAAGAAATCATTACGATAGCTGCCTCCCAACCAAAGATTCACCATACATACAAGATCAACGCACCCCCTCAGATGCATACGAGCAGAGGGAAATGATCTTCGCTTCATGGAATATAAGAGCAGCAAACAACAGGAAGAAAAGAGAATCCATTGACGAGATTCTTCTGAAAGAGAAGATTGATGTGGCGTGCCTACAAGAAACTAAACTAATAACCGGAACAACGAACACACAGAACTATTTTTGGCACCATAGCGGAAATGTCAAAAACAAATACCGGGGAACAGCGAATCTACTAAGAAAATCAAGCAATATAAAATTCATGAACTTCCAAGCACTATCTGAGGACCTATGTCGAGCCACCCTACACCACAACAATATCAAATGCACGATAATATCAGTATACGTTCCGAGCGATAAAAGACTACATGCGACTCACGAACTCCTTTCTAAAACGCTAGAAACAGAAAAACACCAACCTATAATCATAGGAGGCGATTTTAACGCACACATTGGGAAAAAAAGACATCTCTGAAAGAGACTACCAATATATCGGGCAAAACCTATACCACGACTGGAGTAACGAAGGAGGAGCCGAACTTAAAAATCTATGCCATCAATATAAAATACACATAAAGTCGACCTGGGAAAACTCAAAATCACTTTTAACAACATGGACGAATGGGACATCAAGATCACAAATAGACCACATACTAACGGGCAAGAACCAGAATGGCATAGTAATAAAACACATCCATGCAAAATGGCAAGAAAAAGTAAGAACAGATCACAAAATGATGATAGCAAAAATTATCACAGGCACTCATAATGGATATACAATCAAGAGACACATACACGTAGTAGATAACAGGAAATGGAACATAAAACGACGAAGACATGAAGCGGACAATGAAAAATATAAGGAAAAACTGAAAGCAGACATACAAAAATTAACCGAAAAGATAACCACCCTTACGAATACAGAAATAATGAATACTATAAAAACAGCGGCTAGAGTTACACTTAACATATTAACTTCACCAATGACCCCTAATAGGAGAAGAGCAATGGCCAAGGTACAGAACGCAAAATTTAGATTAAACAAAAAGAAAGAAGACAAAGTCATAAAAATCCAACTGATGGAAGCAATCAAAACACTAAAGAAAGCCAATAAGGATCACGAAGAGAGGAAATGCGCTCAATTCTTCGAGCAGATGAATAATTATTTACCACAAGAACGACCCAGAATAACATACAACTTCCTGAAACAGTACAGAAGAAGCAACAACAATAAACGCACTAAATATATCTCAATGAGGAAATGGGAGCAGATAGTACACGAAAGCAGTGAAGATAGCAGAATAGAAGAGGTAAAGAAGGTAGATCAATGCCCACTTAGCAGTCACCCAACACTAGAAGACATAACCTTCTATATAGATAGTCTACGGAACAACAGAGCACCAGGGGCAGACAGAATAGAAGCTGAATTAATAAAACAAGGTCCTACAGAACTCTATCAGGAAATAACAAAACTTCTTAACGAAGCCTGGATTAAAAATACGGTCCCCGAGGAATGGAATGAAACTCTGCAAATTCCTATTCCAAAGAAAAAGAATCCGCAAGAAGCAAACGACTACCGGCGCATCACGTTATGTAATATGATCCCACCCTATCAAACAGCTTTTACACAGGACAGATCAACAGAAGACCATATATACGCAATACGAAGAATAATGGAAGAATATTGGCAAGTAGGTAAACCCTTATACATACTATCGATAGACATATCAAAAGCATTCGACTCAGTGAAACACGAAACTATAATTCAGACCCTAAAATACAAAAAAGTTCCTCATCATCTCATAAATAGAATAATAAAGACATGTCTAACCGAAAACACCGCCATCCAGTGGTACGGTCAACGGACAGGGATGAAGGAAAAAACAAGAGGAGTGAAACAAGGATGCCCAATATCTCCCACACTGTTTGTAATGGTACTGCACCACATACTTGAAACGGTAGAAGAAATACATAACAAATTCAAACTAAACCAAAATAGCAACGGAATCTAGCTCCCATACATTCAAGCATATGCCGATGACATAATCATCCTCGCGGAAAACAAAACTGATTTAGAGGAATTCTTACAAGAATTTGTACCAACTGCAAAAACAACAGGCATGAAAATGAACACACAAAAAAGTAACATAATGGTAAGAGATCCACTCAGTGTAGAAAATATACAGGACGAAAACTACATACAGATAAATGGAATTAATTTCATGAAAGTTGAGCAAATGAGATATATGGGAAGCACAATCACAGAATCACTAAATAGACCAGAGACAACAGCAGAGAGGATCAAAAAAGCATACCAAATGTCAAGGTGTATTCAAAAATTTGTAAAAGAAAGCAAAATAAATTGGAAGACAACCAGATTACTATACAAGACAGTCATAGCACCCATCGCCTTATACTCCGTCAAAACAACGGCATTAACAAAAAGAAACAGAAGATCACTTACAAACATGGAAGAAAGGATAGTAAAGTTTCTACACCGAGCCAGCAGTGACTATAATGAAAACAAAACAATTGAACAATTGTTAGAAGGAAGAACAATAGTTAAAAACGCTATAACACAAAGAATAAGATATTGGGCACACATAAAAAGAAGAGAAGAAGGACACCGACTAAAGAAATTGCTGAACTTAAAAGTGGAAGGCAGAAAGAAGAAAGGCAGGCCTTGTTACACCTATCAAACAACACTAAATGAAGACTTCACGGCGACAGGGCATGGAGAGGAATGGTGGGAAGAAATGGCAAAAAACAAAAACGAAATTAAAAAACAAACTGAGAAGATTTACGAAACATAACAGTAAAGACTAAACCTAGATTGAATTGAAAAACCTCACAAAGATTATCCAGACCGCATTGACTCGCTATCAACATAAAATAAGTGGTAGAATCCCACGTTAAAAAAGTCACCCAACCCAGATTTCGATTAAAATGTTGAGGAGTCCATTGGACGTCAAACAATTTTTTATGTTTCTATGTTGTGGTTGTTGACTAGAGTGGGTTAGCAAGACGTCTCTAGTCCGCGCCGTGTCAAGGTGCACAGGCCGGCTGTTAGTGTTTTGTCCTCTATACTCTTACAGGGTGGGCCTGATAACTAGTTGCCAATAATATCTGTCATGATATAAATTTTAAAAGTTTTTGTTATTTTGTACCCTGTTCCCCTGAAATATTAAATAAATGATATTTTTTGTATTGTTTATTACTGTAGCAATCATTTTGCGTATGATTCATTTTGTCTGTATCCTTTTCAGGATAATTATTTGGCAATAATATCTATTAAGATATAAATCTTCAATTTTTTTGTTATTTTGTACCCTGTTCCCCTGAATTATTTAAATAAATGATATTTTTTGTATTGTTTATTAATGTAGCAATCATTTTGCGTATGAATTATTTTGTCCGTATCCTTTTCATGATAATTATTACCCGATAATATTAGTTAAATTGTATGAATTCAAAGTATTATGGTTATTATGTACCCTGGGCCTCTGAATTAATATACCAAAAGATTTTCTGTGCTTACTGAATTAGATATTTAAGGTATTTCTTATTTTTTCTTCGATTTTATTGAAAAAACCCCAAACGAAAGGGCAGCGATCATCAACAAATAGCAGCGAACGTCAACGAACATCAGGGTTCTCCAACGCTATTTCTCGTTCGAATCCGCTGCTGCGAATCTCCTGCTAAGTTCACTCTGATAGCCTTAATGGGCGAAATGAAAGATAATAATAATTGGAAAAACTAATATTTATTATTTTATAAAAATATTTATCCTTACTCGCTAGAATAGGCAGAATTTCATGAATATTATAAAAATATTCTATAAGTAGTTTCTGTTGTAATAACCGATCACAGAACAGAATTGTGGCATAAAAATTATATATATATATATATATATTATTTAACTAAGACCAAATATTAAAAAGATATTGTTTCATAATATGCCTCAAAACTTACGTATTTTACTTACATTTTAAAATATTTTTAAATTGAATGTACGAAAAGATTCCAGATCAGTTTCACACTCGGAAAATATCAAATAATAATAATTAATTGGAAAAATACTACCTTTTTTTAAAGATATTTTAATAATTTGAAATACCGTTACTTATTAAATGACGCCTGGTAAGCGCCCGCACGGTACAAATTTGTCGTTATCATAACCGATGTCTGTGATAAAGCAGATTTATTTGTTTATTTTTTTATTTATTTACTTATTAAATATTATTTTAAATTTATTAAATATAGGGTTATCTGTTACTCTTCTACCACTTGGTTCGAAAGTAATGCACATAAAATCCAAATAAAACGTACATAATTTTGAGGATGCAACATTTCATAAAACGTAATGAAAAATAGACGTTTGTCTGCCCGCAATCAGCTGTTAAACTGACATATCCGCCATATTAAAACGTCATGTGCAAGTACCTCATTAAGGTAGTACCTCTGCAACAATAATTTGTTTGTCTCTTATTCCTCATATAAGCAAAATCCCTACGATCTATTTTTCCATAATTTTTTTATGAATCAGAATACTTGGGTTTAAGAAATCCTGCGCTATATAATCTGGAAACCCAAAATCATATGTTTCTAATATTTCTTCGATTTTAATGATCTTTAAATTGTGGATTGTTTACAATGCATACTAGTTGGCTCTTATGCATAGCGAAGATTAAAGGAGAAAAAAAAAATCTGTTGTGGCCAGCACAAAACCTTCCGTGAATTCGATGTATTTTGTACAAATCCCATACCAAAAATTTCCTTGAAAATGATTCTATATATCCTGTAAAATTATAACACGAACACACTATTTTTTACAAATGCCATATCGAAAGTACCTTTGGAAAGATTCTAAAATCCAATAAAATTATAACACGAATGTACCTATATTATGTAATATGCACTTGCTGTTTCTTATTCTTCTCTTCTACTCATTCTTGTCCAACGCATCTTCTTGACACAGTTCTTCCTCTCTCAAATCTTCTACTATACAGTCCTTCCATCTTCTTTTTGGCCTTTCTCGTACTATCGGCATTACAAGTTCCTATCTTGAGGCGAGGCCGCAACTGCAAGCCACTTGCGAGGGACACTATGTCACTTATATTACTTTCAGATCATATACTTTCCACTTTGGTTTTCCACTTGACACTGACATCTGTCAATTAGAATTTTTTGAATATATATGCTGTTTTCATAATTTTAGCTAAGCTGACTAATTTTTGAAAGTTAATCTCTCTATAACTCTATCTATTGAATATGAAGGAAAAGGTATAATCAAACCGTACAGAGAATAAGATATTCTTTCATATTGATAATCACAAAATGTCGAAAAATGATATTTAACTGCGTTTTTTCAAGAAAAACTGTTAAGAACTTCAAATAAGGGTACTTCCGGTTGACCAATTATAACCAAAATCTAATCAGCTCTTCGTATGGTTGTAAGGAAGAAAAATACGTAAGAATCATAATTTTTAGAATTGTAGTTTTGGAGTTATCGTCGGAGAAAAATTTGTCACACGCGCGCACACACACACACACACACACACACACACACACACACACGCACGCACGCACACTTTACCTAAAGGTGACGGAAGGTAAAAACTACCTACTCATTGTGATATTCCGCAAAAGAACTTGAATCTGGTGATACTATAATATTTTGTAATAATTATTTCCAAATAAATAGCATGTATATTGTTAATGTTTGATAATATATGTCTTTTCTATATATTTGGCAAAAATATACCAAACAATTGCATTTAAAATAATGCCTAGCATGATGTACATCCACAAATCTGGATTGAAAATAAGCAAAATATTTATCAATTTCGGTCTTTCTCTAGTGCATAGAACCCACAAAACATCTTGAATGAAAAATAAGTATGCACTAGTGCATTTTTATTAATATTAACGACATTTATATTTAAAATATTATACTTGGAAACAATTTCAAATATTTCTGTTATATTTTCAGATTCAAAAACTAAAACAACAATCAAGTATGTATGTATTGTTACTATGGTAATAGTGTAATATTAAAAGAAAATATAAGTTTTTGGTTTTTCTGTCAGACTTGAGTTTTGTTATATACTAATTAAAGCATATTGATATATTTCACACATTGAGTAGATCATAAAACATTAATATCGTCAGCTGATTATTAGAATGTACCAAGTCCACTTTTTGAAAAAAAAAAAAAATAGATATAGTCAAATTCGATTTCCTGGTTTTTTTTTCGTACCATGACCAGTAGAAAGAACATCAAATTCAGTGCTTCTTGTACTCTAAACAGACCTGTAGTTTTGTACCATGCGTCTTAAAATAACATACACTAAGAATTGTTTTGAATCAAGTCCAGAGCCAATCAGATTTCATAATTCTGTCACTTGCTTCTGGCTATGGTACAGAAAAACTAATAATAAAAAGTATGATACAAAAAGTCTTTTAGTGGATTTTTTTGTGCAAATTTACCATGTTATTTTGAACCATGTCCTTTTATATTTCGAAAATATTTAAAAATTATAATATAACAAACTTTATACAAAGTTAAGGAAAATGAAACTATACAAACAAAAAAATTGCAACATAGGTATTCATTATCCATTCTTTACAATAAAATTTTAAATGTTTGAATCAGTTTTTCTCGAAAGTAATATTTGTGGATATGGTACATTCCAATAGTCGGCCCATGATATGGTAGCAGAGCGTAGTTCTCGTTGTGTGTGATACGTAGTAGTCGTGAAGAGCGTCGTGAATTATATGCTTGTATTCGTATAGTTATCGGTGTTTGCTCGTATTGTGAATTTTTGCAATAGCATGGAGGTTCATGGAATTGAGAATTTGCGAGGTGCTAAAAACTAGAGTGTATGGAAATTCGCCGTGAGAAACTTACTTCATGGAATAGAGGGAGCTTATGAAGTATGTACAGGAGAACTTAAAAAACCAGAACAAATGGAAAATGGTGAAGCGCACAATTTGGAACTAAAAGCATGGGATAAAGCAGAACGAGCTGCAAGTCAAATTCTTGTCAAGTCCTTGGAATCTAGAGTTATTGCTCTTTTGGTCACATGCAATTTTGCTAAAGAAATGTGGCTGAAGCTACATTCAATATATGAGCAGCAAACGAAACAAGTTGCTCATAAAGTTCAAGCAGAATTTTTTGCTTTCAGTATGTCTCCAACGGATGACATGGTAACACATATCGCAAAATTCGAAGGTTTGTCACTTCGAATGCAACAGTTAAATGTTAAACAAGACGAATCATCTTTAATGGTAAATTTACTTGAAACAGTACCGGATGAATATGAAAGTCTTTGTTAGGCATAGTGGGCAAGACCAGAAGAAAAACAAACAATTACGAATTTGATTAGTGTACTAACATCCGAAGAAAAACGAAGATTGCAAAGAACTGTGTTACGGCTGTGGTGGTATAGGCCACATTAAAAGAAATTGTCTTAAACAAATTAAGAAGAAGAATCAAGAGAACTCTTGGTATGTTAATAAACATGAACAGGCATTTATTAGCGAAATATTAAATGCTGAGATTGACAGTGACATTTGGATTATTGATTCGGGAGCTACCGACTATGTGACAAATTGTAAGGAATGGTATTCATCGTTGCAACAATTTACTACACCCATCGAAATCCTCGTAGGTAATAACTCAACAATGAGTGCACTAGGAAAAGGTATGATCAAATTTGAAGCTTCAGCTACCTTGTTATATGGGAAATGTTTTGTATGTTCCACAAGCACGAAGGAACTTATTTTCTGTGACATCCGCTATCGATATAGGTCTGTTATTTAAATATTCTAAATTCGCGTGTGAATTTGTAAAAGACAATATTGTTAAAGCACGCGGAGTACGACATAGACAATTATTTCGAATGTTAATTCGTGTAAAACAGCCAGAATCAAGAAATGAAATAAATTTGACTTTAAAACATTCATTGCAAATTTGGCATGAACGATTCAGTCATCAAAATAAACGTCATGTACAACAAATTTTAAAACAAAATGGAATTGCTACAGTTGATAATGAAGAATTCTGCGGAGTCTTCGTTGAAAGTAAGCAGCAAAGAAGTACCTTTCAAACTCGGCAGCAACGTGCAAATACTCCTGGTGAAATTATTCATGCAGACCTCTGCAGTCCTATGGAGAAAACTTCTTTGGGAGGTGCGACATATTTCCTTTGTTTTGCATGCGATTTCTCCAAATTCCGAATGGTTTACTACCCGAAAGAAAAGTCTGAAGCTGTTGAGAAATTTAAGGAAATTCTAAAATTAATGGAAAATCATTATGGACGACAAGTTGGGGCAATCTCGACGATAGCAATACTTCCAGTTAGGAAGAATAATAAAGAATTCAGTAAAGAAGAAGATACTGTGAATATAAGCGAAGATAAATTGACAGAAGATTCAACTACAAGAATAAGAAATCGAGTGTACATCAAGGGTCCTGAAAGACTAATAGCGCCTATGCTGGCTGAAGTAGAAGAACCCACAAGTTATACGGAAGCTATAAATTCGAAAGAACATAAAAATTGGCAATTAGCAATGGAAGAGGAAATGGCTTCGCTAAAAGAAAATTCTACATGGAAGATGGTCCAGTTGCCAGAAGGTAGGAAACCTATTTCTAGTAAATGGGTGTATCGCATCAAGAGAAAACCTGATGGTTCAATTAACCGCTATAAAGCACGGTTAGTTGCTCGTGGTTTTAGTCAACAGAAAGGGGTCGATAACAATGAAATTAACAGCCCCGTTTCCCGTTTTGACACAATAAGGACAAACTTAAGCATCGCAGCAAGTGAAAAATTAGAAATTTCACAATTCGATATTAAAACGGCTTTCCTAAATGGGATACTTGAAGAAGAAATCTTCATGAAACAACCTCAAGGTTTTGAAGATGGAACAGAACGCATCTGCAAACTTGAAAAAAGTTTGTATGGATTGAAGCAGTGTCCGCGATGTTGGGATCGTCGTTTTAAAGAAGATTTATTAAACTTTGGTCTGACTGAAAGAAAAGCAGATCCTTGCTTATTTTATAGAAAAATGGATGGTAAGAAACTAATTACAGTATTTTAAGTCAACAATGGCCTTGTATTAGCGAATAGAAGAAGTGACATTGACAAATTTCTTCAGCAACTAAAAAGAATTTTCAAATAACTATTGAACCATTTGGATATTTTTTGAATGTGTTAATTAAATGTCATGAGGATGGCTCTATTCTTATCATCAAGAAAATTATGCAGAAAGTATCCTACGACGATTTAATATGACACACACAAATCCAGTATTAACTCCAATACAGTAGTATCTACAAGAAGAGTATAGAAAGACAAATGCTCAATATCAAGAAGCAATAGGTTGTCTTATGTATTCAGCTGTTGCTACGCGACCAGATATTTCCTTTGCTGTTAATTACGCTTCACAGTTTCTAGAGGAACCACAAGAAGATCACTGGATTCTGGTAAAAAGGATAATGAAATATATAAGGGGGTCAACATCAAAAGATATTCTTTACGAAACAAATGGCCGCATAGGTGAATTAATAGGGTACAGCGACACAGATTTTGCCAGTGAACCAACATCAAGAAAATCTGTAAGTGGAATTATATTTAAATCTAGTGGTGGTGCAATAGACTATTCCATGATACTTTTTTTTATCTTGAACTACATAATTATATAAGACAATATGTGAAAATCCGAGTTTAAAATTCCTATTTGCTTAAACACCCGTGCACATGTCTTACGTCATCAAAAGTAAAACTCCCGGTATTTTTTAGAGGGAATAATTAAAAAAAAAATTGTTGGTATTTTTCTCATCGTTCAACTGTTATCTTTCATATTTTTGATAAACTTTTACTCTTTTCGATTACAGTGGAATAGCCTATTGCTTGAGCAAGCAAGCGACAACATTTTGTCTCTTTATCAAGCATAGAATCAGAAAACAGCTGCAAGCGAGGTGGCAAAAGAAGCTGTTTGGCTACTTCGATTATTTATAGATATTTCACCACTGAAAACGATGCCTATATTACTGATCGACAATGCAAGCACTATCAAACTGGCAAAGAATCACGTTTTCCATAAAAGGACGAAGCATATAGGAGTACGGTTTCACTTCATTCGACAGCAGTTAGAAGATGATTATTTGGCAATTTCACATGTATTTTCTAAGGACCAAATTGCTGATATCTTGACGAAATCAGTTCCTCGTGTTCAGTTTTTTTGCTCACGTAGTACGTTAGGTATGGTTTAAATGTTACAATAAAACTAAAGTTTCGGAGAAATGTTGAAAAAAACATTTATTTTTATTTCAACATTTTAGTCAATCAAGTATGTATGTATTGTTTCTATGGTAATAGTGTAATTTATGGAAAAAAATATAAGTTTTTTGTTTTTCCGTCAGACTTGAGTTTTATTATATGCTAATTAAAGCATATTGATATATTTCACACATTGAGTAGATCACAAAACATCAATAATTTCAAACACCTCCTTCTTTTATATGCTGTACGATATATTTTTAGAATTTGATAACACCATTTCATTATGCACGTTTCATATGTTTCCTATTTCTGCCCAAGATGAAAAATTGGCTAAAATAGTCTTATCAGCAAACTCATTAGACATTTCTAAAATACAAGAAAAAAAATATGTCTAAGTTTTTAGTCATCTTTAGAATAGTTATTTGAATCACTAGGTCAGAAATTGAACATTAGCGAGAGCGAGTTTATTTTGACAGACCGAGCTTTCAAGCTTGGCCTGCAAATTATGAAATCTCGCAAAACAGTTTCTGGGTGTGTGATACACAAGACTTTTTGTGCCGACTTCTCCATAAATTCTTCGTTATTTCTCTGCACTACTCTATTTTTCATAACCTAATAAAATGAACATATATTTTGTGACGAAGTCACAATTTTTCGCCGCTATCTAGAACATGTCATCCGATCCATAGAGCTCTACCGCCGCTAGCAAGGCCGAGATGCGTATTGCACCATTACACAGAGACAGCTGCAAGAAAGAAACCCGGGCTGGTATAATTTGTTTTACCGGACACCATAACCTTACTTGTCAGCACGTGGGTGATGACAGCCAACAACGCGTAGAACAACTGTCAAGACAGCAGCGCCAGCCTCATGCGAGAATAACCTGACCCAAATACTGGTTATTTGTTATTTATTGTACGTTTATTTTGTATATTGTACCTAGTAATTCTGAAACGAGAAAAACTGGAATTTGTTTTATTGTTATTGCCGGTAGAATTTACTAGAAAATATTTTTGAAGTAAACTTCACGACTAATAGAAAGTCATGTCACCGCTCGGATCCTGAGGTCGTGGGTTCGATTCCCACCAGGGGCTCGGATATTTGTGTGTGTCTTTAATACTTTATAACATGTGAAATGTAAAAAAAATAAAATTGTAAAAGGTAAAATAAAATATTTGGGCTATGACGAATAGTTCAAAGCTGACAAAAATATTATTATTATTATTTCAAATTTGTCTAGAGTATAAATAATATTTCACGTACGAGTTAACAGAGTAAATATTTTTTTTAATTTTTTATATTTTTTTATATACTTGTAGTCTTGACTATATATTTATTTATTTATGTTATTATTATTAAAACCTGAAGAAGACAGTACCTTGCTGTCGAAACGTTGTTAATTTAATAAAATATCTACAGAACTAAACCCAAATATTGTTTAATTTTATTTATAATGAGTTCTGAAAGCATATTTCAAAATATTAAGTATTTCCAATTTTACTATCTCAGTAATTTGAATAATAATAGTCACAGTTTCTCATTTATTTATCAAATTGTACATAGTGTGTAAATAAACATAGTTTAATGTATTGCATTTTTCACTGCTCAAAAATAACGTAAGAATCCTGGTTTACACGACTAGCTATCCGCAAAACCTTCCTCATCCTTCTCTCAGAGTTACGCCGACATACAGGATGGCGCCCGAGCAAGAAACAACCCCGACAGCAGCCATGAGGGATAAGGATGAAGTCACAATTTGGCGCCCGAACAAGGACGTCACAATCTTTATCGATTTTGCATTGCAAGTTTAATTATAATTACTCACATTTGAGCTTAAAATGCTTAATTATTTTATATTTATTGAAAATATATCATAAAAACATTAGTTATATATATTTTATATAGTTTCGCATATTTTCAATGACGGATGGCGGAAACTCACATTAAGTTAGTTGTAGTTTGTAGTTACAAAACAAACTAGTCCTAAATTTGGAATTTATAATTAATTTATACGAGATGACAGCATATTATAATTTTTATGACAAAATTTAGTTATTTAAGTTACAATAATTAAAGATTTAGCCCTAAAATTTGTAAAGATTTTGCTAATTCTTGTGTTGAAAATAATCTTAAATTGACATATCACCAGAACAGTAACGCCAACTCCTTTTGCTGGCCTAGGCCAGCAAGAGCGCAATTCTGGACTATTTTGAGTTCTGTAATACTAGTTAAATTGGACGGACGTACGAAAATATTATTTTGTATGGCATTTCTTTCTATAGTTAAAATGCAGAAAATAAAATAAAACCAGTAACATCGAAACTAATTCATTCGTCAACCATTTCATTATAACACTCGCTTCAAAATTCTTCAATTCTTTGACCGATTTTCTTCAAGGAATTTTGTCACTTCCTATGAAATTTTAAAACAAAATTAATGGAACTATAAATAATGTTGTTGCATGTTAATACAAGTTTACCTACTGAAATAAATAAACATTGAATCGACCAAAGCGATAATTATTTATATGCGGTAAACAACAAATATCAAAATCAGGATCTAATAAATATGTGATTTACTATCTTTTCCTTTTTATAAAGGTCAGTTGGTAACAAGGTTAAAACTACCATTTAATAAAATCGATAATTTCAACAAAATGGAGTTTCTGTTTAATAGTTATTTATGAAACAAGTGAAAAAAGTGCCCAATTAGTAACTGAGGATTGCAAATCGAATCGTAGTTTAGTTTTACATTAAGTTTAAACTAAAAAGCTATAAGAAATAAGTTTTAAACATTGTTTCACTCAGTTAGGAATATACGAGCTCAATATACAAGCAAAACTGAAATCAATAAAGAACATATTATCAAATGATGAACAATAAATCATTTAAAATAAAATAATATTTATAATAAATGCACTTAATAACATGATTCTTACAGTGTATATCATGTCGAAATAATTATATTTTTCTCAACTTTAACAATGTTTACCAGTTTTGTAACATATACTTAATTTAAATTGACGGTAAGTCACATTTTCACTTATTATTGTATTGCGATTGTTGCACTCACCCATAATATCCTTAACCTCAACCAACCCTAATAACCACATGTTTACCGAATCATTTTACTTTCATGTTTTCTTATTTTCCTAACAATATAAATATATAAAATATTGTTTATTCAATTCATTATGTATAATATGTTTGTATATTCCTTTTTTAAGCTTCGATACGAAGATGGCCAACCATAGCCGAAATCGATAATCGAAAGATTTTATAAATAAAAATTATAAAACACATATATATATATCCTTCACTAATCAACATGCATACTGAAATGGAGCCTTACATTAAATATAACATGTAATTCATCGTTATTTACATATATTTATGAAGCATAAAATTAATCTTAGTCGCATATTTTCCCAAGAAATGTCAACGAGAACACAAATAAAAAAAATCTGTTGTGGCACAATACCTCTCACCATTTCCATTTTAAGTTATATAAGTATTGTATTGCAGTTCGCAATCGAATCGTCGTTTTATAACAAAAAAAAATACAGAACTTTACCCAAATATTGTTTTTATTGTATTTAACATGTCTTCCGCACACGTACAATTGGAATTATATCTATTTTTCATTGCATGAGAAAGTTCCTAAATATCAGAGATTCTTTCAATTCATTAACTAGAATGGCGGTGTTTCTGATGGATATATCCATTTTACCTACAATTTTAAATATTTAATTAATAAAACAATAAGAAAGATTAAATGTACTTCACAGAAAAAAGATTTCACAATGTCACTTGAACTATTGATTTTTGACACTGACATATGCCATTTGTAAACTATGTTATAAACTTTACTATGTTATAAACATTTGAATTTGTCAACTGGTTTCCTTAGTGCCTTAACCTCTGCGATGTACTACTTTAAATTATTCTATATATTTCACTGCCTTTATCTCTATATCTATCTAAGATATAATAAATTTTTTAAGTGTATTAGATGGAGAATTTTATTTTCTTCAATATTTGTAATAACAAAAATTTCCAAAAAATTATATATGGAACATTTTTTTAAAGAAACTATTACTTCCTGTTATCTAATTGTTACTAAAATTTAATCAGCTCTTCCCAGGAATGTCAGATTGGGGAAACTGCAGTTAAATATTTTTTAAGTTTTATAGTATTTGATAAACCGTGGTTCCAACATCCACACGCACACACACAAACATATATATATATATATATATATATAAACACACACGGACTTCATCGTAAAAATGTTATAATTGGATTATATGGACCTTAAACGTGCTTATCCACTAAAATCTAGATATGCGAATTTTAGCATGATTCCAATACCTCTGTTAGCGAGGGGTAAAAAGAATAAGAATTATACTGAAAGTATACTTTACAAAAATTCTTCAACGCACTGAGGCAAATGTTTTCAATAAGAAATAAAATATTCTTGTGAAAATATATTAATAGAAGGACTGGAAGGACCAACCGTTGATTAGAAGGTATAATGAAAGGGCTTATGTGGACCATGTACGCAAACAATTTATTATAGGACGTTTTACGCTTAAGATAACGGTCACACAGCATTTATCAGTATCCATCGATCCACGTACATTGACTACCATCAACCGTTTTTTCTTGTGAGTGGTCACACAGATGCATCGGGTGTGCGTGTGATCGAGTGAAATGTCACTTTTAAAATTACCACGGCTTTTACAATAAATGTTGGTGGTATTTTTGCATACGTTGTTTGTTGTCAAGCAAACTTACAACTTTTAAGCCTCATTCACAGCTCCGAAAACAAAAATTAAATTATACATAAAAATAACGATATAAACAATAGATTCTTATGAAAGTGTTTACACTTCTCAAAAATAAAATTAAATATAAGACAAGGATTTGCAAATGTTAAATATTTTACACAAAAATAAACACATACCTACATAACAACTGTCATTTGAGCTGTCAATTTATGGTCTAGCAAAAGAATTTCAATTTAAATATAATTCGAAAAAGCTGGCTTAAGACAAAGGTTCGCATGTATGATTGCGTACAGTGCTTTAAATGGTATGAATTTGCCATTATTGCTTGTTAATTATGAATATAATAAATGACAGTTGATGTTAATTTACGTTTTATTTTAGAAGCTGTGAACACCAACCATAAAGTCTTATTTATAATTTTATTTATTTATTGGTCAAACTCGTTGACAGTCCACTTTTCTGTAATTTTGGTAAGAAAAACAACTCAACAGGTTATAATATTAAATGTTACAATCTGTCAGAATTTATTCTCATTCTCTGAGAAAGAGCGCAGAGCACTGCGTATGTCTGGTACCATCGAATGGCTTCGACCGTCGTACGAAAAATAAAATAAGTTTGATATATCAAACTAGTCGACGGCACACGATCTTAGATGATTGCCATCGATGCACGCCCTGTGACCATGTACACTGATAAACCCAGTTTTGTTTTTGCTCGATCGATGTTGATGGTTCAGTGTGTCAGTGTGACCACGGCCTAAAGGAAACCCATCTTCAGCTAAGAATATACATAAAATATGCAAAACTATTTTACAGGAGAAAAATTATTCAGACAAAAAAGACCAAAGTTGTGAATATACAATAATTCTGATTACATTTTACAAAATCCTAAAATTGTAATAATTTCCGTTGTAATTCTCTTCGAGTTACCATATAAAATCAAATTAGAATCATTCTCTTTACAATTACAAGGTAATAAAATCATACTGTCTATGTCTGCAGCAGTGAAAATAAAACTTCTTGCTTAGTAACAGTGAATAAAATCATACTTTTATTGCCACATGGCAAAATCATTATTATCTACTATAACAATAATTATTTATTTAACTTGGCATTAAAATACCAGATTTACAGCACAGGCTGCAGTTTTATTGCCGAGGCGAAGACGAAGCAATGAAAGCTGTAAATTTGTGTTTAGTGTCGTGTTGAACAGTATATTTTTCCCGAATTTAGAATTTATATTAATTTAGTGATTACTTTTAATACCTATTTTGAAGGTTATCGCCATTGCTATGCGTTTGTTGTACGCATTGACGTATTATAACTAACGTAGACCCAGCACGCACCCTTTGTTGTGATGTAAGAGCCAGAGGTGAGGGCAAGGGAGTGGTACAGTCTGTATGGTGGCTCTGCATACATTGAACAACTTATTTGAAATAAATTGAAGTCATCGCTTGGCGTGGCATAAATGAAGCAATATGTTTATTTTTGGAGTTGAGTTGTGGAAGGCAGTGAATACGGTCGTGTCGAACGTGCGGCGATAATCAAATTCGATATACGAAAGATATCACGCTTTAATTCGCGGACCATATGATATAAATAAACTCTGGTGAAACAAGATAGTGTTATGAGTAAAGAAAGTGAAGTGAGAAGTGTTTAGAAGCTCTAAATTAGAGTAAAAAGTGTATACAGTGGCGAGACAGTAGCCAAGGACGCCCAAATACAACGGTAAGAGAGCGTAGCGTAGTGGCGGAGACGCTAGAACGTGCATACCAAGATAAAAATTTAGTCAGGCCCGTACTCAGGAAAGCTGTGCAAATATGTCATCGAATAGAGAAGATTACACGTCGGATGACAGTAAAAGAAAGAGAGAGAGTATAGATGGCCAAGATATAACAAAAAGAAGTAAAAAGACTATGAGAACACCGGACAAAAGTAACAAAGAAGGAAGTGATAAAATAGAATTAAGAGACTTAATGAAAATTATATTACAAATAAAGAATGATACAAAAGAGATAAAACAGGATCAGAAAGAATATCAAAAAGAACTACTACGAATGAATCAGATAAATGAACAGTTGAAGGAAGAAAATATAGAGATCAAAAAAGAATTGAACGACATGAAAGAGAGAATCGAGAGATTAGAGAAAGAAAAAATCAAAAATAATTTCGTGATTGTATGGCTAAGAACAGACTCAATTAGCAGGAAAGACTTAAAAAACACCGTAGAAGACTTCATACACAAGAAAATTGGAGTTAATGTACAAGTGAAGGAAGCACTAAAGATAGGAGAGAAGACATGTAAGGTATAAATGGAAAATTTTCAAGATAAACAAAAAGTAATGGCGAATAAAAAGAACCTACGAACCTTAAAGGACAAAATTTTCATAAATAACGAACTAACAAGAAACGAGCGCGAAATACAAAAGGAAATAAAAATGTTGGCGGAGAAGAATAAAAAGGCAGGAGATATATTGAAGACAGGCTATCAGAAAATAACAATAAATGGAAAGGAATGAAAATGGGACAAAACAGAAAAGAAGCTGACAGAGGTGAAAGAAGAAGGAGGTACTGCGTCAAAAAACTAAGGGAAAAACGAGGAAAATTGCAACAAAAAGGAAAGACGTCGCAAGCAAAGGAAAAGGATACGATTCAAAGACTAAGAGCTATGTAAGAGTGAAACAAGAGACCTCCAATACATTTGAAACTACAGCCGGAGTAAGGAACTATGCTATGCAGATGACATGGTCATCATAGCAGAAGACGGAAAAACGTTAACAAGGAATATAGAAATATATGATACAGCGCTACAAAAATTAAACATGAAGATCAATAAAGAGAAAACGAAAACCATGATACTAAGAAGAAATAAACAACACCACTCGATACAACTAAAAAATGAAAATCTACAGCAAGTCCAAAAATTTAAATACCTGGGGGCAATGATCTCGGAAGATGTAAGATTTGATGAAGAAATAAAAGAAAGAAGAACAACAGGAGGCAAAATATTCAATAGCATCAAACACAGCTTCTTAGGAAAGAAAGAAATACCAAAAGAGACCGGAGTACAAATATTTAAGAAAGTAGTGACGCCTATACTCATACACGAAGCTGAAACATGGACATTAACGCAAAGACAAAAAGGAAAAATTACGGCTATCGAAATGAGATTCTTGAGAAAAATAGAGGGGAAAACAAGACTGGACAGAATTGAAAACACAACCTACAGACAAAACTTAAAAGTAAAAGCAATAGAAGATAAGATAGCAGAAGGACAGATGAGATGGTATGGTCATGTAGAAAGGATGTGAGAGGAGAGAATAGTTAAAAAAGTGTTTGAAGCAAAAATTGGAAGAAAGAAACCACGAGGACGACCAAGAAGAACGTGGCTGGAAGAAGTAAAGGAGGCAACGCAAAGAAAAGGTCTAACTTGGGAAGAAACGAAGACAGCAACACAAGATAGAGCAGAGTGGAAAGAAATATGGAGAAGACCAACGAACCAGAACTCACCCCCTCCCCCGCAAGCCGGGTGAACGCCTTACAGCCGTGAGGGTAGAAAGGTGCAGGATTAAGTAAGTATATTTATTTTTTCTTCAGACACTAATTCACAAACAATCAAACAAAGATCACGCCTTGACGTTTGCACTTCTCAAACTTGTAAACAAAACTATGCAGACCCGCGATACAGACTATGCCACTCCCCTGCGTCCCACCCGTCTCACCTTAAGCTCTAACATCACAACAAACTGTACAGCAGCATAGGCCGCGCTTGGTCTACGTTAGTTATAATACGTCAATGGTTGTACGGTTGCTATGTAAATACCAACAACAGGCAGTAAAAATATTTATTACTGATAGTGATATTTAACAGACTGTTAGCTGTCGAAAAAATCGCACTTTTAATGTCAATCGGCAAAAAAATAATTTGTAAAAGTTTTATCAGTTTAAGGCATTCACACGAGTAAATAATTTGAAAATAATCTGCTTGTAGTAAGAATAATATATTTTATTTGTGTAGACATAGTACATTGTCAATCAACAATAAAATGAAATATTATAATGCACTCATTACACATTCATTCAAGAGAGCTATAGGTTTCTTTAAAACTCAAATGCAGCTATACAAAAAACAATTATTACTTTTTGATACCACAAACTGCTTCAAAATTAAACGAACTTTTATTTAATTAAAAAAAAAAAAACGGTTTGTTGGCCCATTCAGATCTCTTTTAACTTTTTCTTATTCGTTTGATTTTTAACAGAATCAAGTAAATTTTTAAATATTGCTAAACCGATTATGAAGAGAGTAGATCAGGCGTAGCCAACATATCCGGACCAAATCCGGACCGCGAAATGAAGTTACACGGCCCGAGACCCAAGGTTATATTATAATATAACGTATTTAACTGTCATTTTTTTTCATAAATTTTCTTTTTCATAATATTTTAATTCTACCATTTAATGTTCCTTTTAAGATCTTTTAACAAATTTCATAGTTAAATTTTATTTCATAAAATAAATCGTTTTTGTGTTTCAAGTTTTCTTATTTAAATATTTCGTCCTCCTTGCGAAGAAAAAAAAATTGTTCACAATGTAGCCCGCGAGCCGAATCAGTTGGCCAACCGAGGAATAGAGAACAACAATTCAGAAGTCTTTCATTTGTTATGAATGAGAGCTGATTTTTTTTTTATTTAAGTTAGTGAACATAATAACATGTATACGTATCTAAGAATCTGTAACCGTATATATGATATCCCCAGTTTTTTTGTATTCAGTACGTTGTACCTATTTTGTGTTGCACTGTGCAATATGTAAAATTAAATGTGCTTTATTAAAAAAAAAAAAAATTAAAAAAAGCTGAATGTGGTTTCAAGTACGTTGAGTAACCACAATCTGTTATGCCCTATATTTTGCGTTTATAATTCGTTTGTGTTCAATTTGTGCTTCACTGTGCAGTAGTTAATATTAATTTAATATTAATATTAAACATTTTATTTAAAATAATCTTACTGTGGTTACAGGTAGATACGCTGAGTAACCAATAACATGTTTAATGTGACTATACTAAACACTCACATCTTATTCTTTAACTTCGAAATAATATGGACGAGAACAAACTGCTGTTGACAAACATCCAATTATATATTGCACTGTTTATTGCAGAATGCAAAAAGAACTTCTGCCGCCATTTATCAGACATTACCGAAACTTTTATATATGCAGGGGAATGACATAAAGATTGTAGGCACAAACTTCCCATTTTTTTTTAAACTGATGGAATATTTTTTTTTAAATTCATTAGTCAACTGCTGCTTTTAAACAGAGTTCTTTGAAATTAGATCTGAAGTTAATAGTTTAAACGTAATTAACATAAAATTACTATAAATCCACGAAGAGATAAATTGCAAAAAAGATAATTAGTGACCAAATAGAACCAAGTCGAAGAATGTTTAAAACGTATACCTCAAACATTAGAGGTTACACTTCAGAGTAGTGTACACCTAATACATTTTATTTTGCAGTTGACAGGCAACGGCATATACATACATATATATATATACATATATATATATATATATATATATATATATATATATATATATATATACAGTATGTCCACAGATTGAGTTCCAAAGAGAAAAACTTTTTTATTTTACAAAAAAATGTATTCTTGATAAAAGTTTTTGCATGTTCCTTTCAAATTTTCTTTTCGTTTCACATAAAAATCGAAAATTGGTCGTTTTAGTTGAAAATTATTTTAAGTCCCAAAAAATAAATTTGCGTTGTACTATCTTGTTTTTTTTTTACATCCATTATGGAACCATTCGACGGATCGCTTTATTACCTTTGCCAAAGAATTGAATTAGGTAAACTCGTTTGTCTTTTGACAACGGTTATGGTTGATTTTCCTGACATCTAATAAAAATAAATAAATAACGTCCATAACCATGACAACGTAAACTTATTTTTTGGGACTTGGAATAATTTTCAACTAAAACAACCAATTTTTGATTTTTATCTAAAACTAAAAGAAAATTTGAAAATGTAAAAACTGAATTGGCCGTTTTGGGACATGCAAAAACTTTTATCAAGAATACATTTTTTTGTAAAATAAAAAAGTTTTCCCTCTTTGGAACTTGATCCGTGGATAAACTGTATATATACCTTTATTTGATTGATTTTCTTCTATTTCTAATAATAAAGAAAATAATCGGGGTGTCTTTATATATATACACGTTGTTTCACGGATACGAGACACCCCGATTATTTTCTTTATTATTAGGAATCGAAGAAAATCAATCAAATAAAGGTTGCAGTAGATCAAGGAGGACATTCACTTATTGAAGAAAAAAAAAAATAAACCAGTGGTTCTCAAGTTACTAACCAAAGTTATATTTTTTTAAATGAGATATTTTGCATTTTTAGACTCATTCGACAGAGTATTTTTCAACTACATAAATATTTTATATTCGTGCATAACAAAAATATTGAGAAAAATTCATTTGAAAATTAAATTAATTTTATTTAACATAACACAAAAAAGTAGGCCATGATCAATAACATAACAATTAACTTATACTAAATTGCTATTGTTATGTCAAAATATCATTATTTATAATAATTTATAATGGAAACAATTTTGAAAATTATTTGTGAAGTTAAATAAAAGTTAACTGTTTTGTTATTGATCATGGCCTACTGTTTTGTGTTATGTTAAATAAAATTTATTTAATTTTCAAATGAATTTTTCTCAATATTTTTGTTATGTAAGTACATACAATATTTATATGGTTCAATTCAGAAAAAAATACTCTGTTGAATGAGCCTAAAAAATGTATAATATCCCATTTAAAATTAACTTTGGTTTGTAACTTGAGAACCACTGGTTTAATTTTTTCTTTATTCAATAAGTGAATGTCCTTCCTCAGTTCACATTCAATACGTTTCGATGTGTAAAATTCGCACTTCGGCGAATTTACACTTTATAGAGTGTTTAGTTAACATTCATTCGTGTCGTATTATTCGCACTTTGGCGAATATACACTATTTAACGTATTTAGTTCGTTGTCGGTTTAATAAGCCACACGCAGTGGTTTTTAAACATAAGTTTTGTGAGATCGCACTTCGGCGATCCCTGTGTAGTGTCAGACAAACTGGTATTCGTGACCACGCCGTCGATACGACATTGTATGCAGCCTCGTCAACGTGCTGGCCAGTCAACAGCACCCAGGAGCGAACACGGTCTCCACAGAAGCCCGTGCTCGACGTCTTACCAGGTCAGTGATTCACTTTATGACGGTATTTATCAACTCACAGCTCGCGTCAGAACCATCCGGCTCAACCCTTTTAATACAGTCCACTTTTATCGCTTCGTCTAAGTTGAAGGAGGAAACCTCGTCATTCGTTGACGAGGCCCTCGTACAAACATCCTGTATATATGGTGCGTTAATTAAGAACCTGGTTACAGGCTTTTAACATGGGAGAACAGTTTTTCTTTGCGCAAAAGTCCCCAATTAATTTCAGACAAAAATGTTTCAAATAAATGTTGTAGATATTATTATTCTACGCCTAAATCACTGAACAGATTTAATTTTGCACGTTTAGTAACATGTAAAATATAATTTGAAATTGCACAAATATAGCTCATTTGTAGCGATACCCATGAAATTGAAACAAAATTACAAAGAAATTCTTATCGTTTGAACCGTCAGAAATTTAATTTTATGCATTACAGAATGTGAAAAATAATAATAATAAAAGTTATTTAAGTGTTAGATTTTAAAAATAATACCTATGTAGACAGTTCAAACGATAAGCATTTCTTTGTAACTTTGTTTCAATTTCATGGGTATCGCTAGAAATGAACAATATTTTTATACAATTTCAAATTAAATTTTACAAATTACCATACGTGTGAAATCAAAACTTTTTACTAATTTCAGCCTACCCCATTCATCTCAAAAAAAAAAACTATCATGGACAAATGTATATTACCAATAATCACCTATGGGGCGCAAACCTGGGCTCTAACAAAAAACAACTACCTCCAAATTCGTTCATGCCAAAGGAAAATGGAACGGTATATGTTAAAATTAAAACTAATTGACAAAATAAACAGTGAAGCATCAGAACAAAAACTAAGTTGCTGGACGCCGTAAAGTTTTCCAAGAAACTAAAGTGGAAATGGGCAGGCCACATTTCCCGCTTAGAAGACCAGAGATGGACGACAAAAAAAGCTACCTGGCTACCACTACAAAATAAACGAAGAAGAGGCAGACAACCAGCGAGATGGAGCGATGAAGTAACCAAATTCGCAGGTCATCAATGGAAACGCAAAGCCCAAAACCGAACCGAATGGCACGAGATGGAAAAAGCCTTCTTGAACCATGACCAAATATAATGACATGTAATAAAATGGTGAAGTGTCCAGTGCAATGCAGTGTAAAGAAAGCAGAGCAATAATAAATAGTGCTGGTATTAATGATCAAATAAGTTTCGTAATACTAAAATAAATAAATAAATAAGGGTTAACCAGCTTGTATATACAAATAAAAATAATACTTTTCAACATAGGTACGTAATATAAGAAAATTAATAATGCAATACATGTTAAATTAGAAAAGAGTCAATTGTAAAATAGTTTATAATTTAAAAAGCTATTTGTAACTAATAAGTTTAGGAAAAAAGTATAATGTAATGTTGCAAAAAAGAGGTCACAACCCTTAAGGGTGTTCCATGGCTATTATTATTATTATTATTATTATTATTATTATTATTATTATTGTTGTTATTATTATTATTATTATTATTATTATTATTATACTAATTTAGGCGTAGAATATAATTATCTACAACATTTATTTGAAACATTTTGTCTAAAATTAATTGGGGACTTTTGCGCAAAGAAAAACTGTTTTCCCATGTTAAACGCCTATGGCCAAATTTTTAATTAATACAATGTATACATATATAAATATTTAATTGGTACACTATTGCTATCTCGAGAACTATAAGAACTACAAAAACGGTTAAATAGGCAAACAATTTGTATTTAACAAGATAAATTTAAAAAAAATACAAATTATTTTTTTCGACAAGTAGTTAAAATACGGGACTAAACTTTTTTTATTTTAAATGAGAACATGTATTTCTTATTTGCTCATTCGTTAGAGAATTTAATTCTGAATTCAGTGATATAATATTTTCATACCCTTACATCACGATTTTTTTGAGAAAAATGTGTAAAAAGTTTTATACTAATTTGATTAAAATATTACTATAATAAGAGTGTGTAACATGTCTTTTTGTATCATAGAATTAAAATGCTTTGACAGAAAATATATTTTTTTAATTGATCATAAAGGTCAACACAAATAAAATATTCATGTATTTCTTTCAATGCATTCTAATTCTATGTAATAGTTATTAACGTCATTAGCGCGATATGAGGCAAATAACGGATGCGACTGAGGTTTATAATCAGTCGGGTCGGCCGTGCGACTTTCAAAATTTTTCTATATCTGTCATATTGAACAACTTTTTTAGTTAATTTATAAATACTCCTAGAAAGCAGTCCATCAATATGCTGTTATTTTTCTAGAAACACCTGATCCTTAATTGTAGGCGATTGTTATAAAAAATAACGGCCTAGGCCGTGATTTTATCTTTTCGAAAAAAAAGTGACATCTATTCAGTTTATTAATAGCCATATTTTCATCAAATTAATATAAAACTTATTACTCATTTTTCTCAAAGTAATCGTTATATAAGGATATAAGTAAATTATATCACTAAATTCAAAATTAAATTTTGTAACGAATGAGTAAATTAATTTTTAATTAAAACGACTAAATTTAGAGAAAATGGTGAAAAACTCCGAAACTATTGGAATAATAAAATATAAGGTGTTCTGTTTGAAAATGACGAGTTATAGTCATTTGAATTTGAGTATATTTGATTCGCTTTACTTACCACCATGTATAATAATGTGTAGAAATGTGAGAACAAAGAGTATAATTATGGTTATACTGAGAAAAGAATTCGTAATTTTTACTATTACAATAAAGTCAGTACGCCTTTATGAAGCAATGCGTGTATTAGGTCATCTTTAAGGAAAAATTCTGATGTGGCCAACACAAAACCTCCCGCTATTGTTATTCATTTGAAGTGATTAGTTTTTTGACAGTGACATTTACTGTCAGTTACATTCATTTGAAATATGAACTGCGTAACAAAGGAATTGTTTATCTAAGGGCCGGTTTTTCAATGTACTGGCAAGTGTCTGTTAAGTCTCTGTAAAATTAATCTCCATGGTAAACACTTATTTCAGTTTTTCAATGTCTTGTTAGCGTTAGCAACAGGATAAGTCTTAGGTAAACAAGAGGTTAACGTAACAGCTACTTTGACCTACCGATTAAATTTACCAGCAGGATAAATTCACAAAACATCAAAAATCAACCCGTTCCGTAAATTAGCACTTGTTTAATTTTTGACACATTGATTGACATTCAACATCAGCAGAATATTATTTTTGCAGAAAATATGAATATAGTTGATGTAAACATATATTCTGAAAGTGACGAGGACGAAGAATTAATACACTTTATTAATGTAGTATATAGAAGACCGTATAAAGTAAGACGTCGACCAGACCATTATGAATTTTGGAGTGACGATGATTTCTTCAAAAGATTTAGGTTTAGCAAAAATACAGCTAATTATGTATTAGAACTTATAGAAGATAAAATTCGCTTTCGTACAAACCGGTAAATGAAATGGCAACTAGCGTAATATTATTTCTATAATAGAATTTATTTACAGAAATTTTGCTGTTAATCCACTGCAACAACTACTTATTTGCCTCCGTTTTTACGGGAAATACGCTGTTTCCATGATAAATAACAAAGCTGACTAATTTTTGAAAATTAATTTCTTTATAATGCTTTAACTCTACATCTATTGAATATGAAGGAAAATTAATAATCAAACCATATAGAGAAGGGTATTTTCTTTAATAAATATAATAACAAAATGTCAAAAAATAATATTTAACTGCGTTTTTTTAAGAAAAACTGTTAAAAACTTCAAATAAGGGTACTTCCGGTGGATCAATTATAACCAAAATCTAATCAACTCTTCATATGGATGTACAGAAGAGAAATACAAAAGAATTATAATTTTTAGAATTATAGTATTGGAGTTTTCGTCGGAGAAAAATTTGTCACACACGGACACACATACACACACACACACGGACACACACACACACACACACATACATACAGACATCATCTTAAAAATAGTAAATTCGTATTGTAGGGACGCTAAAACGTGCTTATTCATTAAAAACTCACCACCGAATTTTTTGACCAAAGACAATACCTTCCTTACCTAAAGGTGACGGAAGGTAAAAAAATTTAATTGACAGATGTCAGTTGCAAGTGCAAAACCAAATATGGAAAAAAGTATAGGATCTAAAATTGGTATGTCATAGTGTTGCTCGCAAGTGACACGCAGAGAAAGGCCAAAGAGAAGATGGAAGGACATTACTTAGTGTAGCTTATGTTATAATTTTATTGGATTTATAGAACCTTTTCAAATGAACTTTTGGTATGGAATTTGTAAAAAATAGTATGTGTTCCTGTTCGATTTTACATGATATTATATAGAATCTGTTCCAAGGACCTTTTGGTATGGGATTTGTACAAAATACATGGAATTGACGGAAGGTCTTGTGCTAGCCACAAGAGATTTTTTTCTTTATTTTTGAGTGCAATACATTGCTTATAGGTTTGCGCAAACCTGCAGCAGTCATTTTATTCCACGCAATACTCGTTTCTGGTTCTTTGCTAGAATTTGGGACTTCCTCTGGAATTCTTGTAAGGTTATTATTGTCGTTCAATGTACTTTCCACAAAAATTTGGTTGGGCATAATATTTTCATTATCATGTTGTTCGTTGTAATCTATCATATTTTCTAAATTTAGAGGCATCTCTGAAAAATCATCGATCATTTTTTCCGATACTGAAATATTAAAAAAAAAAATAATCCAGAAACGTTTATAACAAAGTTATCTGTTCATATTTACCTAAATCACTGTCGTGTCTGGAGCTTAATCCTTCGACAGATACAGTGATTATTCCTCATAGTTTTTCTTCGACACTTGTTAAATTTGGTGTTGCGGCAGCACCTCCACCTGTTTTGTACAATTCCTGCTTAGACTGGGCGCATTTTTTTCTTACTTCTTTCTTCATCGTCGCATATTTAGTCTTTAAATTCTTTAAAGATCTGGGACAAGACCCGCTTGTGGCATTAAATAAAGCAACAAGTTCCGTCCATTTTGCTTCTTTGTCTTGCCATGTGGCCATGTCTGTTTTTTTATTTTCTATTATGGTAGAAAATTGCACGGCCAAATTTATGAGCAATTCTATTTCCCCAGGAGTGAAATTGCATGATCTATTTTTCTTTTTCATCGGAGTCGTCATTTTTATATAAAAAGTTTCTTCTAACTTCACAAATCCGTCAAAATCAACTAATCACAAATATCATGTGATGCAGATATATTTTTGTTTTCTCAAAACAACCTTTGAAATGTGTTCAAAATTACAAGTGACTAAATATGAATATAGCAATTCTCAGCTTATTATTATTACCAACCTTATATTTCACAACCAAATCTGACTGTTACTTACCGAACAGATAAATTCATATTGAAAAACGCATTTTCATTACCATGGAGTTTATATGTTGGGTAAATTTAATCTGCTAGGTAGTTAACAAACACTTTAACAAGCGATTGAAAAACCGGCCCTTAGGCTTCGCGACTAATAAAAAAAAATATTTTTAAATTTATCTGTAAAATATAGAAAAAAAGTATTAATGTATTCCTGTACAATATTCAATAATCTCTAATTTTTATAAGACACAAAATGCGAAAAAATGGCATACAATGGTATTTTTTGAAGAATACCATTATGAACTTCAGGTAAAGTGCCATTTCCGGTAATCCGATTTACACCAAAATCTAATGGCTTCTTTTCATATTAGTATAGGATAGGAATACAAGGTTTCAGAATTTTCTGAATGATAGTATTTGAGTTAGAGCGAAGACAAAATCCCTACACTTACATACACACACACATACAACAATCGTCGTGAAAATGTTAAAATTGGATTTTAGAGACCTTAGAACGTGGTCATTTACTTAAATCTCAATGTTCGATTTTTATCACGATCCCTATACCTCCCTTACCAAGGGTAGCGGGAGGTAAAAAAGGAAAAACCTCTTGGATGCATACAGGTGAATGAAATGCTAATCAAAATATATGAAAATATATAGGTGTTCCATTTAAAAAAAGACAAATAATTCTTGCCGAGCCGTAATACAACATCCTGTATATGTGAAAATAATTTTACGTTATGCTCCTTTAGTACTCCAATAAATTATGTCTATAAATTTATGCTGTATTTCCAACGACAAGAGAGCTATCGAAGAAGGGAATTTCAATGACTCACCTGTATATATGTCACGAAAATCTGTTCAAAGCTTCAAGTAAAGTATCACTTCAGGTTTATCAATTTTAGCATCAAATTGAAAAGTTTTGGTCGAATTTTTGGACCGAAAACATTTCCTCCCTTATTTATAATAGGCGGGAGGTAAAAAGTAAATAGACAAAAATCTTTACGGGAGGGTGTAGAACAACTCTCTAAATTGGATGAATGGTATAGGAAAGCATAAAGGACATACATACAAACTTACATTCACTTACATATACAGGATGATCACGCGAGAATGTACCAGCAATTTTCTCCGTTATTAAGCGACATCGTCAAATAAAAAAAATTATTATAGATAACATAACCAATAAGATATCACTTAGAAAAAAGCGCTCTATTACTTCCGGTTCCGGAGAATGTGATACCAAATTTCCTGCACACATAAAGGAATGAAAAGCTTAAAATTTAGGGCACAACAGATTGTGGTTACTCAGCGTACCTGTAACCACATTAAGATTATTTTAAATAAAATGTTTAGTAATAATATTACATTAATATTAACTACTGCACAGTGAAGCACAAACTGGACATAAACGAATAATAAGCGTAAAATTTACAGCACAACAGATTGTGGTTACTCAGCGTACCTGCAACCGCAGTAAGATTATTTTAAATAAAATGTTTACTAATAATATTACAATAATATTAATTACTGCACAGTGAAGCACAAACTGAATACAAACGAATTATATAAAAAAAATGTTTAAAATAAAGCACATTTCATTTTATATATTGCACAGTGCAACACAAAATAGGTACAACGTACTGAATACAAAAAAACTGGGGATACCATGTATACGATTACAGGTTCTTAGACACCATCTATACGAGTAATATTCATACAGCGCGTCGAAACAAACAATGTACCAGAATGGGCGTAACCTGAGGTCGCTACACACAGTCGTATCTTTTTACTGTACACTAATGCCCATATTCATAAACACTCGTAAAGTTTCAAAACGGTTCGTTATAATTTTTGACAAATAGAATCAAATTTGACAAATAAAATTTCGATTTTTCTTTCAATGTCGACTGTTTTTATTGGATAAAAATTATAACGAACCGTTTAAAAATTTTACGAGTGTTTATGAATACGGGCATAAGAGTAAAAAGTAATTTGGTGACTAATTTAAAAATGTTATAAATAGTGAAATTATCGTGTTCGTCTTCAACAGAGTTTTTTATTGAAAGTTTTGTGAATAGCTAATTCTATATACAGGGTGTCTCTTAAATAGTTCATATGGTTATAAGTTATCTTTTAAGGTGATACTTGTGATTATTAGTGAACCACTAGTGTATGAAACTTAGGTGTCCCAACATTGATTAGACCGTTACTTTTTAATGGCCACGCCGGTAACATATTTTTTTTTCTAGAAAGATACATTCAATAGTAAACTTTTCTCTCTATGTTTAATTTGTGATATCTGTTACGGTTCAAACAGAAAAATATAAAACCTGAGGTACTGCACCGTGAATTTTTTAAAATAAATTTAATCTAGCAGTCTATCCGTTATGTCAAACACCTTATTTCTACTGACAGTAACAATTGTTTATGGGACGTCAAAAAATTCCTTCGCATTATTCAGAAACTAGTAACATCCGTTTGTTCGGTCTAATAGTATTTTACTACCATTATTATAAATAACGCGAATAAATATGTTAGCTTACTCCTAAACAAGTTGACAAGATTGACAACTCGTTACTCAATCAATCACAATTCTGTTGTCCTAGGGATTTATTCTAATTCATTTTTCTACTCGCTATGTCGGGGTATCTCTATCCCCACTACTGCTCCGCAGTGATGACATTCAGTTTGATGTCATAGCCGTACTGCAGAGGGAGAAATGACGTCATTGAGTTGTGCGACTGTCGCTAGACTTTTCGACGCCTAAGTATGTAAGTTTTTATTAGAATGTCGACGCAGTAAGTTGTGAAGAACTAGAACTAGATAGAATATAGAGTATCTACTCTACAAAACACCAATTGAGAACTTCGTAAATTTAATATACCAACACTAATAATAATAATATATTAACAGAATTTTCCTTGAGCGAACCTACAAATTTCAACTAGCCATCCAAAGAAGCCATGAGGCGCTATAGCAAGGCGGCAAACTGCGGTAAGCTACGGACGCGTATGTTTACAACAGAAATATTTTGGTATCAGATGTGTCGGTGTTTGATTTAAGTAAGGCATTCGTTATTGCGGCAACATTATAAGTACCTTCGTGCGAATGAACGTTAAATAAATTAGTGTTCGGTACTAAACTGAATTGCGAACATCAATCACAACTTCTGAAATCTAAACTTCCGAGTTATGAACTAAGTTTCGAGAAATTCTACAATTTTGAGTCCGGTGTTCCAAGAGGATCAAGAGTTCCTGAGTGAGACAAATTAATAATTTTTTCCAACCATGTCTACTACAAATGTGAATGTCATTACTTGTTCATTTTGTCATAAAATAGGACATCAAATTAACAGCTGTTTTAAAAAGCAAAATATCGAGCAAGGAAGATATCAGAAATTTAATCCGAATAAAACACATCACTTAAAAATGTGTTTAATTATGAAAGCGGTATATGAACATGTGCAAATCTAAGTGACAATTTTACGTAGATCAAGCTTTCAATTTCTTTTGGCTTTAGAAATACCGAAATTAACAATCGAATCTGAGTGATTTTGGTCTTAATGTTCCATGTATTTATTTCGACATTTACATAATATTATTTGAACGTTTCGGTCAAAAAATTAGCCCATCTTCAGCAATAGGTAAAAATAAAATTTCCTTTTTCACCTATTGCTGAAGAATTTTTTCCCGAAACGTTAAAATAATATTATGTAAATTTACAAGACAAACAGACATTTTTCGATGTTGGATAAATAGCCTATAATTAAAAAGATATTTATTCCATAATATACGAATTTACCATCATCGGTATCAGATGAAAGAATATTCTCATTTGCGATAATAATAATTGTAAACTCTCCAAAAAGAAGTCGATTGAACTGCAATATATTCGCCAGTGCAGGTACATAAAATAGTAGTTTTACATTTGAGCAATTTGTAGCACGTGAGTATTTAATTTTTCATTGAATTAAAATTCATGTGCGAAATAAATATTTTGTTATTATAACTTGTAGTGGAGGAGCGCTAAGTAATTATCTCGGAACCGGTTCATACAACTCCGATTTTGATGATTTTTTTTTTAAATGTCGGTAATGCCAAATACTTCAACCTTTATAGTTTGAAAATTGACGCTCTTTGTTATTTATTAAATTATTTAATTTTTAAACATTAATATCGTCATACGTAATATAACAAGTGATATGATTATCATCGATGATATTTTCGAGTGAAACCGAGTTGCAGATTTCACGAGTCCGAAGGACGAGTGAAATGTGCTGCTTCGGTTTCACGAGCAATATCTTCGATTATTAATCATATCACGAGCTTATATTTAATGAGAGAATATAATGAATTTTTGTTAAAATTAACTGTCAATGTTGTAAAAATCCCTTAGTAACGAATGTAAATAAGGTGATAATTTCTTTGTTTTTTATCATCGCTGTGATAGACATGTAACTAGGGAAATTCTGAATGTTGATTGGCGGAATACATGTCACGTGACTAATGAATTATATTCTCGTTAAAATAATGTTATTTATGAAAATATAATATTTAAAAACGACATCCAGTGACCTTGTATATTGGATACTGAGAAGTAAGATGTATTCTAAAATGATTGGAGTATGTAATCTGATGTGGCCAGCACATAACCTTTCGCCGGATAGTTTACCTGACTGTGTGCATAAAACAAAGATTATTTTGCAAATACAAATACATTCATGTATAAGTCTTTGACGTTCAAACTTCTTTATATATTTTTCACATATATTTACAAAATCTGTAGGTTATTTTAATATAAATTACATACAACAAATTTCAAAATATATTTTGCCATATTAAAATTTTATGCAGATAACAGGGATACTGAAAACATTAATTTTGGGCAGTTTCTATTGTATAAGGTATATCTGGAAATGTGCGCACATTCGTACATAACTTCTATCAAATTTTCTTTTTTCATACATGTATTTAAATAACAAATTGATTTTATTTCAATAAAGTGATGATGAGATTGCGCTCTTTTTATACTAATATCGATGTGTAATGTCGTCAATATTATATCTTATTTAAGAAGAATTTGATAACTTTTTGCAGTTCAATGTTACTGTAGTCTACAGTGCTCGTACATTTTCCCATAATCTTTGAGATAAATTTAACAGTCCTTTAACGTAGACTTGTCATCTCAACAATAGTCACAGGGCAAACTAATAATTAAGAGATTCTCTAAGTACATTTTTCTTAATTCACTTTCATCTTGTGTTTATAACATTTAAATATAGTGTTTCTTCTCGTAGAGAGTCATCTTATTCGCACTTTGTTCGGCTTGTACCGTCTACAATTCAAATGTCTTGTCTTCTCGTAGGCAATTCATCCACCGCCTTTTCACTCATCCATGTGCGCTGAAGGCTGCCCTGATTATCTAATCTTGTCCAAAATTAGGAGCATTTTGGATATCTTCGTTTTTCATGCGCTCAGCTGGGAGACATTCAGCGACTACTCGTATTTCATGCTTCTTCTTTGCAAACTAACATTCTGCTTCATATGTGAGGAGACACTTAAGCTAGATGCGCATCGAGTAACAAAAACGTTACTAAACAAAATGTTTTGCGACATCCTTAAACACACTGACTGATCAAAAACGTTGTTAAACTAAACGTTGTAACTTTAAACAAAACTTCCCACAATTTATTTGTGGCGATATTCTTATAAAGAGCAGGCCTTCCTTCAATTTAAAGCTAAAAGTTTTTCGGCGTCCACCTCTACATCTATATTCATTGTGCAAACTTACATAACATAACAACGTGCTGTGTAGATCAAATGCGCAGTCGCATGTGTACAATGAAATGTTTGTTCCTGTTGGCCCAGTGAGCAAAAGTCCGTGTTTGCGGGTTCGACAAAGCTGAGCATGTATAAATGTGCCTGATGATGTCCGCTTGGTACCTACTTGTCCACGTAGACTGACTGAGCAAAAATGTTGTAATACAAAATATTTTGTTACATACCAAAACGTTTTACTCGTACCCAACACACACTGAAGTATCAAAAATGCCATTATACACAACAATTTGTTCGAAGACTCAAATGTGCTTTTTGTTTTGCTTGATCAGTGTGAGTTATCCCATATACCAAGCACTGAAACAACAGTTTCAAACACAGTTACGCAAGAACGCTTTGTATAAAAACGTTTTTGTTCGTTTAGTGTGCGCCCAGCCTTAGCCGTAATGATAATTTATAACAATTAATATAACATATTAGAATTCTTGATATTTGAATTTTGGATAATCCATTTGTGATATTATTAGCCAATTTACCGGATGTAGCAGATGCAGCGATAGAACATCTGAAAAAAGTGTACGTACAAGTGCCTTTGTGGCTGTATAATTATTTTTCACCGATTGAATGAGGGTGGAACCTTACAAATTTTTTAATACCAAACCCCATTGACCAGCTACTTGCTCTGTACTGGGAATTGTGGCTGCAGAAAAATCGGGATGTTCTATACACCCGCTTATTTTTAATTTATTTTTTCACCAGAAATATTAGAAAAAAAAAATTTTCAATTTTTTTTGACTTTTTCGAATTTTGAATTTTTTTTTTGCTAGAGCGTCAATTTTTAACTTATAAAGGTTAAAGTATTTTTAATTACGGACAAAAATATTAAAATCGGAGCTGTTTTGACCGGTTCCGAGACAATACACTTTTTTGAGCTAACGCTCCTCCACTATTGCCCAATTTTTATTTTTATTCATTTTTACATATCTACACAACAAATTGTTCTGCTAACAATTTCAATTTATTTTGACTATATTGATAATCGAAAAAGAATCGAAAATTCGGAGTAATTGATTACCAGTAATAGGTAATTCGAATACTTTTAATTTTAAGTAATTGGTAATCGTAATCGATTACTTTTCAGCAGAAATCGACTCAACTTTGATGGCCCCGATTATTTTGGACAGAGTTTAGCGGCGATTCCCTTATTCGTGGAGGACAAGTAATGTTCCCTTCTCAAAACTTTATCACCCGGTTGATACGAAACATTTCATTGCCGCGGATTATAGTGACACTCCCACCTGTGACGTTGCAGCAGGAGCAATTTTTACACGAGTTAATTCTTGAGCCTCCTTTATTGCTCTCAGAGTCTCAGACAATGAATTCAGTTCATCTGTATTGTCTAATTCTGAGGTCTACAAAGATTCTTTTTCCAATGCTACAGGGAGCCGAAGTTTTCAGCCAAAATTTAAATGGGACGCTGAATAACCAGTGGAGCTGTGTCGGCTACTCTTAATAGCCAGCGAAAACTCTGGAATTAGTGTGTGCCAGTTCTTTTAATTGGCCTAACAGAATTTGGCCAGCATGGATTTTAGCACGCGGTTTACGCGTTTTGCTGGATCTGTTTGCGGAGTATATGGTGAGGTGAATTGCTTCTTGAAGAAGTTGTTTCACTGTTTTCACTATTATCAAAAATTAAAATTTTAAGGCAATCATATCGGCACAAAATTATCTCTTTGAGAGCTTGAATGACGGCAGCTGCGTTTGCTTTCCGTAACGACATTCTATCCACTTGGTCAAGCGGTCAATCGCCAGTCGTTTTCAGGCAACACCAATTACGGTGTAATAGTTATTTACGTATAGAAGATCGTAAACTTCTTTTGGCCTGAAGTATGTACAACGTATTACGCACAACTGAAATCAAAGGAAATGTTTTTAAATTATTTTTTAAATATATGCAAAGCTTGTTGCAATATAAAAATATTACATAGCCAGGTTAACCTTATTTTGTCGTTATATTATAAATAATTAAAGAAACACTTTTAAAATTCATATAATTAAATAAAGGTTTTTATCATTACCGGCCATTTTGGCTTATTACAACCCGGGAAGTAGTAAAACTGGCAAGAAGCCCAGCGAGCGTAATGTTCCATATTCCCCCTGATACTTAAGATGTAAACAAACAATTTTAATGCAGTTGTGAGCAAAAGAAATATTATATCCCGTTCGTACCTGCTTTTTGTAATTTTCCGGTTAAAATTTTCATGGCGCCCGTTTTCCCTTTTTATAATCATTATTGCGGTTCTCTTTTCTCCACTGAATAAAAGCGAGCAGCTGTCAAATAGGAGCTGTTTTTTTTATATTTTGTACTTATATATATATATATATATATATATATATATATATATATATTATATGAATACAAAATATTAAATAATTCAGTACCTACAGAAACTTTCTAATTTTTGTAAATTCATAATAATTAGAAAATTTACAGCAATGTTTCTCTGTTAGAGGTAAATTATTTATTTGTTATGGTTTATACTTTATTATAAGTACCCAGTATAGGTACGTAGGTCAACCAGTTGAAGAATATTTTCATTATTTTGAAATTATTTTGTCAGTGTATACTAATTTAAAATTTAGTATAATACCCATGGTATAGTAAGAATGAAAAATAAATGAAATTGTCTTCAACTATGAAACGCAAATTAATTTTGCAATTACTGGTATTGGTACTATGTAAATTATGAAATACGACTACTATTAGAAATGCTTACTAAAGGTAAAGTTATAAACTTTCCACAAGGTAAAGCGTACGATAGAAATTGTGAAATACGACTACTTTTAGAAATGTTGACTAAGGGTAAATTTAGTCCTTTTATTAAAGTGTGTTCTGGTAGCGTTTTGTCTGAAAATAAAAGTCCTGTACAGGTGGGGCATGGAGAGGTACTGGTACTGTCAACGTCTCGTTATTTGCGACGGTCTGAGAACTTGAGACCGACGGAGTTAATAATTCTTTTGTTATGCAAATGAGGCATCATCATCGGCTTCAGCACAGTTTGATCCGGCAGAATATCCTGACATGAAATTGTTCACACTCTATGGTCCGGATAGAGAAAATGAAAGATGCAGCCATAGAGTTCATGTTACATTCTAAATGTTTTCCAATACTATAAAAGAAATTCTCTAATATGTCTTGGTTCAATGCTCGTAAGGCAAGAGCATTAAATCCAACATTCACTAAAGATTTCCATAAATATTTGATGTTATTTAGTGTAACAACCCAATTTTTCAGGGAATTTGTCTTTCCGCAAGGCCTCAGTTTCAATTTCATCGACCGTAAAATTAATTAGCTCTGTTCCAAAACTCCCAATGATGAATTTCATGTCAGCTTTCTTTTCAACGGCCAACTATATTGATCGACCTCACGTGACCTATTTACCATTGTGACGTAATCGGTATCTACTTTGTCGAAGTACACGATCACTCCACACATATATATATATATATATATATATATATATATATATATATATATATATATATATATATATACATATAAGTTATGATTCACTACCATCACAGAGTTATGATTCACTACCATCACAAATGCCATCATTTCTTATCAAATTTGTTTATGATAAACTTAGTATATAAACTAGTGTATAGTTAGGCATAAGTGTTATTTGTATCACTTTCTACAAGCTGTTATTATGTTCAACAACGAATCTGTTTAAATAAAGACTTGAAGTTAGAAAATAAAAATTAATTTTTTTTGAAAAACTTCGATTCCAAAATCAAAATTGGCGCAGTCGGTAGGATCGCAAATAAAGAAGGCAGTGTGCTGAAATTCGCCGTAAGTCTGCGCAATACTTTATTCAACAATTTCAATTGTTGCTCTGTGCGATCGAACAAGTGAAAACACATAAATATTCACTCCATCAACAATCAACCTAAACAGTGGTTGCACCAGGGTCTAACCACGACCCATCTTTAACCCAACGAGATTAAGGAGATCAGCCCCAGTAGAACATCCCATTCCATCACCATCGACAACACCGAAGGTGCAGGGAAAGATACAAACGCCCGTCCACTTGAAACGTATCAAGACATCTACTACTATGCAGAGAACAACATACATCATAATAATACTGTTGTAAGTTACAAAACACTCGTAGTAATTACGCACACTTTTGCCGGTAATAACAATCGGTCCGCGAACAAATACTGTTATACTAAGGGTTCTGAGGAACGGCTAACGCTGTTAGGAATCAGAACGAGCCCCAACACAAGGCATATACAAGTTTCACATAATAATACAAAATTAATATATAATTAATGAACACTGACAATATCAGAGAATTAGAAGACAAATTTAGACTTCTACCTGTATCAAATAAACAAAGTACCAACAAAATTAAACAGATAGTAACAGAGGCCATAAATTCACCTTTATCATATTCAGTTGAAGAATTAACAAAATCTCAAATTAAATTCAGCATGGCCACTGCTACGATCAGTGATATCAGAAACTTCATTGATGGAGTTCCGGAATATGATGGAGAGGTAAAAACCCTCCCGGAATTCATCAAGGAAGCTGACAATTTTTACTCAGTAATGAATACGTTAAACCTCACAGCCATACAAAAAACATACTGTTTTTCCATGCTAAAAAAGAAATTCACTCACAAAGCTAGAGATATTCTAAGTACACAAGAGTTCAACTCTTGGGAAGAGATAAAAACTTATCTTCAGAATAATTTCGAAGATAAGAGTACGTATATCACGACCCTGTTAACATTACTTCGGATTACTCACACAAACGATATTAATAATACATTAGGAAAATTCAAAACCGCATACCACAAAATCACATCAAAAATAGCCCTATTAACATATAAACAGGAAGAAAAGAAAGCAATAACAACAGAAATACATACACTAATCACTACACATTTTATATCGCTAATACCCTTGAACTTAAGAACACTATTTATCAGCAAAAACATACAAACTTTGGATGAATGTGAACAGATACTCACTAACGAATTCAACTTTACACAAGTACACAAATCACCACTCCACAAAATAAATAATCAATCCAACATACAAAACCCCTTTTTTAAACAATTTAACCCACCTCCACGAAAATTCCCAGGACAAGAATTTCCCTCAAAACCATTTAATCCTCAACTTGCAAGACCCTCAGGTAAACAAATGTTTGCCAGACAGAATATCAAAAATGGTATAGAGACGAGACAACAGTTTAAACCAACACCTATGTCCGGAATGACAAAAACAACAATACCCATGTCCACACAGACAATAAAAAGAAATTACGCCTTAGAAACACAAGATCCCGAAGATACTTGTGACAATGAAATCAATGATGAGGACGTAACTAACGATCAAGATGAAACATTCGATAATCAATCTTTTTTAGATTACGATCCCGACCAGATAACAGAAAATATGTGATGTTATCAAATACAAAAATGATCCCGATTATCACATATCAAAATTTCAAAATTCTCATAGATTCAGGTTCGAATATAAACTTAATAACGGAACAGACAATAAAACAAAATAAAATGAAGATTCTTAAAGAATTCCTTACTTTTAGAACAGCGACGAGCAAAGTCAAATGTGATAAGTATGTAGAGATTAGAATATTCGGAAAAACCCACAAATTTTTCATTTTAAATTTTCACGCAGAATGTAACTTATTGTTCGGAACAGATATACTCCGCGATACGAACACAATAATAGACTTTACAAATAACACGATTAAAATGAAACAGATGAAGTTTAATATTCAAAATTTGGACAAAAAAGATAAAGAAACATATGTGCAAATACGCGATGAACATTTAGAACCAGGAACAAAGAATAAATTGTATAAATTATTAGGAAAATATGATTCACTATTTCCTAAAGAAAATGAAACGTTAACATCCACTAACAAAATACAACACAAAATATATACCACTGATGACGTACCCGTATACACAAAAAACTATCGGTTACCCCAAATTTATGAAAAAGATATTGAGGAACACGTGCAAACATTATTAAAAACAGGAGTCATACAAAAATCTAAAAGTCCGTACAATTCACCCATCTGGATTGTACCAAAGAAAGCAGATGCATCTGGCAAAAGGAAAACCAGACTAGTAATTGACTTCAGGAAACTCAATCAAAAAACGAAAGAAGACAAATTTCCCATACCCAATATCGATACACTTTTTGACAAAATAAATAGCCCAAAATTCTTTACTACCCTCGATTTACACTCAGGTTTCCATCAGATATTAATAGACAAAAGTGATAGAGAAAAAACAGCCTTCAGCACTACCACGGGACACTATGAATTTTTGAGAATGCCTTTCGGTCTAATTAATGCACCAGCCACCTTCCAAAGGTGCATGAACGAAGTCCTACAAGACTTAATAGGTAAAATATGTCTCGTATATCTGGATGACATAATCATTTTCGGGAATACAGAACAAGAACATTTGCAAAATATTGAAACGGTCTTTGAGTACTTGAAAAACGCAAATCTAAAAATACAAATAGACAAATCAGAATTTTTTAAAACAGAAGTAGAATATCTAGGATTTGTAATCTCGAGCGAAGGTCTTAAACCAAACGAGAAAAAAATAGAAGTAATACAAAATATTCAAATCCCGAAAACAGTAAAAGAAATAAAATCATTATTAGGCAAGCTATCTTGGTATCGTAGGTTTATACCAAACTTTTCAAAACTAACTAAGCCTTTCACTGTTTACGCAAGGGGTCTACAATAGATATTTATAATAATGAATATAGAGAATGTTTCACGAAAATGAAGGAACTAATAATAAATCCCCCAATACTTTCATTTCCGGATTTTAATAAAAAATTTATATTAACTACCGACGCATCCGATTACGCAATGGGCTCTGTACTTTCGCAGGTACAAGACCTACAAGAAAAACCTTTAGCATACGCCTCGAAGACATTTAATACACATGAACAAAATTATTCTACCATTGAAAAAGAATTAAAAGCAATACTTTGGGCCATACAGAATTTCAAGACGTACCTATACGGACGAAAATTCATTATTCGTACTGATCATAGGCCATTGACCTGGCTGTTTAACATGAAAAATGCCAACCAAAAATTAATGAGATGGAAAATTGAACTTAACGAATATAATTTCGAGATAGAATACATAGCAGGAAAAACGAATAAAATCGCGGATTTTTTAAGTAGAATCAGAAATACATTCAAAATAAATTTTAAAGTAGGTGACGTAACAACGACACCCATCTTCGCGCACTGTATATCTAAGGATTACAAGTTCGGAAAAGGTTTGGCAAAACAAATAGATAACCAATTCAATAGTAGGAACTTTTGTGTAAATAAACTACCAAATAAGATAATAATCCAAAATGAGTATGATAAACACATTTTCCACTTGTTTTCAAAAGAATCATTTAGGGATGAATGCAATAAAAAATTATTAAAAAACTCACTAATACAGCTTCGAGATTATTTAATAAAAAATGACCTATACGAAATTAACATCCCATATTTATCATGCGGATTGGACAAATTACCGAAGGATGAATTAATTAAAATACTAAACTCCGTATTTGAAAACACATGCATACAAATAAACGTCTATGCACTACCACAAAACTTCGTGCTAAGCGATGAGTTAGAATCTAGAATAGAACTAGAAAAGATAATACAGCAAAACGATGACTCAATAAAAGGAATAATAGACACACAAGACGATATAGAAACTATACATTCAGCTCAAGAATACCCAATTAACGGTTTAAAAATATTAGAAAATCGCATAAATGTAGCAGATAATCAAATTATATTTTCTTTAGACAAAACATATGACGTAGACATCAAGAAATTATTCAATAACAAAAAACAAAGACTAATAGTCACTATTGAAAGAGATAAATTAGATACACAATTACAGGAGTTCATAAAGGATTACATCACCCCCAAAGTTAGATACTATTGTATATGTGACGACAAAATCTTTAACGCCCTAAATAAAATCATCCAAAAAGATTTCGAAGTAAATACTTTAAACTTAATAAAAGTTAATAAAGAGGTAAAAGATATAGAGCAAATAGATGAACAGAATGAAATCGTTTACCTATACCACACAGGTAAAACAAACCATAGAGGAATCATGGAAACTTATAACAAATTAAAAGAAAAATACTATTGGCCAAAGATGATTAACACTATTACTGCCCTTATAAACAATTGTCAGACTTGTAAAGAATGTAAATATGATCGTAAACCTATTAAGCTCATAGATAATCTCACGGAAACACCTGAAAGACCTTTCGAAATTATAAACATAGACCTCCTGACCCTTGATGGACAATACTACCTGACAATCTACGACCAATTCTCTAAGTACGCACAAGCATATCCAGTCAAAACTAAAGAAAGTAAGACAATAGTAAAAACGCTAGAAACATTTATTAAAATCAAGATACCTCCACGGAAAATAATATGCGATCAAGGTTGCGAGTTTAATAATATATCCCTAAAAACATTTTGTCATAATAACCAAATTGAACTACACTTAACGTCTGCTCAAAACCCGAAATCTAACGCGGTAGAAAGATTTCACTCCACGCTGATCGAACACCTACGAATAAAAACAAGAACACATAAGCTGTAATCTCTGAAAGAAACAGTTGATGATTGTATATTCGCGTACAATAATTCAATACAAACAATTACAAATATGACCCCGAACGAAGTACTGTACGGAAAAGACTACACAAATCTAAGACCAAAGGAAAGAATAAATAATCAATTGCAGGTTTACAAAGAAAGAAAACAAAAAGAGTTAGTACAAGTAAAGAACAAAATAAAACAAGAAAAACTCAAACGATTTAGAGAACCGCTAGAAAACAATAAAATTAATAAATTAAAGACATTAAATGAAGCATATCTAAAACAAAACCCCCGACTAATAACCAAATTTAAAAAACCCTTATACCTGAAATCCAAAATAAAGAATTATAACGATAAGTTCAAAACAATAAATACAAAAACGAAAAGCAGAGAACGAAAGGTGAAAATTGATAAGATCAAAATTTAACTGTTTCAGAACCTCACATGGCTTCGCCGAAATAAAAAAACATCACAAGTAACCCCGGATTTCTATTGCATACAATTGGTAAGTGCTACCTAAAAGAAAGCGAACAATTACACTATTATTATAACGACATAAATCCAATATACACTGAATACACAAAATTAGAGCAACTCATCAATAATGAAGTCAAACAATTAACTAATGAAACATTTCTTATTGAAAATGGCAAAATTATAAATTTCATGTTCAAAGAACTCGAAACTAACATAATCAAATTATTCGGAAGAAGGAAGAAGAGAGGTTTGATAAATGGATTCGGATCTATAATAAAATCAATAACAGGTAATTTAGACGCTGCTGACGAAGAACGTTACAATACAATTTTAGAACAACTCAGTAGTAACCAAAAAGTATTACAGGCACAAACAAACGAAATTATCCGCCAACAACAAACTTTGACCGATAAATTTAACAAAGAATTACAAACTGTAAGACTAGACGAAAATAAACTACGAACGACAATTAACGAAGTAATTGTAATAATGAAACAGGACAAAAGTTGGAAAGCGCTTATGCACACTGAAATCCAAATTAATAAAATTTTAATATATATTCAAAGACTCAAAAGCATAGTAGACAATGTCATAAAATCCTTAGAATTCTGCTCTTTAAATCAATTAGACATAACCATAATAGATCCCAGTAGTCTCCAAAACATTACACAGAACCCAAATATACTACAAACACTCGAAACGGTATATGTTACTTGTACACTACAAAATAATAAGATACACATCTTATTAGCGGTCCCAAATTACACAAAAAACTTATACCCAATTCAATAATTTACTCCAGTACCATATTACGATTTATCATACAAACAATTAGCAGAGGAAAACAATATGATTACTAGCTATAATAACATATATATATCCATACGTAAATTTATAAATAATAAATATTGTATAACAAATTATAACCCTATTAGCAATTGTATTAATAACATACTAAACAAACAAATATATGATGATTGTCTAAGCCAAGAGATTGCAACAAAAAATTACATTTCACAAATACCATTTACAAATAAAGTAATTATATTTTCCCCAAATCCCCAAAATTTAGAGTTTAATTGCGGAGACAACTACAAATATAAACAAGTACAGGGTATCTTCATCAATGAACAAGATATCTGCACTATAAAAAATTGGCAATTCCAAAAGTACGAACCATTATATCAAGAATACATTTTCGACACTATAAAAGAAATAGAAATTAAACAAATACCAGAAATAAATAAATTGAATAGAGTCAAGTTAAATATTACACACCTAGACCAAATCAAATCTATAAAAGGGATTGACAATCACCATGTACCTATATTATATATTATTTTAAGTATTATAAGTATCATTATTATACTCATATTATGTAAAAAGAGAATATATACTCGTATTTTAGAATATAAGCAGAAGAAAATTGTGAACCAAGAAAAGATAGACTTAGAATTGAATCCTCTGAAATAATGTCATTTCTTAAAGGGGAGGAGTTATGATTCACTACCATCACAGAGTTATGATTCACTACCATCACAAATGCCATCATTTCTTATCAAATTTGTTTATGATAAACTTAGTATATAAACTAGTGTATAGTTAGGCATAAGTGTTATTTGTATCACTTTCTACAAGCTGTTATTATGTTCAACAACGAATCTGTTTAAATAAAGACTTGAAGTTAGAAAATAAAAATTAATTTTTTTTGAAAAACTTCGATTTTAAAATCAAAATCAAAATTTATATATATATATATATATATATATATATATATATATATATATATATATATATATGTGCCTGTAGCCCTGCAAGTCGGAAGCAAAGGGTGGTTGGTTGTAATGAAGGAATAAGAGCAGAGATGAAAGCTGAGGGCGCCACTGGTGTTAATGAGGGTGTAAGAATGGGCGGTGTACCGTAGGCCACCGCTGACACTCAAGTGAACAAGTAATAAGAACAGAATAAAAATAATTTACGAAAATTTATTACATGCACTTCACAAATGATTCGAAAAAAATATAACTGATGTCAGACTGCTCAGAAACGTAGTACAAAGTAAATTAAAAAAAAATACTTAGCTTTTCACAGAGGGGGACACTTCAGTTGGGCTGAGTGAACCTAGTCCGTATGAGGTGGGCTGCGCAGCGACGACACAGGAACAGGCGTTGAGAGGTACTGCGCTGAGAGCTTAACAAGCGGATTTGGTTGGAATAAAAACTTCTATTTAAATTATTTGCGGAATTTAACTTCTGTCATTTCCATTTCTTATTATGTTGACCTTAGATCCCGAATCTGACTTAAATCTAACATTTTTCCACTTACTTTTAATACTTGTAGCCACTCAGTACTATTTAATTTAACTCAGTCGCGAATCTGAGGAACCGGGTCCGATCCCGACCGACGCCATATTTGTAATTTTAAATAAGAGAAAAGTGATCCCTATCGTGCACTCTCCACACGAGCAATGAGTGCTCGTGAGGTGCGACTGGTAAGCGCCTGCACGGTATAAATATATCATCATTATCGATATCTGCGATGAAGCAGACTGATACACCGAGAAATGGGTAATATGCCTTGATGATATATTTATTTATAAGTTTATTTACTCTACATATGTATAGTCTATTAACTACATTTACATGATAATAAATTTAATTCGTAGTCAAATATATTCATGATTTTCATTTTATTCAACGATATTAAAAAAAAAAAAAATACTGCTTCCTCCTGTAATCCTTTTCCTTTCCAGGCTTTTGAACGAGTATATTCTATAAATTTCCAATTGTTTGAATAGAATGGCACTCATATTTAAAATATAAATAATCTTTCTGCTGCTTATTTTTTTATTCACCCTTCACTCGAGACTTAGTTTAGCGATTTGGTAAACAAATTAGTGTACAATTTAACATAGAAAAACTTTTAAATGTAACAAATCAGCCTTAATTCCTTTTGAAAAACGAAGAAAATCTCTAATAGTAATCAACTATTTAGAAATATTTATTGTACAATTTTTTCAATAGTAGCTTGATACAAAATAATATTAAACATAGTTACCATTAAAGTGGTTATTTTTGAATCAGGAGATATTTCGTGGAATATTGGAACAACTCTTGAATGTCATATAATAACTTTAAATCTTATGTTATTTTATTAATATCCAATATTAATACAAGAATTATTTAGAATGACTAAATGAGTGTCGACGACGAAAAAGGACACTCTATTGTCCAAACCAGAAATCAAGTGCCAAGTGTTCAACAGGTTCTAAGAGTTCAGCCGCCTGAAAATTTTGAATTACAAATCCATTGTATCTAGTAGACTCTAAAGCAGGTGAAGTTTTTTCTCAATTACGAAGTATTGAGAAGCCGACACTAGAAAATGTTCTTAAAGCTTTCGAAAAATATTTTATATCACAAAGAAATATTAGTTTCGAAAGATATAAATTTGGAACAGGTTCACAGCAACCAGGTGAACCAGGTGAATAATTTATAACTGTTCTCCATGGTCTAGCAGATAATTGTTATTATTATTAAGAGATAGAATCATCATTGTAATGAGCAATAGAACCTCAGAGCATCTCCAACTAATAGCAACTCTAATACTACCTGCCATTCCGATTGTCAGACAAGCAAAGATGCAGCCTCAGAAAAAAAGTAAATATACTAACTAAATTTGTAGTAGTAAAGTATAATAAAGTTAAATACGGATGATATGAAATGACAAAATTTATATCGTAATAATTATTGAATTTAGCATAAATCATGAAATTAACTACAGAAATATTTAAATTATCGGTTTAATTTATCTAAGTCATTAGGTAAGTTACCAAAAATTGGAATGACAACAAAATATTGTAAAATTAAATGAAATAAGTAATTAAAGTAAACATTTGCATATTTAAATTAAGAAGTTTTAGAAAATGTTTATTATTTATTTCAGATTAGTAAAAATGTTAAATTTTGTGTCTTAAATCCTTGCAGTTTGGGTGGACACTTTGCGTGGGCAGATTACGTAGGCATGTTGCGTGGGCAGTTTGCATAGGCGGTTTGGGTGGGCAGGTTGCGTGCGGAGTAATAAAACAATATCGGCGGAGCCCTAGGACCTAGGGGAAGGTCGGCGAAAATATCCTAGTCAAATTCAGCAAATCATTCAGAACCTATATCATCTCAACCTAGAGATGAACGTCAGAGATCATCTACTGCGCTTTAGTCGTTCGAAGTACCAAAATCCTTCTAAAAGGATAATTGTAAACTCTTTGAACTCTAGTCTACTTCTAAAGCTTGCAAATCAAAACAATTGTTAAAAGTGTATCTGATGAACCAGAAATTGATCAAAAATTTAAATTATTTATAGTTCGAGTTTTCTGAAAGATTGTATTTGTTTTAAATAAAGATTACATAAGATATATAAGTTCATGAATAATATAAATTACAACGAATCAAATTTTTTTTTTATTGATTCTGAAGCTAACATAACTTGTTTACTAGCCAGATGTTTAGTTTTTCACTTATAAAACCTATTAATTAAAAAATGGATGGCCCTAGTAATAAAGAATTAAATTCTTGTAGAATTATTAATTTAATGTTGCTAACAACCACTGAGTTAAAAGTTAAAGTTATTGTAGGTAAAAACATTAGTGCAACCAATTCTTGGATGACCCGAAATAAAAAAGTTAAATTAGTTAACGATAAAAATTAAACATAACATAGCTATAAATTTCGTAGCTTTGCGTAATATATGTAATGTTTGTTCAGAAAGAATTTCCCAATATTTTTATAGACTAGGTAATTTTAAAGGGAAAATGAAAATCGCTCTAATTAATAATCCGAAACCATTTATAGAATTTGTACCCAAATAGTTCCAATATCTCTGTGAAAAGAACTCAAAGATGAATTAACTCGTTTAAAATATTAGACATTACAAAAAAAGTAAAGGTGAGGGAATAAGACTTAGTTGTGATTTTACAGAACTAAATAAAAGCGTTACGAGGGCCCATTGTCCAATAAATATTGTGGAACTAATCTTCGTAAATTAAAAGGAGCTTTTTCCCAAAATAATATATTTAAATAGTGGTTTTGATCCGTTAAAATTATATAGACAAAGTTAAGATTTAACTTGTTTTATAATACTATTTGTTAGAAGCAAATGTACTAGACTAACATTTGGAATTCCATGTACACCCGAATTGTTTTCTTATAAAGTGGCGGAATTAATTTCAGGAATACCAAATGCTATGTACCATATTGATAATTTTTTAGTTTTTGTTGGAATTTCGTCCGAGTCTTTCTCGATGTATCCAAGTTTCAAACAGGACTTGATCGCTCATCGTTGCTCGTAATTTCGCTTTAATAATGCAGCCAAAAAAGGCAATCTTCAAAAAAAGTACTTACAGTCCACTAGTTGACACGACCAACTTTCCACTCACACTTAAGTTAGGTTTTTTATTACTATCTATTTTAATTTCAGTAATAAACGGCTATCTACACGCAGGTGCAAAAAACGGGCACCTTTTTTTTGTTCATTTTGGTGTCCTAAAGAAGTACACACAAAAATCTAGAGTTATTTCGTACTTAGAAATTTTGAAAAAACAAAAAAAAACTGTAAAACTTACATATTTGTCCGTACCTAGTAACTACGCATTTCTTCTGAATAAACAATACATTGCTAAAATGGCATCCTAATTAGGACAACTTTGGCCGATTTCACCACCGATTCCTAAAATTTAAGTAATGCATATGTACCCGATGTGTTGTTTTCCGATGCCCACATCGCTAAATATTTCCTAACGTTTGACAGCTGACACTTCAAAATGAAAATTGTACAATTTTATTGAATATTTTGATAGTTATAATGAAGAAATAGAAAGTTATGCACAGGATAGAAAAGAAAGAACAAATTGTTTTGAATTCTGCGATGAAAAATTGTTTTGGAAAAGATGTCCTATTCATTAGAAAACCGAATTTTTATTACGAATTTATATGATATTTCTATATTTTGCCATTTATATTTTTTTTCTTGTTCATTTTCATCTTTGTTTCATTTATATTTTCCACTTCTGTAATACAAATTTATAAATATATATGTAAAGGAAATTTAATTATTTTGTATACCTCAACGTAATATTAATAATATCTCCACATAATTTCCAATGTCATTGTTGACAAATACAATTGACGAATGTCATAAATTATAAAAAAATATTCATTTATTTCTAGTGTGCAAATATAATATCACAAAAGTAACTAATAATCCGATCCCTACGTAAGTAATTCCTAGCTGGGCATTGCTTTGTTTGGTGAAATCCAAAATGGATAAGTATCAGTTTAGGCAGTTCTTAAATTTAGGAAATTCCTTGCTAGGCAACAGTTTAGGAATCGGTGGTGAAATCGGCCGCTTATGTCTGATTAACCGAGTTCGTAGCTCTTATAGTTCTCGAGACAATTAACAAAAATAAAAATAAAAAAATACTGGTACAATCACAAAATTTAAAAATAAATAAATGTAAAAGAAAATTTAAACATTGAAAACAAATAAGTTCCGTTTAAATAGAAAAAATAAATATTTAGAAGTTCTAATTGTACCGATATCTTGCAGATAGATTATTAATGAAAGACAACTTAGTTTTTTAATATTTAAGTAGCACACATTTATGGTAGGTTAGTGGGCGGTAATTTATGTTTTTGTACACATCTGCCGAATTGCATAATTCAGTAGAATCTTTTAGTGGTTTCCTAATTTACTTATACATATGGCCATATTTTTGTAAATGTTAGTATTGATAAATATAATATAAAAAAAGCTTTCAGAAATCATATTACATAAATTAAGCATTTTTTTCTCTTTTCAACGATGTAAATGTTTGCATAACAAATATATGAAAAAAATGTAGAAAAAAGATAATTGAACACTATTAGAAATTATGTTTATTCAAATATTTGTACTCTAGCAGAGTATGTGAAAATAAACAAAATGTAACAATGAAAAACAACGAAATAAAATAGAAATTTAATTGTTACGTGTTTTTGTAAATTAATAAATTAACTTTTAAATTTAATTTTCACATAACCACCTATGAATAAAAATGTCTAATTTTGTTCAATTATTAAAATCGATGAAATTTGAGTTGGGAACCTGTTAATGTTTCTGATAATAAATAAGTAGGCCTTGAAGTTCCAACAGCTGTTGTGTTGGCCTTGTCCTATTTAAAAATGAGACTCTTGACAACGTATGGTCAATTAGACTCAACAATATGATTCAACAAATGTATAATGTAATAATGTAGAATTACACTAAAATAATAGGCTGATGATGGGCGATTTGGGCCCGAAACGTGTGAACGATTGTGTAATATTAATAAACAAATTGGAACTTCAAGGCCTACTTATATATTATCAGAAATTGTTCAATTAACTTATTTTTCTGGATTTTTTTCATATATTTGATATAGTCTTTTACATCGTTGAAAAGAGAAAAAAATTACGGTTTGTATTTTAGTAAAATGATTATAGGTTGCTATTCAAAAAATAAAGTTGATGGTCGTATCTTATAAACCTGGATTTATAAATAATCTATATCTGCCGTTAAAGAGTATATTAATATAATAATAATAATAATAATAATAATAATAATAATAAGTTTATTTAACATAAAGTTATTTGCATACATAATTATTACATTTCAAAAGAAAATAATATGCTATACATTACTTTTAATAAATTCAATACAATTTTTTTTAAAACTAGACAACTTAGACTCCTTTTTTGTTGATTACGGAAGACTATTGTACAATTTAAATCCTTTGATATTTAGTGAATTTTCTGAACTAGTTTTATATACAGTTTCTACTTTTAAATCAAATTTATTTCTTAAATTATATTTTGTACATTCATGTTTAAAAATACACTCTTTACTTAAATATCTAGGAAGAAAATTATTTATAATTTTGTAAATGAATATTAATGTTAAATAATACATTCTCTGTTTGACATTCATCCAATTTAATGCATTTAGCATGCTATATATACTTGTATATATGTTACCTTTAAAAATACATCGCATAGCCCTATTTTGTATACATTGAATTCTTTGTAACTGATTTTTATTACACAAAAACAAAACAGTAGCACAAAAATCTATGTGGGGAGCAATAATCGTTTTATATATGTTGACAGCTTAAATGTAATTGATTTTATTTCTTATTCTTCGTAAAAAATGCACTTTCTATGCCATTTTTTTGCAAACATAGTCTACATGTTCGTAGAATTTAAGCTTACTGTCTACTATTACTCCCAAGTATTTAATTTTTTTAACTTTTTCTATTTTATAAATAAATAATAAATATAAATATATCATCACGGTATATACCCATTTCTGGGTGTGCCAGTATCTACAACACATGTAGACATCGGTAATGATGACGATATATTTTACCGTGTGGGCGCTTACCAGGCGTCACCTCACGGGCACTCATAGCTGGTGTGGAGAGTGCACCACAGAGGTCAATTTTGTGCCATTTAAAATTGGAAATATTTGGCGTCTGTCGGGATCGAACCCGGTTCCCCCAGGTTCGCGACCAGACACTCAGGCACGCGGCCTCGAGACCCCATTATTATTATTATTATTTTATTAGTTGCCATTTTAAGTTTTTTATGATAATCACTTCTATCATTTATAATCATATATTTAGTTTTATTTACATTAAGCAGTAGTTTATTTAATTCCAACCAATTAGTAATATGATTCATTTCATTTTGTAATATCTCTAACTCCTCATGTCCTCATGTACAGATTCTGCAGATATATATATATATATACTAAAGTGTCATCTGCAAATAACTTTATATTACATTTATTAACATTACTTATATTATCGTTAATATATAGAATAAATAAAAAATCTGCTAACCCAGTTCCTTGTGGAAGACCTATATCTATATCTATTTCATTTGATAATACATTATGTATTTTTGTTCTTTGTTTTCTGTTACTTAAATAGCTACTAAACCACTTCATACTTATATTATCGAGTCCATAAAATTCTAGTTTTTTTTATTAATATAGATCTGTCCACTGTTTCACAAGCTCTTCATAGATATAAAAATACTGCTATTTTCCTTTTTCAATTTCCATTTTCCAGTCATTAATTACAAAATTTAAAGCACTTTCACATGAATGTTTTTCACGATAACCCGATTGTTGTGTAATTAAAATGTCTGCCCAATATATATTTTTTTAATTGTTTTAGAACACAAGTCTCCAAAATTTTTTCTATTATGCTCACAGTATTTATTGGGCTTAGTTCCTCACATTCAGTAGTCCCTTGCACTTTTTTTTACCGGGGTTACTATTGCACATTTTAACCCGTCTGGCACTATACCATTAGTGATTTATTTATTATGTTTAACAATACTTCACCTATCACTGGAAAAGCGTCTAAAAGTTTATTTTTAACTATAAAGTCACTGTCATTTTTATTATTGATATCAATTATTATATTTTTTAATTCTCCTATATCTATTTCTTTAAAAGTAAATTTATTATCTTTTTTGTATTTATTTAAGTCATTTTATATTTATTTTGCTTATTTATGCTTATCTTCACTGATTCACTTAATTCTTTAATACTATTAACGAAATAGTTATTTAAATGTTCTGCAATTTCACTTTGATCTGTGACAGTTTTATTATTGATGCATATAGTATCTATAGGATCATTTGTTTTCTGTGTTGTTAACTGTTTTAATACCCTCCATGTTTTCTTCTGATCTCCCATAGCTTATTTTAGTTTGTTTTTAAAATAATTATTTTTCGTCTGTCTAATAGTATATAAATATTTATTTCGATGTTTTTTATATATATATTCCAGTCTTCTTGATCGTTTGTTAACTTTGCTTTTTTTAACCGGTGTGAAGTTAGCGACGAATTTTCAGCTACGAAAATAATCTCCGTTCACTTCGCAAGGAGGCGGAACATGTTGTACATATAGACGAATGGCAAGCGACGGATTCATATTATATGTAAAATACGTTTGCGTGTACGGAGTAAAAAGGTTTGTGACAGAACCAAACTCACAAAAATTAAACTACATAACATACTGATTTATAATAAGTAAGAAGTTTTCCTTTTATCAGGGGTGGAGTGAGTAAAAATGTTTGTGACAGATCGAAACTCATAGGAATGAAATTAGATAAAATACTGATTTATAATGAATAGGAAACTTTCCATTTATCAGGGGTGGACTGGGAAAAAAGGTTTATGACAGAACCAAACTCACAGAATTTAAATTACATAACATACTGATTTATAATAAATAGGAAATTTTCCTTTAATCAGGGGTGGACTGGGTAAAAATGTTTGTGACAGAACCAAACTCACAGAAATTATATTACATAGCATACTGATTTATAATAAATAGGAAATTTTCCTTTAATCAGGGGTGGACTGGGTAAAAAGGTTTGTGACAGAACCAAACTCACAGAAATTAAATTACATAACATACTGATATATAATAAATAGGAAATTTTTCTTGAATCAGGGGTGGACTGGGTAAAAAGGTTTGTGACAGAACCAAACTCACAGAAATTAAATTACATAGCATACTGATTTATAATAAATAGGAAATTTTCTTTTTATCAGGGGTGGACTGGGTAAAAAGGTTTGTGACGGAACCAAACTCACAGAAATTAAATTACATAACATACTGATTTATAATTAATACGAAATTTTCCTTTAATCAGGGGTGGACTGGGTAAAAAGGTTTGTGACAGAACCAAACTCACAGAATTTAAATTACATAATATACTGATTTATAATAAATAAGAAATTTTCCTTGAATCAGGGGTGGACTGGGTAAAAAGGTTTGTAACAGATCGAAACTCATTGGAAATTTACCCTTGATCAGGGATGTAATGGATAAAAAGGTTTGTGATAGATCGAAACTCATACAAATTAAATTACATAACATTCTGATTTATAATAAATAGGAAATCTTTCTTTTATCAAAGGTCTAATGGGTAAATTTTTTATATTATCGGTGGTATCAAATTGGAAATTTTTATCGTACGTGTACATATGTATTTAATTTGTTTTGTAATAAAACATTAATATTAAATTACCCACATAACAAATTCAACTCAATGACTCGATGCTAATAAATAGGTCATTTGGACAATATCAGAGGTGTAGGTACATGTTAAAATAGACTGCGATAATGAAACTCATACAGCCATATTCATAGTAAAATAGAAAAGCCAGGTCTAAACACGAGTTTAATAGTTTAGGTTTAGTCTAAGACGAAAATGCCTTATTCATAGTAAAATTTGTGCCAAGTTTAAATCTGAGTTAAAAAGATCTAGATTAAACTCATCGATCTACTAGGACTTGGTCTTTTTCGATATCCGCCATGCGCAGTAACACAGTTTGTAGCAGTTGTCAGATAATAATTATTTGTTTTTAAACCAATCTACAAAATTAAACTTGTATGCAGTTGGCATTTAAATTTAAATAATTGTTATAATTTGAAGGTCCATAAGAGAAATACAGAAAAATGCGTAATATTTCTTTTTAGTGTGATATATTCAGACTTACAATGAGTAAGAATCTAATTGGACATAAAATGAAAAGGATCTGCTTTTGGAGCAAGTGAAAATCCATGCAAAGGTTATGAAAAATAAAACTGTAAATAGTGCAGCCAATTCCAAAAAAAGAAGAAGCTTGGAAAAGTATATTTCATATATATATTTGCGGCTTACGGTTTTGCAAGGAACAAAAAGGAAATAAAGGAACAATGAAAAATAATGAAGATGACAGCAAAGTAACTACAAAAGCAGTAACATCAACCCCCAAAGAATTAAATTTTATTAGTTATAATCTTTCATACAGCATGTATTTTATTTATGAATCATGTTTGCCTGCTATTTTAATAAACTTTGTTAATTAAAATGTTTCTATATAGTTCCGTCTAAATATATTTCTTGGGTCATTATCCTGTCTTTCGTCGTTTTGTTCTTCATTATCCGATTCATAGGAATCTCCGCTACTTACATCATCTATAAAGAAATAATATAATATTAATAAAGTTATTTTACTTCCCAATAATAAATATACCGTCTCTATCATCCAATGTTTCACAGCTATATTGTGAAGAACTGCCAATGCAATAATGCTAACTTTAGCTGTTTCTAAAGATATCTGCATTCTAATTAAAAAACATCTAAATTTATTTTTCCATTGGCCGAATTATCGTTCTACAACGTTTCTGGTTCTGATGTGTGCTTCGTTGTATCGTTGTTCCGCATCTGTAGTAAAGCGAAGATCTGGAATAAGCATAAAACTCCGATGATGGATATCCATTGTCTTCTATGAGGATTCCATTGATTTTACTAGATTAACATAATTTAATATTATTAATATTAGAATTTCGTTTACATAAATGTCTGCCTGTTGTATAATGTACCTAAAATCGTGTCTTCAAGTTGCAATGATTCCATATTCTTGAATCGTATGCACTGCCCCTCCATCGTGCAACAATGTCCCAGATCTTGGCATTTGAGTCACAAACAACCTACAACCAAGTAATAACTGTTACACAGGGTATTAATTAAAAAGCGGGCCATAGGCGTCTAACATGGGAAACTTATTATTTTCTTTTTACGTAATGTAATATATTTTCGTGACAAAATTAGACAATTACCCATGTATATATATTTTTCTAAATTCTGTTTCGCATTATTTTTCGATGGGATTAATGTGTTGAAGATATATCTTTTGCTTCCTTCTGCTTTCAATTACATCCTGAATTCTAATCACATAATCTGAAAAATAAATTAAAAATCATTAATATAAATATATTAGTTATATAGGTAGATATATACTATTCAATAAAATAAATATCTACTTACATTTACTTCTAAAATAATATTTTCAAATATAACCTCACTGGCTTTCTTCTTGTTGACAATTGAACATATACATTTAAACCAGCGTAAAACTAGGGGTCTGGCAGGTCTAAATATCAGACCGTATTTAAACCAGCACTACCGTTAGTCCAGTTTTATGAATAAGAGAAAAGCCGAATCTAAACTACTATGGCTATAGACCAGGTTTAAACCGGCATATTTTTACTATGAATACGGCTGATAGAAAATATACAAAATTATATATTTAATGATAATAAAAAAGGAACATGAACAAGATAATAGGTTTATAATAAAAATAAAATTTATGACAACTATTAACTTATAGAAAACAAATAACATTACACAATAAAATTAAAAAAAAAAAACAATTTACACAGCTTGAATAACTAGACTTTATACCTAAACTATAAGTAAATAAGAAAAAACCCTGATAGAAATGTAGACTGCAGTTACAGAAAGGATTGTAAAAATAAAAATAAATATATCATCACGGCATATTACCCATTTCTGGGTGTGTCAGTATCTACAACACATGTAGACATCAGTAATGATGACGATATATTTTACCGTGTGGGCGCTTACCAGGCGTCACCTCACGGGCACTCATAGCTGGTGTGGAGAGTGCACCACAGGGGTCACTTTAGTGCCATTTAAAATTGGAAATATTTGGCGTCGGTCGGGATCGAACCCGGTTCCCCCAGGTTCGCGACCAGACACTCAGGCAAGCGGCCACTGGACCCCATGATTGTAAAAATAAAATTTCATATCATGAAATTTCTTATACTCTACGTCTACATCCAGAATACGAACATAATTAGAAGAAAAGTAACAATAGAAAAAAATTATCTTCATACTATTACGTCAGTCAAAATATTGAGAACAATAATTATATTTAATGTTTTATATACATATTTGTTAAACGGTATGCCAAAATCAATAATATTAATTTGCACTGTAGTATGACTGCATAATTCACATAAGTAATCTGAACTATTTTCATCAACAAAAATACCTGTTTTGTGAAAAATTCTACAATAGCGGCACTGTACACAATGTGATTTGGCGTCGTCTTTTTGAACAATTATGCTACAATGTATGCACATATTTTGAACGGAATCAGAATTTTGGATTATTTGTTGACGTAAATAATCGCGGTATTCATTAGGAGGTATCAAATTAGAAAGCATGCTACCTTCAATAAGCTTTTCCATTAATTGTATTATAATAATACCGCAATTTATACTATCTTTTTGTTTTGGATTTTCTGTTAAATACCGTTCTTGCCAATTAGTAACCGGTACACCAGGTTCAATTGCTAAATTGTATTCTTTTAAAAAAGTTATAAATATATTAAAAAAATTTGAATGATTTCGTTTTGAAGATCCAAAAGGATCTAAAAATGAAAATTCTTTTTTTTTCAATATTAGCAACAGCAACACACCAGTGATTATGATCTATATCTACAGGCATTATTAGTGTATTTTTTAAAGTTGGTAAGCTTTGTATGCGTCTTATTCTTAGAGCCAACGAATCGGCATCTTTTCCCCAGTTCGGAATATTTAATGTTTGAAATACAGTGTATGACGATTCATCACACTGAAGCAAAACATATTGTTGTTTACTTACATTTTTTAATATACTAGCCAAACAAATATCAATTAACCAATTTGTCATTAATTTGTCATGATTTTTGAAAATACTTAAATTTAGTCTATTATATTCGCTAATTCTAACTTCCTGAACAATAACTCTAAATGAATTAAAAAGTGCTACAATGAAATCAGATGATTGTTGTGAACGTAAAGGAACGTAATAATTAATGTCATGTACTAAAAAAATTAGGTAAAATACACGGAAATTGATTTGACTTATCACCAGCTAAACCAGTTTCTGTTTTATTTAAGTTAATGCTCTGATTTTTTAAAATTTTTGCATCAATCTTTTTTTTAATTGTACGCAAATTTTGACCCTTGAAGTGGGTAAATGGATTTTTATTACGTCTCAACCAAAATTCTGTTGAAATTAGAGAATTATCAGTGTTAGTACATTTTTTAGGTATTGAAGCTAGTCTGTTTTTTGGCATTTCGTTTATTACTTCTTTATATATAAACAAAAAATATTTACGGCATTCTCGAATTACTCTTTCCCTTGTAAAATTGTATTTTTTAATATATTATTCCAATTTTCCACTGGAGCGTTACTGCACCGATAAATAGTTTTGTTTTCGGGATCATTTTTTAACATTAGACCTGACCATAATGGTAAATAATGTAAGTATTTTTTAGTCATAAATTTTGAAAATTCCGGACAATAATATTTATTTAACTCATTTGTATTATTATTATTATTATTATTATTATTATTATTGTTGTTGTTATTGTCGATAAGATTGAGTATATTTAGATATAATGTTTTAAAATATTTATAGAATGGACTATTTTTATAAAGAACTCCTGACGCATCATCTGGGAAATCGTCATCTGAATTTAAATCTTTTATATCTTCTTTTTCATAATCATTTAAATTGACTTCTATATTGCAGCAAATATCTAACAATGAATTTAATGGGTTTTTGCAAGAACTATCTGAATATTTTGCATTTAGAACAACAGTAAAATTTTGGTACCAGTTAACCATATGATGCAGATCATGAATGTTAAAAGAAGCAGCCATAACTTCCTTTAAAAGTTTTGCAGTAGCAGGGTCATTTGTGATTTATTTTTTGATATCTGTAACTATAATTTTTAAATAATGTGCACAACATAAATGAATAGGAACTATATTGTTCTCACTTAATATATCGCGATCATTTATTATGATGTGTAACATAAATTTAAATATTTTTGCAATGACATGCAATTCCAAAAATATAAAATTGCATTTATTAGGGCGAAACTAAAGTCAGTTATAACTCTTCTACATATTGGCCAGTAACACTTATTGCTTTTCGAAAATCCTTTAAATCCTGCTAAAAAATTACCGATACTTATATCATCATGTTGACAGGATCCTTTTTCGAATATTGGTACTATTCTTTTATTAATAGGAGTTATTATAACCCCAACATAATAGTAGGGTCTTGTTGGGGAACTGACTTGTTTCCGATAAATGGACCCAGTAGAATCGAAATAAATTACTGGTAGCATTCCAGTGTGTTTTCTGTATGATTTTAAAATATTCAACTGTTCTACACTATAGATGTGAACACTAAAAGGATCTGATATAGATTGTATATAACGGGAATTATTTTTTTCTCGTCGCATATGAATTAGATCGTAAATATCATCAATATGCCTATCAAGATTTGATAATGCTTCTGATCTACTTTTTTGATAACATCATCTGATTTTTTATTTTGATAATTACCCTCTCGTACCAACGAACTTTTAATATCACGTGTTATTTTAGCAGTATAATTTAAAGGCGTAATATGACGTAATTCATTGCGGGATATTTTTCGGTCTATTCCTCGTAAATGTCTCGTTAAATTATAATTGTGATTAAAATTTAAAGATGAACTAACTACTAATACTTTTTTTTATTTCTTCTTTTGCTGTGTATATTTATAATACAAACATTATTTACTTCTTCCATTTTTTTAAGAATAATAAAATTTAATAAGTCGTTATTATTTTTTTTATTTTTAAATATGGCATTCCAATCATTATATTCTATAATAAATGATCCCTCTTTAAAAGCGCACTTTTTATATGAAACTATATTTGCTTTTGGATCTCTGATATTGGTGGAGTTGAGGGGTAAAATAGTCCTATTTCTATAGTTTTTTGTTTGTGTGTTTAGTTTCACAGCCACAAAATCCACTTCTTCAGACTGTGAACTCACATTTAAAATTGATGAATTATTGAAATATTAGGGGTGAAATAACTCTGAATTTTAAAAAATATTTTATATATTTATACTTTGTTTGGCTGATCGATTTCGCTATTTTTATAGCATCTTCAGAGCCTTAACAGCTGGAAAAATATGTACATTGAAAATATAAAAATATTAAAATATAATATACATGTGATATGAAGGGGAAAAATGCTGGGGAGTGAAATTTATTATAATTGGTGTCACATGACAAGCATTAAGTAGGTAGATAAATTATTTATAAGGTATGGTTTTGTATATTTTAAGGTTAGGTGAACATGACAATCATAGAAAAATGTATTATGAGAAAAATTACAAAAATAATGTAAAAATACTAACCGTCATAGAGAAATTAGGTTGTCTTTGACATATTTATTGAGTGATGTATAAAATTATTGTTTGATTAAATTGATTATTTCATTTATTGTAGATGCACGTCTTCACAGAGCCAGAGAAATGGAACTTATGCGGAAATATTTGTTTAGCGGAAGTATGTTTTGAAATTATAGTAGAATTTAGTTTTTTAGTTTAAATGTTTATTGTGAAAAAGGCGGGAGATTTTTGAAAATGTGTTGTTCCGGAAAAGATACGTTTTCGTTTATTAATGTATAATTGTTATGTATATGTTTAAGAATTTCGTATTTTTCTAAAAGATATAAATTTTGAATTTTTGTTTCTGAATGTAGTAGTTGTAAGTTATCTAGAGTAATTTTATGATTTGTATTTTGGAGATGTGTGCCTATTGCTGAAGGTGGATTATTTTTTAAATGTTCTTGAAAACGAGTTTGTATATTTCTTTTTGTGAGTTTAATGTAACAATTTTCACAGTTATTGCAATCTATTTTGTATATTCCGCTATTGAGTAGTTGGTTGGTTTTGGGGGTATTATTTTTGAGGATTTTGTATAGATTGCGGTGGGATTTCGACGTTAGGGTTGTATTATGTTGGTGTGTTGTTTTAGATAGGGTTTTGTGGAGATTATTGTAATATGGTATTGAAATATAGTTTTATTTTTGTTTTATATGTGTATATATTTTGTTATTTATTAATTTTGTATATTTTATTTTATTAAAATGGTTTTTCATGAAAAGCAGTGAGTAGTTGTTGTTAAGGCCTATTGTAAAAATGGTGTTTAGTTCTGTATTGAAATTTTCTTTTGTTAGAGGTATGGAAAGGAGTCTGTTGAATAAAAAATTGAAAGCAGTTAGTTTTGTTTTTGGATTGTTGTATGAATCGTTTGGTATAATAATGTCTGTGGATGTGGGTTTTCTGTAAATACTATATTTCAGGGTGTTGTTTATATTATGTAGGGTTAGGTCGAGGAAGTTAATTTTATTTTGGTTTTGTATTTCTATTGTGAATTTGATATTGGAAAGATTATTTATAGCGTTATGGAATTTATGTAAATCTGTAATGGATCCTGTCCAAAGAAGAATTATGTCATCTACATATCTTTTCCAGAACAACACATTCTCACTGAGTTGTAGATTCATGATTTTTGTTTCTAAGTTGTCAATAAAGATGTTTGCTAGTAAACCACTGATTGGACTTCCCATTGGAAGACCGTCGTTTAATTTATATGTATTATTGTTAAAGTTAAAGAAATTTTGTTGTGTGACTACGTTAAATATTTCAATAAGATTGTAAATGTCTGTATTGTCTAAATTATAACTGTTGATGAAATTTTGATTATTATTTATCATGTCTTTTAATAAGCTGAGTGTATCAGAAACTGGTATGTTTGTATATAAATTAACAATGTCAAAAGAAACTAATATAAAATTTTGATTGTTATTTTGTAAGGTGTTGTTTAAAGCTGTGATTAAATCAGTGGAGTTTTTTATGGAGTATTGTGATTCGTATTGAAATTTATTGTTTATAATATGATTTAAAGTTTTTGAAATTTTGTGTGCTGGAGATTGTACGGAAGAGGTTATGGGGCGTATGGATTTCTCTGGTTTGTGAAGTTTAATAAGGCTATAGAATGTCGGTGTTCTTGGGTTTGACTCTAAATTTTGATATATGTTAGTGTTTAATTTGGAAAGTGTTTGTGAAGCATTATTGATTGTTTTTCTGAGTTTTTTATTGTAGTTTGTTAAGGGATTTTTGTTTAGAAGTGTTATATTATTTTCTGTAAAGAATTTTTTCGGTTTTTTCTATATATTGATCTGTATCTAGTATTACTATGCCAGCATTTTTGTCTGCTTTTGTGACAGTGAGATTGTTTTGAGTAATTTTTTGTTTTATAGATTTTAAATTTTTATTAAATTTATTGTTATTTGGATTTCTATGATTGTCATGTTCACCTACCTTAAAATTTTTTAGTGTTGTGGTGATGTTTTTTTGAAGTTCTTGTTTTTTCGGGTGGTTTTGGAGTTGTGCTTCTATTGCTATTGCGATGATTGGGATGTTTGCTTGTTTTGTTGGTGGTGGTGTGTATTTGAATCCATGGTTTAGTATTTGTTCTTCTGTTTGAGTGAAAATTGTAGACGAAAGATTTGTAGTGCGTGGTGGGAATTTATGGCTGTTGTTCCTGTATGTATGTTGACGTTCCTGTTGTTCTCGATGTTGTTTTTGTTGATTTTCTTTCTGCTTTTGGTCGATAAGTCTTTGTAGTTTGTTGTGTCTCTGTTGATCTATTTTGTAGTTGTAGTGGAAAATCTGTTCTTCTAGTTGTGAAATTAGGGTTTCATATTCTAAGGTGTGTAGATGTTGAAGTAGATGTCGGTGCATAAATTTTAGTTTCGTGTCTATGGATGTGCTTGTCTGGAAGTTTTTCTTTATTTCACTCCTCAGCATTTTTCGATAAATTCCATTTCTCTGGCTCTTGTGGATTTTTTGGGAGATTTGTACTTTGATGAATTTCGGTGTTATATTATGTCGTTTGCAGGTACAGAGGAAGTTGATGTGTTGATGTATCTTGTGTCTTTTTCGAAGTAGATTTCTCAGCAATAGGCACACATCTCCAAAATACAAATCATAAAATTACTCTAGATAACTTACAACTACTACATTCAGAAACAAAAATTCAAAATTTATATCTTTTAGAAAAATACGAAATTCTTAAACATATACATAACAATTATACATTAATAAACGAAAACGTATCTTTTCCGGAACAACACATTTTCAAAAATCTCCCGCCTTTTTCACAATAAACATTTAAACTAAAAAACTAAATTCTACTATAATTTCAAAACATACTTCCGCTAAACAAATATTTCCGCATAAGTTCCATTTCTCTGGCTCTGTGAAGACGTGCATCTACAATAAATGAAATAATCAATTTAATCAAACAATAATTTTATACATCACTCAATAAATATGTCAAAGACAACCTAATTTCTCTATGACGGTTAGTATTTTTACATTATTTTTGTAATTTTTCTCATAATACATTTTTCTATGATTGTCATGTTCACCTAACCTTAAAATATACAAAACCATACCTTATAAATAATTTATCTACCTACTTAATGCTTGTCATGTAACACCAATTATAATAAATTTCACTCCCCAGCATTTTTCCCCTTCATATCACATGTATATTATATTTTAATATTTTTATATTTTCAATGTACATATTTTTCCAGCTGTTAAGGCTCTGAAGATGCTATAAAAATAGCGAAATCGATCAGCCAAACAAAGTATAAATATATAAAATATTTTTTAAAATTCAGAGTTATTTCACCCCTAATATTTCATGAAAATGAACTCTGATCTAGAGTCGTTCATCAATAAAAAATAATGATGAATTATTATTTGTATCTACACTATTTTCATGGGCAGGTACTAACTGATTAGCATTTTTACATAATTCGGAAAGTGAGAAATGTGGGAGTATTTCGTTTTTTGCTTGTATTTTTAGTTTCGCAGTCACAAGATCCACTTCTTCAGACTGTGAACTCACATTTAAAATTGATGAATTGTTTTCATCTACACTATTTTCTTGGTTAGGTTCTAACTGGCTGGCATGTATACATAATTCGGAAGGTGAGAAATGTGGAAGTATTTCAGAATTAAAAAGTTTCCTACAAGTTAAAGAAGATGGTTTGTGTTCGTCCAAATTATTTTTAATAGGAGTTATGTCATTTAGAGAAAACACTACTTCTTTGTTATCTGAATTAAATGGGGTCGATGTATAAAATTCTTTTTGCGGAGTAAAATGTTTGTTATCTATTTTCAATATATTTGTAGAATTAGCAGACATTTCTTCGGCAAAATTAGCATTCCGTTTAGTAAACATATATACATTTTTTCTTTTTTCCAAATTATTTTTTATTTTCATTTGTGTACATATATATGAAAATAGTGACGTTTCTAAATGAATAGATACATTCCTAAAATCTTTTAAATGTAAATTATTTTCTTTGATGCACTTAGAAAAAATATCACGTAATTTTGTTTTACGAGGCATTTTTTTTTTAAGAATATCTTTTGTATAAATAATGAACATAAATTCTAAATAATGAAAATATAAGTAACTAGCTGAGGATTATATTCCGAAGTCACTCAATAATAAATAATAAAAATTAATGAAGAATTAAACTCAAACAAAATGCGCAACTTAAGCTAAGAATACTATTTAAATACGTAGAAAAATAAAATATCCAAACAGCCAAGATGAACGTTGTGGAAATCACCATCTATCCAAAATGTTATCATTATTAAATAATAATAGGTAGATACGAGTATGTGACCAAAATTTGTTTTAAATTCATATAATTATAGAGATAGAAATAATACATCCGTACAGGATGGTGACTCAAACACCCGAACATAAGGATTTAACTTGTAAAATCTGACTCTCGTAATTTCCTGCTTCCCTAATAATTTTAGGTAAAAAAGCTTCAAATAAAAGTTGTGGAGCATAAAATTCTACATCGGTAACCAATATTAATTTTGCATGCTTTATATCGACAGAAATTAGCCATGAAAATGTCGAAAATCACCTGAAAAATAGCAATAGCCATATACATTTAAAATGCATTATTATTTGAATACTATAATTTAGATTTAAGTATATAATTAAGAAACTTCTAGAACGCAAATTTCGAGTTCGCAATTCCCATAAAACTTTATAAGGCGGAAATGAGGTTATTCCATAATGAGTTTCAAATATCGTTTCCTACAACTATACCTACATATTTACCAATAGTTATCATAATATATTAATATAATACGAATAATATTGATTATGTTGTCAAACAAAAGTATAGTACTTAGTTTTATGATGGATTGCATTTGTAATTGTAAGGGTATTTGTTAGATGATTGCTATTGCTAAATCTCTTTATACAAGTTAGCCTATTATGAGTGAAAAATGTATAATAATATATTTCTAAATTTGATCAAGGTCACATACCTCGTTATTAGGGTCGGGAAAAAATCGATATCACTTTTTTCTAAATATCGATAAATGTATATCTAATATCGATATTATCAATATAATATCAGAAAGTATCGACCTTTATCAATAAGTATCAGGGTGCGATGATATATATCAGTGGATATATATCACGATATTTATCATGATAGTTATTCGATGATATATATCAAGATATTTATGTATATATTATCCAATACATTATATTTGTGAATTACCGCGATAACTAGCTGCGTACGCACGCCTTGAAAGTCCCCAGCTTGTGCAACAACTAGGGGCATCCCCTTGTAAGCTAGACATCGGGAACGGGATTCTAAGGTGCTGAAAATTGATTCAGGAGACGAACCACTGTCTCGATTAATTAATTAACTTATTTATTATCCATATTGGTAATGTTGAATTAATATGTAATGTTTTATTTCAAATATATACATATCTTTGAAAAATGTAGTATTTTATTTTCACTAAAATTATGTATAAACAACTATATTTAAATAAATATCAACATTTTGATATATATCGATATATATATCCGATATTTTGATATTTATATAAATATCATGATATTTTCGCACCCTGATAAGTATCGACATTTGTTAAGAAGTATCGATATTTACCTATAAGTATCAATATTTATCGATACCAATAATTATGACATTGAATATCGACATCAAATATATATACTCATTGAAATAATAATAAAATAAACTTACTTAAGATAAATCCTTTTTAATTAATTAGGACGAAACAACTACGTCGACTGTCGAGAAAACCATTATCTACCCACCAAAATGCTAATATAAGACAACAAGAATTACTCACTAAAGTACTGAATAAAAAAATCTTACCCAAGAAAAAATCCTTGTTAACTAAGTAGAAAAAAAAACTCGTAAGGTATCCAGACAGCCAAGTTGAATGTGGAGGATATTAAAACCTATGCAAAATGCTAACAATAAAATAAGAATTAGATACTCACTCAAATAATCAATAAAAATAACTTACTCAAGGTAAAATACTTTTTAATTATGTAGACGAAAATAGAATTCTAATACAGATAATCTGAGAACTTTTGGCAGATTAATATAGGAACAAAAGTATAATAATCCAGTTGTTAATTTCTCTTAAATGAGAGCGTCAACGAACAACATAAATAGTAATAATATGCAATACCTCTCAAAGGGACAAAAACAACGTAGCTAAGAAGAGGGCAGACATAATATGCACCGTACTGAATTCGGCAGTGCGCAAACACCAATTCTTTTATTCTATTGGCCAATAAGCTTCAAACAGCGTATTTTCATGTGGACGGTACAGTCCGTATAAATATTAAATATATATGTTTATATTATTATATGTATTATTTAGAATACATAATCTAAATTTAATTTCTATGAGTTTCGATCTGTCAATAACATTTTTACTCACTCCACCCCTGATAAAAGGAAAAATTCCTATTTATTATAAATCAGTATGTTATGTAACTTAATTTCTGTGAGTTTGGTTCTGTCACAAACCTTTTTACCCAGTCCATCCCTGATTAAAGGAAAATTTCCTATTAATTATAAATCAGTATGTTATGTAATTTAATTTCTATGAGTTTCGATCTGTCACAAACATTTTTACTCACTCCACCCCTGATAAAAGGAAAATTTCCTATTATTATAAATCAGTATGTTATGTAATTTAATTTCTGTGAGTTTGGTTCTGTCACAAACCTCTTTACCCAGTCCGCCCCTGATTAAAGGCAAAATTTCCTATTTATTATAAATCAGTATGTTATGTAATTTAATTTCTGTGAGTTTGGTTCTGTCACAAACCTTTTTACCCAGTCCGCCCCTGATTAAAGGAAAATTTCCTATTTATTATAAATCAGTATGTTATGTAATTTAATTTCTGTGAGTTTGGTTTTGTCACAAACCTTTTTACCCAGTCCACCCCTGATTTAAGGAAAATTTCCTATTTATTATAAATCAGTATGTTATGTAATTTAATTTCTGTGAGTTTGATTCTGTCACAAACCTTTTTACCCAGTCCACCCCTGATAAAAGGAAAATTTCCTATATATTATAAATCAGTATGCTATGTAATTTAATTTCTGTGAGTTTGGTTTTGTCACAAACCTTTTTACCCAGTCCACCCCTGATTAAAGGAAAATTTCCTATTTATTATAAATCAGTATGCCATGTAATTTAATTTCTGTGAGTTTGGTTCTGTCACAAACCTTTTTACCCAGTCCACCCCTGATTAAAGGAAAATTTCCTATTTATTATAAATCAGTATGTTATGTAATTTAAATTCTGTGAGTTTGGTTCTGTCACAAACCTCTTTACCCAGTCCGCCCCTGATTAAAGGCAAAATTTCCTATTTATTATAAATCAGTATGTTATGTAATTTAATTTCTGTGAGTTTGATTCTGTCACAAACCTTTTTACCCAGTCCACCCCTGATTAAAGGAAAATTTCCTATTTATTATAAATCAGTATGTTATGTAATTTAATTTCTGTGAGTTTGGTTCTGTCACAAACCTCTTTACCCAGTCCGCCCCTGATTAAAGGCAAAATTTCCTATTTATTATAAATCAGTATGTTATGTAATTTAATTTCTGTGAGTTTGGTTCTGTCATAAACCTTTTTACCCAGTCCACCCCTGATAAAAGGAAAATTTCCTATTTATTATAAATCAGTATGTTATGTAATTTAATTTCTGTGAGTTTGGTTTTGTCACAAACCTTTTTACCCAGTCCACCCCTGATTTAAGGAAAATTTCCTATTTATTATAAATCAGTATGCCATGTAATTTAATTTCTGTGAGTTTGGTTCTGTCACAAACCTTTTTACCCAGTCCACCCCTGATTAAAGAAAAATTTCCTATTTATTATAAATCAGTATGTTATATAATTTAAATTCTGTGAGTTTGGTTCTGTCACAAACCTTTTTTCCCAGTTCACCCCTGATAAATGGAATGTTTCCTATTCATTATAAATCAGTATGTTATCTAATTTAATTCCTATGGCATAGCGCTCTTCAAAAAATTTTTAAGTTGTTCAGCAGTTGTTTTTGGTTCCAGTCGATAAACAAGCAACCAACCTGTTTTTGGTACAGATTCTAGTGTTTTTTCGGTATTATTTTTACCAAGTTTTGGTTCTCTATTTACTTTTGTCCTTTGCTTACCAACTTGTATAAAAGATTCATCGTCATTATTTTTCTGAATACTGCTCTGTTCATCTACATTTATTTGCAGATTTAATTCTTTATTGTTGTCAATTTGCGTATCGCTATCTATCATAATCTTTGAATTTTGCATAGAGAATTTCTTACCTTGAATTTGAGTCGAGGTCGAATCATGCTGAGATGGGACTTGGGGTGTCATCTGTTTTGTTTTGTTAGTTTTATTGATATTGATATTATCAGTTTTTTATTGCAAATGGTTTGTATCTTTGCTATTTACACATGACTTTTTGTTTTCAAGTTGAAACTTCAGTTGTTCAACTTCTTTTATAAGTTCTAACATCTTACCTTCAGTTTCCTGAAGCATGTGTTTATAAGCTGCATTTTCTCCTGCTAACAGTAAGTTTTTTCTTTCAATTTCTTGACATCGTATTTCCAGCAATGTTGTTGGTCGACTTGAGTCGCTGCAATTTGGACATTTCCATTGCAAATCCTCTAGTGTTCCATTTACGTTTCCGCAATTAATATGGTAGCTGGATTCCTGGATTCACAGGAATAGCACTGCACACCATTTTTATTACATTTGGTACACTTAAATTCACTCGTAAAAAGAGCGTCGCTATAACTTTGACTTTATCCGCCATTGTAGTATATATATATATATATATATATATATATATATATATATATATATATATATTTTTAATAATAAAACGTAAAAGGTTGAGAGATTCTTGTTTTATTTATTTTTTTACATAAATGTACTATACTCTATTATACGCAAGGAATATATAATTTTATATCAAAAATTAATATGCGATGTTATATTAAAATTATGTAATTCAGTAATGTTCACACTGCATCTATAAGGGTAGAAAGGGTTTTTGAAAATTGTGTAACATTTGAAATATACTTTATTCACAAAAAATTTACAATATAATAAATAAACAATATACATTATAAAGGATTTGTGTAAATTTTAAAAATACTTTACTTACAAGAAAATTCACAGAAAAATGATAAACATACATACATAAAATCACGCGTTTCCCACTTAGTGGGTTAGCTAAAACCCGAAAATAATAAGAAAAGGGATGAAACTAAGAGCTCCACTGAATCACTTAACTATTTAAAAACATTATTCTTTCGCCTTGCCCAAAATCATCATAACATTCATCAAAGAACATATTAATGTGACCCATTTTCGGTAGCGAATAACCGCATCCGGACCACAATAATAGTTACGCAACAATCATCCTTCGCCACAAATTCCTATCCATGCACACTTCTTTCACATCAGCCACATTCATAAACGTATTCATACATAATAACATATTAAAGTGACCGAATTTCGGTAGCGAATAACCGCATCCGGACCACAATAATAGTTACACAAAAATCATCTTTCGCTACACATTCCTGTACAAACATACTTCATTCTTCTCGTCCACATAAAAGTTCAGCTGTCTCTCCATTCTCATAAAACATTCTTACTAACCATACATCTTCACACCACAAATGATAAACAATATAAATAATATAGATTATGCAATGTCATACACTAAGTCAGTTTGTAGATCGATGTCACATATTTTATGACAATAATGAAACTGAGCAACTGTATGTACAGGATATAGTTCTACATTAGCGTATTGATATTTCACGGCCGCAGTTGAAACAAAATTTATTTTTTACATGTCTCTGAAACTGTATTACATAACTATCAGTCATTTTTGTAAACTATTATGAAGATCTGTACTAGATTTTAAGCTAGAAATAAAAGTTCAAATAGTCAATTATGAAATATATTCTTATAAAATAGTGATTGGTATTCACCTGAAAAACATTGAAACAAGTAAGTTATTGTAATATACAGGGTGTTAAAAAGAAGGTTAAAAAATTGTGGGTATATACAATTCGATATGCTGATTCGAAATCAAAAGGAATTTTTCTAAAATTCAGAAAAATTTATTTTAATTTTTAAAGTGTAAAAATGGAAAATAATCAGACATGCAGTCGTTTGTAAATTATTTATTTCCTGGCCGACGTTTCGACTTTAACAAAAGTCTTCTTCAGGGCTCTACAAAGTATACGTGGAGTCATTACAACATGAATTTTTACAATTATGATATAGGTACAAATATTTAATATATAAACATATAATACAAATAAATTAATTCTTTTTTACACATTACTTACAGAAATAGTCAAAATTGTAAAGTAGCAAGTGGATCCCCTATGCGACCCATTGGAAAGTCCAGGTGAAAATAGTAAAATAAATAAATAAATATGTTGTGTTTGGTCAATTTTTTAAAAAATAAATTAAGCTGGAGCGTCCTGAACACATGAAATATGTAAAATCAAAAAACTTTTGAAAAATTGTAAAATAAAAACGTGTATCACCACAAGTGCGAAAATTTTTTAACAAGGACAAGCAAGTAAAGTTAAGTAAAAAGGATTAATTATTATTGTCCAATAAGAAGGGTTTTTTAAAAATACATACTTAAGTCAAAAATGAACCAAAAGATAGACAATTTAATAAACGTATAAGTGTTGTTGGAAACGTAGTTGTAGTATGAACATGTTAAGTATAATTTTTGTTATAATTTATGAAATTGTGGTAGATTACACTTAAATTATCAAAATCAAATTCATGTTGAGTGTTTTTTACATGTTCTACTAGGGCACATTTTATATTTTTGTTAGTGTTATTTGAATTCTTTTTATGTTCATCCAAGCGTATTTTTAAGTACCTTTTTGTTTGTCCAATATAGAAATTATTACACCCCATACATGGTATTTTGTATATCAGGTTGGATTGTTGTTCTTTACTTGTTATGTCTTTAATTTTACTAAATAAATTGGAAACAGTTTTTTGTTGTCTAAAAGCTACTTCCATGTCAAGTTTGTTTTTTATTAGTCTTTTGAATTTTGGCGCTAATTCTTTAATGAATGGCAGTGACACGTATCTCATTTCACTGTTGTTTTGTCTGTTTGTATTGTTGTTATCAGCTGTGGATGAATTTAAAATTTTATTGGTTAACTTCTTTGGAAAATTATTGACGGTAAGTAAATTTCGAATTTTTTGTTTTATTTCAAAAAAAAAAAAAAAAAAATTCGACATATGAAAATAATAACAATTAAGAATCAATTCTTGTTTATATGAGTATTTTATTGTTTCCTGTGTTGACAAGGAAAAAGTATAAAAGTGTTTTTACGTTTAATTTAAATTTGATTTCATGTTTTTTTTTTTTTTGTTTTACTACGAAATTAACATTAAATTGAATTGGGAAAATTAATAGAGGTTGATGTTTGTCCGAATTTGAGGTTTTTCGGGCGTTAGCTCTATTGGATGGGGCCAACGTTGTAAGATTGGGGAACTTGGTAGTTGATCTCAGTACTATAGGACGAGCTTTAAGGAGGTTTAAAGAGACTAGATTCAACTTTAGGAGACAAAGAAAGGTCGTCCAAAGTCACCGACAGAAAGAGACGACAGATTTCTAACTCTAGAAACTCTGAGAAGACGACAAATTACAAGTTAAATGCAAAATATTCACATTCCTGAAGCCCGTGCTGCGCCGATTTCTACCCGTGTGGTAAGAAGAACACTAGAGGAAGCAAGATGTACTAACACTGAACCGTGTCGCACCAGAACTCATCGAGTAACTCGCTTATAATTTGTAAAACAACATATTCCCTGGAATTCGGCTGATTGAAACCGTGTTTTGTTTTCTGATGAGACATGAGTCAGCTTAAAATTACCAGGCGAAAGAGATAATACCTGGAGGAGACCTGGACAACGATATACTCAGTGATAAATTGCTCCACGAGAGCCCTGTCCTGGTAATTCAATACTGTTTCGGGGAGCTAATTGTTTTAAGGGATGCACAGAGTTGGCGGTGCTTCGTGGAAGATCAATGAATGAACATAAATACGTGCAGGATGTCATATAAGACCATATCACTCCTTTTTCGCCGGTAATTGGAGGTATTTTCATATTTATTCATGATAATGTATGATCGCATAGGACTCGGGGCGTAGATGAATATTGAAATACGGTAGGAATTGACCGTATGGAATTGCCACCTAGCAGTCCAGAATTAAATCCAATAGAGCACGTATGGGATATTCGGAAAAGAAGCGAAAGAGGTCTTGTACTCGTCCCATGCACTCTAGATGAGCTAGAGAATGCTGGCTACAAGAATAGGAAAACATATTTCACCATGCTATTCGAAATTTATTTCGAAGCATGGGACGAAGAAAGCAACCCATAATTAATATAAGAAGTAGTAATACCAAGTATTATATATTTTTTTCCCATAAAATTTTAAATTTTAATTTATTTAAAAAAATCACATTGACTTCATTTTGAATAATATTGTAGTTTTTAATTTAAAGGTATATTATGTTGCGTTATTTTCTACAAATTTTCAATTACCTGTGAAGGTACATATTATAACTACTTTAGTATACTTCGTGCCAAAATAAAGCAAGATATTATAATAGCACACAGAGAATTTCTAAATCAATTGAGGATAATATCGTGAATGATCCAGCAAAACTATGGAACTACCTCAACAATAAAAAAAAAATCATCTCGAATGCCCAGTCAAATGAAATTTAATGACGAATGTCTTAATACTACTTCCGCAATTGTTCGGGGTTTCGCTGATTATTTCTCATCGGTCTATACCTGTGATTCATCTTGTCCAATACCAATTCCTCCCAACTCTAACGATATGTCCTCTGGATCAGTATCTCTGAAAGTTATAACTGAATCGCAAATTTTTGATGCAATAAACAATCTAAAACCATCTCGCAATCCTGGACCGGACAGTCTACCAGCATTTATAATTAAAGGTTGTCGTGAGATATTGTTTAAACCACTTGTCATTCTATATAATCACTTTCCTCAAACACTTTTCCCTCCCTACGTATATCACTCCAGTTCATAAGTCAGGCGATATTCACAGCGTTTTCAACTATCGTCCAATAGTCATATTGTCTAATATTTCCAAAAATTTTGAAAAAATTATCTGTAATCAAATTTACAATACGGTTCATAAAAAAATATCCGACACACAACATGGTTTCATGAAAGTTAGATCTACTATGACTAACTTATCTAATTTCACTGAATTTACATTGAATGCGTTATATGGTAATTTGCAAGTTAATGTTGTTTACACAGACTTTGCTAAGGCTTCTGACAAAGTAAACCACCAAATCCTTATAGGAAAATTAGTGCATAATTATTATTTTAACTTTTCTTACAATCTAGCTGCTCTAGTTTCGTCATATCTAACTAATCGCAAGCTACATGTTTGCCATCATGGTGTAACTTCGCAGCCATTCGTTGCCACCTCCGGCATTCCCCAAGGTTCAAATCTCGGTCCTCTCTTATTCAATCTGTTCATAAATGATATTGTTAGCTGTATTAATTATTCTGAATGCCTACTCTACGCTGATGACATGGAAATATTTGAAATAGTCAATACCGTGAATGATTGCCTCGAACTTCAGCACGACATTAATAATATTTTGGACTGGTCATCTAAATCGCAACTATCCTACAATATTTCAAAATGTGATGTCATGACTTTTTCAATGAAAAAGTCTCAAATCGTGTTCAATTACACTATGAACAATACTATTTTATCAAGTGTCAGCAATAAAAGGGATTTAGTGGTTTTATTTGATCCTGTTAGATTTCTCTCCTTATATTAATAACTTGGTTACCTTTAGTTACAGAAATCTTGGATTTATTATAAGAAACTCTCGTGATTTTCGGAACTTCTCAACCCTTCAATCCTTATTTAATTGCTGTGTTCGAGCTAAATTGGAATATTGCTTTCTAATCTGGAAGCCACTGTACAAAAACTCTATAAGAGCAATTGAAGTTATACAGCGTAAATTTACAAGATATTGGTGGGGAAAATTTAAACTAGGATCGAACTATGATGACTTTTATTACATCTCTGCTTTATCCAAATTAGATATGATTTCTTTAGAAAACCGACGCACATTGCAATCTTTCTTGTTCATTTATAAATTGCTCAATAATATCATTATCGATTTCAATTTATTATCACTCATAAATTTTCATGTGCCCAGAATTCATCATTCTCACTAAAAGGCAATATTTTCTAATAAAACAAGTAGAGCAAACTATGAATTAAAAAGCCCTTTAAGGCGCACCTGTATATCTTTTAACAACTTTTATAACAACTGTGATATAATTGATATTTTGTGTGATTCTCTAATATTATTTAAGAGAAAACTGTTTCAATATTCTATATATCTATAAAAAAAAAATAAACACTTTAATCTCTGTACGTACCCGTCATTGTATTGTATTAATTTTTTGTATGTTATCTGTATTAGTAATACTTATGTTTTTCTTGGTAGTACTCCATAATGGGGGAGTTAACTTGTATTAAATTTGTGGGTAAGATTTATTTATAACTGTTTCTAATCGTATTAGTGTATTATTAAATATAAAAAAATATAATTTTATTGTAACACTTTTTTTTACCTCTCGCTAAGAGAGGTATTGGAATCATGCTAAAAATCACATATCCAGATTTTAACGAATAAGCACGTTTCAAGGTCACTAGAATCCGATTCTAACATTTTTACAATGATGTCTGTGTGTGTGTGTGTGTGTGGATGTGTGTATGTGTGTGTGTGTGTGTGTGTGTGTGTATGGCTGGATGTTGGACGGACGATTCCTCAAAAACTATAAGACACAAGACCTGTTTAACTATGAATTCCTCAATCTGACATTCCTGGGAAGAGCTGAAAAGGTTTTGGTAACAATTGAACAACCGGAAGTAGTAGTTTTTAAAAGATATTCTTCCAAATATTAATTTTTGAAAATTTTTGATATTACTAATTTTGAAGAACAAAATTCTACACCTGCTACATTTATATATTTTATTATATCTTCTATAAATTTAGAGATAAAGACGCTATAATATATAGAATATCGGGATATAACAAGTCGAGTAGGCGAAACTACACTAAGGAAACTAGTTGACAAATTCAAATGTTTATAACATAATTTGTAAATGACAGATTTCAATGTCAAAAATCAAGGGTTTTAGTGACATTTTGATAGTTTTTTTCAGGGAAGTACATTTAATCTTTCTTATTGTTTTATTAATTAAATATTTGAAATTATAGGTAATATGCATATATCCATCAGAAATACCGCCAATCTGGTTAATGAATTGGAAGAATCTGTGACATTTAGAAACTTCCTCATACAACGAAAAATAGATATAATTAGAATTATATGTGTGCAGAAGACATGTTAAATACAATAAAAAACAATATTTGGGTAAAGTTCTGTAATATTTTGTTATAAAACGACGGTTCGATAGCAACGTGCAATACAATACTTATATAGCCTAATTTGGAAATGGCGAGAGGTCTTGTGCTGGCCACAACAGATTTTTAAATTACGTAAAAGTGTAGCATACATTTAAATCGTCCGCCAATGACGTCACGGGATTCAAAGGTGCTACTTCCTTTTGTGCAGATGGCGCTGTTGTCTTAATAAATGACATTTGAACAAACATAAACACAAACATAACCTTTGAATTAAATGTCATGCCTGTATGTATAATAACAATACTGCAAGAAAGAATAATAATGTAACAACATATAAACACAAGAACATAACCTCTGATAACGTATGACAGTAGCGCGTATACAGAAACAGAACAAGTAAGTTAAGACATACGGACATATACTTGTCTTTATTAATGCGTGCTCTGTACGTCGATGATATCACTGGCACCGGAAGTGAGGTCGGTGACGTCACACTTGCGGGAACGGCATAGTAAAATATTCGCCGCTATTTATCTCGGGTTTGAAGCCGAATTTTCAAGAAAAAAAAAATCGGGAATTTCTAAATTTAAAAATACTATAACATAATATAAAAATAAAAAAATCTGATGTGGCCAACACAAAACCTCCCGCTATTTAAATTTTACATACATACATACGTACATAAAATCACGCGATTCCCACTTAGGGGGTTAGCAAATACCCGTAAACAATAGTAACAATAAGAAAAGGGATAAGAGTAAGAGCTCAGCTGCCTCACTTCACTCTTTAACAACATTCTTCTTTCGCCTTGTCCACAATCATCATAGCATTCATACATAAGAACATATTATAGTGACCGATTTTCGGTAGCGAATAACCCCATCCGGACCACAATAATAGCTACGCAACAATCTTCCTTCGCCACACTTTCCTATCCATTTTTATTAATTTAAATATATACTTACGTATTTACTAACGCTGCAAACTGTTCCAATGCATAAAACTATTGATTTATTTACTATTTTCTTTTTAAAATGTCACTATTATTAATTTGAAGTGATTAGTTTTCTGACAGTGACATTTACTGTCAGTTACATTCATTTGAAATATGACCTGTGTAACAAAGAAATTGTGTTTGTCTTAGGCTTCGGGACTAATCAAAAAAATTATTTTTAAATTTATCTGCAAAATATATAGAAAGCGTATTAATGTTTTCCTGTAGAAAATTCAATAATCTTTAATTTTTATAAGACATAAAATGCGAAAAAATGGCATTTAATGATATTTTTTGAAGAAAAACCATTACGAGCTTCAGGTAAAGTGCCATTTCCGGTTATCCGATTTACACCAAAATCTAATGGCTTCTTTTCATATTAGAATAGGATAGAAATACAAAGTTTCAGAATTTTCTGAATGATAGTATTTGAGTTAGAGCGAAGACAAAATCCCTACACATACACACACACACACATACATACATACATACATACACACACACATACACACATACAGACATCATCGTGAAAATGTTAAAATTGGATTCTAGGGACCTTAAAACGTGGTCATTTACTAAAATCTCGATACGTGATTTTTAGCACGATCCCTATACCTCCCTTACCAAGGGTAGCGGGAGGTAAAAATCATGAACTCCCCCATTGGGAATTTTGGTTCCTGTCGAGTACTTACATCAAATAATTAAATAATTCTCTTCAAAAACAAATGCTTGATTTCAGTAAAAGGAGTTTGATTTCAATTAAGAGAACGACACACTAAATAACTGATTATAATAATTATTATTATTATTGCATGTTTTTATTCCAACCTAGATATTATGTTGCAGGTAATTTAATGAAAATATGTCCCACAGACATACCTTAAGGGATTTAAACAAAAAATTTTGATTACAACAATGAAAAATTTTCAGAGAGGGGCGAAAGAGTTTTTGTTACTCCACTGAGTACATATAAAATCTACAACTTGTAAGAATATCCTACATGTTCAGCAGCTTTTAATTTTTCTTTTTGTACTCGTAACCTTCAAAATGACTACCCGTATGCAACACTCGACCAGGATCAAATGCTTCCCGATCGACTAGAATGTAAAAGTTGCAATAAACATTGACCCTTTGGTTCATTCTAAACCAAATCGGATTTGATAATAATAAAATTTAGTCTATAAAATACAACTTACATGGATTTTCCTTTTTTGATCACGAACCGTATGAGCACTTGACAAGATGAACCCGAAAATGCGCCTCTAAATTCTGTGAAGTGGGGTAGTCGCCTCTCTCTACCTCATGCCACCGGCCGGCTCTGGATACCTGTGTGTATCGGCCCGAGACTTTTGAGCGCCCCATGCGAAAAAATTAAATTGCGCCCTTTTACATAAGTCTTCATTTTGCGCTAAAGAAGACACCTGTGAAGTTGAAACGTCAGCGTAATAAATTGTATTTAACTGACTGTGTGACCGATTATTTTTCTACATCCCATATAAGAATCTTACTTTGTATAAAATTTTGCACTCTTTTAAAATTTCGATAAGGATCAATGTTTTGTTAGCTGGCGAGGGGCCGTTGATCAGCGCAGTTTTCTGTACAGGGTTCCGAAGAAAAGCTTTTATTGCAGTTTTTCTTATGTCGATTCCATGAACAACAATTACTTTTTTAGAATTTAATTTTGAATCTACAATGTTTTCAATTGATATAAAAGCCAACAAATATAACCTTTCTTCTTTCATAATTGAACGTTAATAGGATTTAATAAATATAAGTGCGCTGAAACTTGTTTCACAGCTAACAACAACTGTTACTGGAATTGTAAGCACTGTGTACAAAGTAACCCAAAAATCCGCCATTTAGTCCCAGAATCTTTACATAAAATTACACTTTCGACGAATCAATAAACTTATTTTCACATTTCATTTTTAATTATTTTGCAAAAAAAAAATTATCAAAAAAGTCAAGCTAAAATCAATTTCGCCCCAGGCGGTTGCCTGGCTTGCCTGTAATTTCGGCCGGCACTGTATGAAAAAATACTATAAAATCTGATGTGGCCAGCACATGACCTCCCGCCAATTCCATGTTTAAAATGGCAATGAGCTTTAAGTAAAGTATCACTTCCGATTGATCGTTTGTTATTCCAATAAATAGAAAAGTTTGTAATACGAAATTTTGGATTATATTTTAATATATTTTTCCTGAAAAATCTGTAAGCAAATACCAACTTTGCGAAGTTTTGGATCATTAATATATTTTAAGGAAAAATCCTCACATACACATTATTGTCAAAATTAGCACCAACTTCATTATGCTCTAAAACGCATTCTGTGTAAATTCTTCGCCGTAGATGATCCATTTCGTAAATGTGTAGTTGCAAACTATAATATGACACTTTGAAATCACGTTCTTATTGAGAGCTGTTTGATATGTATTGTTGCGAACATCAAATTTAAATCGAAATATCCTGTATATCTCATATTTATGTATGATGGAAAATATATTAATTTTACTAACCTTAATTTCATTAGAATCATATTTAAACTACTAAATTCTTCTTAACACAGTTTCATTATTAATTTTAATGTAGGTAAATGCTTCGTGACAGTGACATTTGTTTAAATATGTCAAAATTGATATTAAAGTATTGTTTTTGTTTGATGCAGAGGCAAAGTGATGTACAAAAATAAATTATTTTATAATATAATATTTAAAGTTATTTACTAATGCTATTATCGTAGAATTGAAGATTGTGCCATTATATTCAATTTGTATTGGTAAAAGTTGCTAAAATATTATATTTAATGCATTTTTTACAAGAAAAACTCTTAAAAGCTTGTATAAATGATACTTCCGGTTATCCGATATGCACTAAAAACTAATGAGCTCTTCCCACATCAGTATAGAATGGGTATACAAAATTTCAAAATTTTCTGATTGATAGTATTTGAGTAATCGTGTCCACACGATCCACACACACACACACACACACACACACACACACACACACACACACATACATACCTACAGACATCATTGTAAAAATGTTAAAATTGGATTCTGGGGACTCAAAACGTGCTTATTCACTAAAATCTCTATATCCGATTTTTAGCACGATCCCTATACCTCCCTTACCTAGGGTAGCGGGAGGTAATAAGTAGGTTTATCATTTATAATAAATTTACATCATACACAGTGGTTAAATTCAGAATATCTTCCTTATAACAGGACTAGTTTATCACAATCTTAACCCACGAATGTATAACAATAATGGTGAAATAAGACTTGACTCGAGAATAAACTATGCATAAATTTTATGTTAACACAGGATTAAAAGATATTCTTGGAATACCTAATCTGGAAATAGGAATTAGTTAATTATAACCGTTGAATATTTTTTATTTGTGAGTTACGACTATTATTTGAACTGTGCTGTAGTGACTAATCCGTTACTCATTCACGAATGTAGTTTGTTATCTACGTTATCTTATCTTCTTATCTACTATTTTCTTATCTTACTGTACGTATTTGTGTCAAACATTAATATTACACATAAATAGATATAGTATTTATTTGTTCCATAATTTACAATTTGTAGTGCTTCAATTCAAAATGTTTCTTTCTAATGTTTAATAAAATAAAAGTGTTACGTAGAAAAATGTAAGTCAAATAAAATATTAGCTATATAAATATGTCAAAAAAATTACAAAACAATATTAATAGGTATATACTATAATTTGTTCAACGAGAGAGCATACCTGTTTCGCGCAGGCAACAATCTGGGCGGGGGAAGTTAATAAGGCGGAGTTATAACCAGAGTTGTATTGTTATAATTTTTAGATTTATATTATTATAGTACTGTAAATATAATACAAATAAGGAATGTTATAATAGTAAGCATGAAATAATACTTAACTTACATGTCAAACAGTGTCTACTCTACGAAATAAACTAAAATTAGATTTTATTTTATTTTATTCTGCAGACAATGCAAATTTATACCGCTCAGTCGTATCAACAAAAATATTCTTCCAAATATTGTGTGCTGCGTTGTCGTGAGCCGCTGTTGAAATTATATAGCTCGAGCTCGAAACAAACGGTAGTCTGCGAGTCGAGACGACAAGTCGGAAAAAGGCAACGAGTCACGAAGAGATGTTTCACATCAAAAAAATTGCCGTTAAAAATTAAATTTTCTATTTCAGTAATATATGGTCAACGGAAAAATGTTGTAACTAACACGTGTGTTAATTGGCGAATCGCCTTCAGTAACACACTTGATAGCAGAGCTGTAAAGTAATGAATAATTTTGGTAATTAATTACGGTATCATTACCATTACTCAGTATTTAAAATTTTTAATTACCATTACCATTACACGGTAATTGTAATTCAAAAATCAATTACAATTACCAAGTAATGATAATGGTACTTGAATTACCATGAGTTAAACGCAAGAAATGCAATGTGTTAACTATAGGAAATTTATATTTTTCAGTGACATTTGTAAGTAGAACGTCGAAGTTTGATGTAGGATAAATTATTGTAGGTACCTACGTAGTACAAACAAGAAGAAAAGACTTAACCTAACCTACCTGCAAATAATAACAAAAATATTGTCTTCGCAAAAAATAATACAATCACACAGTGTCACTTGTAATCGATAGAAACTACGGTAGAATAAAAATATTAGTGGCAAGCGTTTATATATGTAGTCAGTGAGTAATGCTGTAAACAATTAAATGTAATTAATTATCAGTTTTAACTACAATTCAACTCTTTCGCATAATTCCTGGTATTTTAAATACCAGTACCATTACTTGGTAATTGTAATTGAATTTTTAATTACAATTACCGAGTAATGGCATTGGTAATGAATTTTTTTAAGTACCGAGTAATGGTAATGGTAATGTAATGGTACTTGAAAATTTCCAGCTCTGCTTGATAGTTAAATAAATATTATACCTATATACGTATACACACAAATTTATGAACAATATCAATTTAACTTTTGTAGAAAACAACTCGGCTCGGATCTGTTTTGTACGCGACACTAAAGTGGCATAACCTGCCCAAAGTTGCAGAAATTTGGTTCGTGATATCGTGATCGGGTACGCTCTCTCCTTGAACGAGGCATGAGGCATAGTACCAGTAGTATGTTTCATTTTCGATCTTCCGTTACATATTTCAGGTACTAATAATGATAGAGCAAAGCTGTTTGTACAATCTGTAATCAAATTTTTGAGAGGTCTGTTAGTAATATAACATGAAATAATTCCCTAATTTTTCTTGAAATAAATAGTTGCCTATGTAAGAGTTTCTATTTAATATAAATAAAAATAAGCAAATAAGTTGAATACGAAAAACATTTTTATAATGCAGTAACATGTTATCAATTTTTCAATAATTAAAATCTGGTATATTAAAATTCTAAACAAATATTCTATTCTATCAAACATATGAAGTACGTATTTTATAAAATATCAATTACACCACGATATTTTGCGTAAAAAAAACAAAAATTGTTCAAAGATACTTCTTTTTATCTTCCAGCAAGATACGAGGTATATATTTTCAAAAAGAGCGAAAATCAAGTTGGCACCAGTAATTTAATAACAAATGAAAGAAAATTCCTATGCGACTATTAATTTTATCTAAAAAAAAAAAATAACTATGAAATGTCTAAATTGTTTTGTTCTATCGTTAATATTATTCGACATACCTTAAATAACAACGAAAATGAGACATGTAGGGTTTAGGGTTTGTTATATGGTCTGAGAGATCTCATTGATACATCATTTGTTTAATATATCGGTGTATACTTTTTTATCTATTTCGGTGTTCTTATAAGCCTATAAAAGCCCTGCTAACACGTCTTTAAGAAGATCTATAGGCTCACTGTTTGATAAAATGTATTAACGTATACATTCAGACAAAATTCACAATACACAAACTGTTAAAATATGAAATTTCAATTGTAGGCGCTTCTAACATAATTGACAAAAACACCAAGTCATATTTTTGACAAATTGCATTTTTTAAATATCTCATTGTACAATTATCTCAATAGCAAAAATAGTATAAAAAAACATGTGCATAAAGCCTATTTACGCACTCGTCCTTTGTATAACTCGCCTCGCAGCTCGTTTTCCGAACTTGGACTCGTACGTTAATAGATTGCCTTATGATACTTGTTTTTTAATATACTATTATGAATCATTAAAAATGCAATAGTAAAGTTTTCATATGGCTGTAATTTCTGTCCGGTTAATTTTAGAACAAAAGCGTAAATGGAAAATTGTTAAGAATTAAAAATAACATCTAATAAATCCAGAATTATTGTTTTCATGCGTTTCTTTCGCGAATGCAGCCACAATAAAAGTTATAATTTTTAGCTATTTACAGACTGCCACAAAATAAAACTGTTTAATTGTTTCAGTGTTGTGTAGTATTTGAAATATATGTATTTAAAATAAGTATTTGAAATAGATTAAGTATTTTAAGTAATTATTTAAAATACTTAAAAATAAAAGTATTTTGTATTTTTAGTTCAAATACTTGTCAAATGTATTCCATATTTCAATACATTAAACTGCTGTTATTTATATGAAATACTAATTTTCAATATTTGAAATACATTTATGTATATGAAATACATATCGTCCGATGTGTGTGGTCTGTTAGAACTATAACATGGAATAATTATCTAATTTTTCTTGAATTAACAGTTACCTGTATTAATGTATAGGTAGTTTATTTTTAATATAAATAAAAATAAGCAAATAAGTTGAATATGAAAAACATTTTTACAATACAGTAACATCATATCAATTTTTAAATAATTCAAAGTAGAATTAGTTGAAATATTGGTATATTTCAAATACTAAAAATCTGATGTGGCCAACACAAAACCTCCCGCTATGTAATTTTTATTAATTTAAATACATACCTACGGATTTACTAACGCTGCAAATTGTTCCATTGCATAAAACTATTGCTTTATTTACTATTTTCTTTTTAAAATGTCACTATTATTAATTTGAAGTGATTAGTTTGTTGACAGTGACATTTACTGTCAGTTATATTTATTTGAAATATAAACTGTGTAACACGGGAATTGTGTTTATCTTAGGCTTCGCGAATAATAAAAAAAAATTATTTTTAAATTTATCTGTAAAATATATAGAAAAAGTATTAATGTATTACTGTAAAATATTCAAAAATCTTTAATTTTTATAAGACATAAAATGCGAAAAAAATGGCATTTAATGGTATTTTTTGAAGACCATTATGAGCTTCAGGTAAAGTGCCATTTCTGGTTATCCGATTTACACCAAAATCTAATGGCTTCTTTTCGTATTAGAATAGGGTATAAATACAAGGTTTCAAAATTTTCTGAATGATAGTATTTGAGTTAGAGCGAAGACAAAATCCCTACACATACACACATACATACATACCACATACATACATACATACATACATACATACATACATACATACACACACATACATACATACACATATACATACACACATACATACACACACACACACACACACACACACACACACACACACACACATACATACATACAGACATCATCGTGAGAATGTTAAAATTGGATTCTAGGGACTTTAAAACGTGGTCATTTACAAAAATCTCGATATGTGATTTTTAACACGATTCCTATACCTCCCTTACCAAGGGTAGCGGGAGGTAAAAGAAAATTCTATTTTATCAAACATTTGAACTACTTATATTTAGTATTTTGTAATTAAAATACTTTTTTTAAGTATTTTGTACAACACTGATGGCCGGTTGCACCGCTCACGCTCAAATTTTAAGGGTTCCTTAAATTGACAATATCGTATCGAAATGAAACGTCAAATGAGTAAATGAACATTGCTGTCAAAATTTCGATTTGCATCTTTTTGTTTAAGCCTAGCTTAAAATTTAAGTGTCAGCGGTGCAACTGGGCATGAATTGTTTAAGTCTTGCACATATATTTGTTATAAAATTTTAATTATTAGTGATTTCATTAAATTATTTATCAATATTTCAACGGAATAATTATTAATATACTTTTTTCTCTCAGACTCAAACAATGCAACTATTTGAATTGTATGTTTTGGTTTCCATGGCACTCCGTAAACAGCTTAAGGACGGAAATTTTAGTTTTCGTAATACCATACTGTTACTATGATATAACAGGACTAAAACCAAAGTGAAAAGAAAAATAACGGTCACCGGCCGTTATTTTTTATACCAGTCACGTACAATTAAGAATCAAGTGTTCCTAGACAAATCATATCATCTTGATGGACCGTTGTCAAGGATAATTTAGAAATCAACAAAAAAGTTGTTTAGTATGACAGAAAGAAAGAGAAGAATTTTATTATTCCTAAATGTTTAAAAATTATTTTATTACGAAAAATATATATTTATACTTTTGTTCTAAAATTAATAAGGCCGAAATTACAGCTATATGAAAATGTTACCATGATTCATAATTATGGAGATACAGGTACATTTTTTATCCAAAGACAATACCATCCTTCTCTGGAGATAACAGAAGATAAAAATTGTGCGATAAAGATGTCTTTATTCTACTAAATTGCAGATTTAGTAAATTTCGAAGAAAATATAAGGAAAAGATAATATTAGTGATATAATTAAATTAATATTTCCTTGGAAAATGGCTTCATTTTTTTTCCTCGAATAAACAAGTTCGATAAAACAATATTCCTAACTCAACATTTCACTAATTATCTAAAACAAACCTTTACCCTTAATAAGAAGTGAAATAATTTTTAAACTTCATGCAAAAACACAGAGCGTGTTTTTACCTTCATTTATTTATTGCTGCCCAATAATTGAGGGCAATGACTGACAAAAAGGAAATTTTATACTGTTCTTGAAAGGTACTGAGCAGGGTAAAACTATTTGCATTTAAAAAATTGCGAATATTCAAAAAAGTTAGGGGTGTACCACATCCCACGTTTCTAATGGTGAAAATTCCGCCGGGCAGCTGTATTTTGGTTTATGTATATAAAATCGCCGGCGGATATGCTTATTTAAGAGAATAAAAATTACGTGGCGAGAGATAATGCACTGGCAATTTTAGATTTGTTATTATTTTTCTATTATTAAAGAAGTAAGTTTTGTTTCAAATATTCTATGAGCACCCTAGTAAATTCATATCTATAAATAAATAAACAGGATTCCTTTTCTTTATTTTATTCTTCCTTTCGAAATACTGATGTAAATTTCAAGTCTAAACACCTATCATCGGAGTACAATGATTGCACTTGAAATGTACATCAGTATTTCGAAAGAAAGAATAAAGTGAAGAAAAATAATCTTGTTTATTTTTTTATAAATTGTTCTTCACGTGGCTCAAAAATATTAATATTTAAAGTTATGTCTCATTTTTCTGGTGGGTTTATTTGCCGCATACCTGACAAAAATCCAATACTTTTCTTGAAAATTTTAATTTATTACGTCAGCTAATTTGAAACGAAGTATAATAAATTATTTTCACTGGAAACGAAGATTTTGAAAAACAGGATGTTCTTCTCTATTACAAATTTCATTATAAATTTGTTAAACACGATCACACAAATCAGTTATGTAACAAAATTATGATCGTGTTAAACGAACTTTAGCTTATGATTTTTTTTTTGCAGACCTCTTTATTAACGCATGATAATGGCAGATCAAACTATAAACAATCAATACGCTACGATTGATAAACAAATCAACGTAAAGGGAGATTTACAAATCAATAAGTTTACAATTAATAATCATGCACCAGAAAAAGTAGCTGTTGATCTTACTAGACCTATTGAGTACCACCTTCCTAAACCTATAGACAGCTTTGTGGGTCGAGACAACGAAATGAAACTGCTCGATAATTTGTTCTTCGAGGAGCGCCAACAAAAAGTCGTTATCAGTGGCATGCCAGGTTATGGAAAATCTGAATTAGCCAAACAATTTCTTAAGAAAAATAAAAACGAACAGAGGTTCAAACACATATTATGGATGGATGCAGAAACACCGGACAACTTACTACAGTCATTCAAAAACTTAGCGAAGCTTGTTGGACTCCCCGAAATGGACAAGGAATCTTTGATAAAAATGATTTACGATTTGTTTTCTAACGAATCAGCTATAGTAGTGTTGGACAACGCAAAGACAAGAGAGAGCATTCTAGAGTTCGAACCGCTTGAGTTGCCCTGCCTCGTCACTTCACATGTCAAAGACTGGGGAGATGACTTCGCAACCATGGATCTGATGCCGCTAGCACCTGGCGCTGCAGTCGATGTGATCAAGTTAATTCTGCGAGAGAGATACCAACCAGATGACTACGCCCAGTATATGGAACTAGCAAGGGTTGTTAGTTATGTCCCATTCGCTCTACAGGTTTAGTATATACTGTACAGTCAGAGGTTCATTACTTACGGATTGTTTTAGCATTTCGTAAAAACATATATTGGGTGGCTTATTTCCCGATAGTACTTCATATACCAATTCATTTTGCAGCACTGAACTTGGTATATTCGTATAATACTGGAAAGCGCAATGATGACAAATTCTTACAGCTACAAAACAGGACGAGAGAGATAGCAAGAGGGGGTTCCTCCCTTTACTCACTGGCACATCAGCCCTACAGTATGTGAAAAATTAAATAAATAAATAAAAAAAAATTACAATACTTGTAACTCGTGGCAGTATGATACAGAGATATTGCGTAAATGGTTGAAAATCGGGATGGAACCAATTCTTGAATATTTATTTATTCAGGTAAATTAAAAATTTTACCTTACCTTACAGAAATTCAATTCAAAATATATCTATAATCCATTCACGATAGCGGGAGAAATTTAACACCAGAACTACCAATAAAATGATATACCGGGTGTAACACGAAAACCAGGCCATAGGCACGGAAATCAGTTTTTCCTTGGGTAAAAGGGGCCTATTAATTTTTATACAAAAATACTTCAAATAAGTGTTGTAGAGTATTAAATTCTGCATCTAAATCAATAATCACATTTTCTTTTGCATGTTTCGTAACTGAAGAAATTGAATTTAAAATTTTATAAAAGTTACTTCTTTACTCGTATAGTGTTAGCCGTATTGAAATAAAATCACATACAAATTTTATGACATTTTGCTATCAAAAATTATAAAATATAATTTTCATCAAATTAATACCACTCAATGATTTGTGTCTTCTCTTCCTGTGCATAGTTCTCCATTTTCAATAATGATAACTCAAACAGAGCTTTTCTAACAGGTAAAATATGTCATAATCTGACAGATATGTTTCTGACAGGTAAAATACGAGCCTAGGCCTATAATAGTTCGGCCTGCTTACATTTTCTACTAGAAGTCTTCACAAATTATTACATCTACCCAAATGGAGAGGAATTTCTACAAATATTTTTCGTCTATTTTAAAATATAGACTTTAAACTTACAAAATTTAAATACTTTATTAAAATCGCCCAATAAACAATTTTTTATAACAAAAAGTAAGGTCCAACTAATAGGCCATAATAGTATGGCCACTTATCATGCTAGTCATAAAAATAATGCACTCTTGTTAAAACAAAACAAATATTGCACAAATCAACAAAATCCCTGTCAATATTAGTTACCGGTTAGTTAATTATTGGTTTTCAAGCACAATGTCTCGAGGTAAATCGCTAAGTAAAAATTTGCGCTTATGTATCATTAATGCCCATAAAAAGGGAATTTCGGCACGTCGAATATTTGTTTCGCATTCTGTTCCTCGTTGGCCTACCATCTTCTTCTTCTTCCTTGCGTTAATCCCGCGATGATGCAGGGTCCGCTTGATTGCAAGTTAGACTTAGCTTGATTGATGCGACGTAAAAATTACTCCAACCGATGTGTCGCTTCACCTGTCGCTGGAGTCCTCCACCATTAGGATACAATTAAAAGTTCGTTTTCGAATGTCCACATTACATTTAAATTTGGCAGGTGTCACTTATAACCTTCAAATAATTCCACACAGAATTTCACAATATTTGACCAAATTACGTTTCCATTCTTCAAAAAATATGTCATAATATATTTAAAACACTTCTATTCATAATATTTCAAACAAATTTTATATGGCCTACCATCTACTATTACAAAAGCAAATAAGCGAGCTTTACGTAGAATTGTGAAAACAAACCGGCGGTCAAATACTAAAGAAATAACTGCTATGGAAGGAGATATAGCAAAGGAAGTTTCGATGTGTACAACGAAGGGAAATATTCGAAATATAGGATACAAGTTCTATAATAAGGTAATATTCAACTACTGTTTTTTGTACATTTTGTTAATAGGTTATTTAATTTTTTCAATAGGTAAAAAAAACATTAACAAAATTGCAAAAAAGAAACAGACTGAAATGGGCTCGAGAACACCAAAACTGGACTAAAAGACAATGGCACAGAGTAATTTGGAGCGACGAAGCTACATAGGGTATTATACAGTAGTCAAATTTTAACTACCTTAAATAAGAAGACGAAAATATACACAAATTAATGAGTATTAGTGAAAAATTGTTGTTTAAATATTGAATTTTTGTTTAAATATTGATTAGTTCGCAAACTACAAGCGATTGAAGTTGATTACTAATTGGGTATGCGTACGACGCGTTAGGTCCAAGGAATTTGATTGGTCGCCTGATTTTAAAAGGGAGATTCGCGCGTCTTCTGCAGTCATTTTTAAAAGATTATGAACTAACACGTTGATAACCTTACAAAAAAATTAACAATTTTATGTTTGATGAATTTGTTTAATTATAATATCTAGTAATATTAACAATAATAATGTATTTATAATTAAATCAATTTGTGATATTAATTAAATTAATAATAATGTCAGAAATTTTAAACACTGAAATTTCAGAACAAACAAACTATAGCACCATCCGCCGTCATACTTTGTGTCATAATATTATCAAACTGTTTCTATTTTCTATAATATATTAGGGAATAATGCTTATTATTTATGTTATTCATGCTTAATAATAATTTCTTCATGAATATAACGTATAAGTTGTTATATAAAAATATTTCATCTATACAAACATGAAAAAAATTGTCCCATTTATAACTAATAGTTTGTCGATCACTGGTTCTGCTACGTTACGCACCAAATTCTTAAACTAAAAATTCATATCTCGCTTATTACCTACGTAAATTTTTTAAGTCGCGTTTGCACTATAATTCTTATTACATCCTGTTCTTACAGACAACAAATTTATGAAAATGGTGTAGGAAACTATTTGACGTTTGCGTAGGAAACTAGTGGAAACGAGTGTGTACATCTGCAGAGACTTACCATAACGACTGTTTAGTGAAAAAAGTCAAGTTCTCAACGTCTGTTATGGTCTGGGGCTGTATGTCTGGAAGAGGAGTGGGTAAATTACACTTTATTAATGGAACAGTGAACTCACAGAAATACCGAGACATTTTCAAAGAAAATGCTCAAGCATGGACCAACGAACATGAAATAACCGTTTTAAAATGAATATCTTCTAGTCCAGTTTTATCTCCTATTGAGTCCTTTTGGCGCTATATGAAGAAACATTTTCGAAAAAATCCGGCACGTACAGTATCCCAATTAAAAGATATATTGCAGCACATAATATTCTACCAGAAAAATGTGCAAAGCTAGTGGACACAATGCCTAGCAGAATAAAAGCTGTTATAACTAATAAAGGCGATGTAACTCAATATTAAATTTCGGCCGAACTATTATGACCCGACCGTTGGACCACAGTTTTTGTTTTAACTTGTACTTATTTGGTTACTTTAATAAAGTATGCAGTTTTTGTATTTTTAAAGTCCATATTTTAAACTAGTGAAAAAAATTATAGAAATTTCTCACCATTCGTGCAGATTTTATCATTTGTTAAGACGTTTAATTGAAATTTTAAGCCGGCCGACCTATTATGAGCCTGGGCTCGTATTTAACAAAGTAAAATGTCATTATATTTGTTTACAATTTTATCTATCAAAACGTTTTGCTTTAAGTTATCATTACTGGCAATGGGGAATTATTCACAGGAAGAGATGATAATAGTATTATTTTAATGAAAACTATATATTATAATTTCTGATAGGTAAAATGTCAAAAAAATTGTTGAGATTTTATTTGAATGTGGCTAACCCTATAAAGAAATAAGTTTTATAAATAAATAGATAAATATATCAGCACGGCATATTACCCATTTCTGGGTGAGCCAATCTGCGTTATCACAGATATCGGATATCGGTAATGATGATGACATATAGTTCCGTGCGGGCGCTTACCAGGCATCACCCCACGGGCATTCATTGCTGGCGTGGAGAGTGCACCACAGGGGTCACTTTGCCATATAAAATTCGAAATATTTGGTATCGGTCGGGATCGAACCCGGTTTCCCAGATTCGTGACCAGACACTCAGGTACTCGGCCATGGGATCCCATAGTAAGTTTTATAAAATTTTAAATTCAATTTTCTCGGTTAGCAAAGATGCAAAAGAAAATGTGATTATTGATTTAGATGCAGAATTTAATTCTCCACAACATAATATTTGAAGAATTTTTGTCTAAAATTAATGGGCCACTTTTGGGCAAGGAACAACTGTTTTCCCATGTTAAACGCCTATAGCCCGATTTTCGTGTTACACCCGGTATAATAATTGTATTTTCGCTAATTGCACTTTTAAATATTTTTTTTTTTAAATAAAATATTAAATTTTATCTCGCCGAATTACACCGCTAACATTTTATATTTTTCTGATAAATTTCAATTTGACAACTCAACTTTGTAACCTGACAGCAAATTGACACTCGTAAACTATTTTAAAAATAAATTCACTGTTTTCTTGTCAAATTGCTAGGTAACAAGGTTTTGTGACCCAAAAGATATTTATCCAGTACGCTACCTTTTTTGCCGCCCGAGGCGAACTTTCTTTCATTCCGCCCCATATGGGTATTGAAAATATAATTATATAAATAACAGACATAACGACGAATATTATTTTAAAATTAAATAACTACTTCTACAGGCTCGCCATTAAATTCTAGGAAACTATAAGTCGGTTAAATTAAGGTAAAGTTGCCCTATTAGTACAGCATTTAAAGATGTATTTGTTTTTCCCAAAAAAATCATAGGTCACTAGGTAAATAAAAAAATCTGATTTTTATTTATGTAAATAACTACTAAAGCTAAAATAATATGGAATTTTGGTTTGCACTCTTTACAGCACTTTTTTTATTATATTTCGAACGACTATGCTCAATTTCTTTTATCTCTAATAAATTTCGAGTTATTAGATTAAAATTAAGATTTTATATTGACGCCATATTGGATATTTACATTTTTTTTGCTTTTTAATGATATAGGTACAACTTATTAAAATCTAGCAGTGATAAAAAAATTAGCATGGATATTCGAAAAAAAGAAAATAAAAAAAGCATCTTAAAAACCAAAATTCTATATTATTTCAAATTTTGCAATTATTCACATAAATAAAAATCAGCAAAATTTGAATTTTTGCATTTATCTAGTGGCAATAATTATTCGTGTATAACAAATATATTTTTAAAATGGTCTACGAATGGGGTAACTGTGCCCTAGCCTACTGTAACCGACTCTTATAACTTCCGGGAACCTAATAGCATCGAAAAACGGACACTTGTATATAAAAAGTAAATAACAATAATTCTGAATCTCTTTGATGAAGTTCTTCGGTTTAGTATACAAGTATATACAAAATATTCAATTATAGTATAGTATACTTATTTCCTAAACCACTCCTAATCTGAATCACAGCTTTTGCAAACATAAATTGATCTATTTCTTTTTTAATATGGGCACAGTTATCAATTATTTCATCATGTTGGTCGTTATCGTGCATAATAGCTATTATTGCTAATCCAGATAGCCTTTCTTAAAGCAATGAAGTCCGTAAATGTGTTTGTAAAAAAGTATATTTTTTTCATAATGGGTTTATAAAGTGTCTTTTTTAAAAAATAAAAATGTGGAAAAGTGCATTTTTTTAAACGCAAACGAATGAAATAATGCACCATTATGGACTTTTATTTCACACTTTTATTGCAGACGTCAAAAAAATGGAATGGAATTCGAGTTAAAAGTACCTTATTTCACTTATAGGATTTGACAAACTCGCCTACGCCTACTGTTTGATCGGTCAAACTTTCCTATTCATGAAATAAGATTATATTTTTTACTCCTGTTGTATAAATAATTATTTAGTAATTTTAAGTTTGCAGTAATTTTTGTATTTATTAATAAACAAAAAATATTTACAAATTAAAAATTTCTCTCTTGCCGTCGATCGAAAAAAATGCCGGGCTTTAAAAGTGCCGCCCCTTAAAAAGTGCCGCCCTAGGCGGACGTCTCGCCACCTCGCCCCTAGCGCCGGCCCTGCACGTTTTTCACTCACACTATAAAACAAAAACGGAGGATCCCCCCGACATGCTTTCTCTTCTCTTTGTTCACAATCAGGGCGCATTTCAGTAGCAGTAATATACAGGATGTAAGAGCTAAACGAGCTACCTCAGATAATTTCTACTTATATTATTAAAAATACAATAAAATACTATAAGACTAATTAACTTATCCTGGACATCTGGATTTTGCCAAATCAGGTGAATGTGGCAGGTGTTCTATTACTTTTATTTATCTTTTACAAAAAGTTCCAACCAATTTAATTTTTCCTCAACTTAATTTCAAATAGCATAATTAACTGTTTATAATAATGCATTTTTTATTTATTCTCAATATTTCTAGCGTGACGTTTGTATATACAGTATGTAAAAATACTTAACAAATGCGATTTTTAATAATAAACACAATAATAATAACAATTGTACTCTCGAATATTCCAATTGAACTCGATCGGGAATTTCTGCCCCTCTTTCTTTTCCCCTTATGGTTGGTATCCGGCGCCCTGTTACTACCTGTAGTGATAGCACGTACTTTAGAATTCTATCATAGAAAGCAGGCGAATGCGATTTTACTTTTACGAATCTTGGTAGCATGCACTTAAGAATTCTATATTCGCTTTATGTTTCGGATATTTTTGAATTTTATACTATTAAAATAAAAAAAATATTATACAGTTATATACCGTGAGTATTTTTTAATGTGAAACATTTGATTTGTCATATCCATGGTTACGACTCGACATTTAATTGACAGCAATGTAATTGCCTGTCCTATTTAAAATGAAACATAAGGGACGAATTTGACAGAAGTATTAAATTTAAATATTGTAAGAAATTTAGCCGAGTCAGAAAACCACTCGAGAGCACTAAACATATTTCGGACACAAGGTGCACACAATATTTTTTCTATAACTAAATTTAATTTTTAGAAAATAAGTATAATTATTTAAAGAAAATTAACCTCTTGTCAATATGACAGATAACCGTTCAATTTTCCAATAAGTTCCACTTGACGTTTGATTGACAGCAATGTATTTGCCTGTCTCATTTAAAAAGAAATAAATTTGACAGAAGTATTATATTTAAATATTGTAAGAAATTTAGCTAAGACAGAAAATCTCTCGGGCACAAGGTGCACACAATATTTTTTTTTACAACTAAATTTAATTTAGAAAGCAGGTAGGTATAATGATTTAAACAAAATTAACTTCTATTGACGTCTTGTCAAATGTCAAATTCGTTCCCTATGTTTCACTTTAAATAGGACTGGCAAATACATTGCTGTAAATGAAATGTCAAGTCGTAACCATGGATATGACAAATCCAATGTTTCACGTTAAAAAATACTCACGGTATAATAATAGTCGTCAATAAAGGTTTTTACCCTATAAAAGGTGGGGAAAAAACGATTTTAACTATGTTGTTTGGGTCGAGACGGGGATGAAAAATTCAAATTTGTGACCTTGGGGAGGCTCGGCGTGAGCCGCCATCTTGGATCAAAGGTGCAAAATATGAGTTTTTCGTTATTATCTCGAAAGCAGTGGCCCGTATCAAAATTTTACAAGTATACAAATTTAAAGCTCATTACTTTTTGTACAAAAAGGGTTCTTGCATTTTTTTTTACCTAGGATGAACTTTTAAAGAGTTATGTTCAAAAGTAGGTAACCAGAACAACAATTTATGAAAGAAGGTTTAACCACTCAAAATATACACAATATTAATTTTCTAATACTTAGTCTAATAGATTTTGTTATTTGTAACAGTTTACATTTGTCGTGGCATCAAAAAAAGTAAATTATCGATGATTTTAAATAATTTTTGTTAGCGCTTTTTTACAAATTCATCAACCACTCTGACCCGGTTAAAGATGCGGTACCGGTTTAAAAATATTAATTCATGTTGGAATTCTCCTTCATGTCATGTTAAACGATTTTTGTTCCGATGAGCGGTTAACGAATTATTAACAATTTAAACTTGTATGAAATTTCACTAAAATTTTAAACACCTACAAATCGGCTTAGTTTTCATTTTTTCTTCTGAAATTTCAGCAAGTATTAAATGCACAATAAAGCTTATCTTTATTCGTGTTTAAATTTCGGAAGAATAAATGAACAGTAAACTGATTTGCAAATGTTTAATATTTAAGTGAAATTTCACATAAGTTTAATTTGTTAACACGACATGACACGAAGGAGAATTCCAAACTGAATTAAAATTTCAAACCGTGGTACCGTATCTTTAACCGGGTTAGAGTGGTTGATGAATTTGTAAAAAAGCGCTGACAAAAATTATTTAAAATCATCGATAATTTACTTCTTTTGATGCCACGACAAATGTAAACTGTTACAAATAACAAAATCTATTAGACTAAGTATTAGAAAATTAATATTGTGTATATTTTGAGTGGTTAAACCTTCTTTCATAAATTGTTGTTCTGGTTACCTATTTTTGAACATAACTCTTTAAAAGTTCATCCTAGGTAAAAAAAAAAATGCAAGAACCCTTTTTGTACAAAAAGGCCACTGCTTTCGAGATAATAGCGAAAAACTCATTTTTCGCACCTTTGATCCAAGATGGCGGCTCACGCCGAGCCTCCCCAAGGTCACAAATTTGAATTTTTCATCCCCGTCTCGACCCAAACGCCAAACAACATATGTTAAAATCATTTTTCCCCACCTTCTGTAAGGCAAAGGTCTTTTTTGGTCTCCATTGACTGGACTATAAATATTTAATGGCCGTTTGCACCAACGTAACTTAAATATTAAACTCGGCTTAAATTGACAATATTGAATCGAAATGAAATGTCAAATGAAATATAATATATTGCTGTCAAAATTTCGATTTAAATTTTTTGTTTAAGCCTAGCTTAAAATTTAAGGATTGATGGTGCAAATGGGCATTAATTACATATAAATTAGATTTGAATAGAATTGTGGCAAAATAATGATGTTACTTTGACACTTTCGCTTCGAGTCTCATGCTTGCAGACGAATATTTTGAGACACACATGCTACCAAATTTTCACTTCGTGGCGAAAAGCGAAAACAAATGTCTCATTTAATAGAATTCTAAAGTGCATGCTGTCAGTACTGAGCATATTCTAGCATAATTCCGTGATAGAATTTACTAGAATTACCTGTCTTCGTAGTTATTATTATTAATAGTTTTTTGTAACGCATGTCTCAAAAGTTTTGGCACAAATTTCAATGGCTGCAAATAAAGCAAAAATGACAAATACCAGATTGGCTTTGGACAAAATAAGTGTTTATTCACTTTGTCATTAATTTGACAGCTCACATTTTAAATCAGTTGCTTTAAAATGTATTTATAATTTGGTTGGACGGATGCCTAAGCCTTATATCATTCGGATTTGTGAAAATAATAATATCTCGCGTAGAACAATTTATCGAACAATAGCCGAATGTGAACAAGGAATATCTTGTCTCAATATCCCAAAAAGTGGAAGGCCAAGGAGTTTTACACCACATAGTGCGGAAAGATTGGTAAGAAGAGCAAAAGACAGAGTTGAGATATCCGTAAGGAAATTAGCGAGAGAGTACCATCCTTCAAAGGCTACAGTATCGTGAGAAATAAAAAGAAATGGTTTAAAAAGACGAAAGTGTTCCAAATATACCCCAAATCAATTAGCACGGATGCCATGGTGCTGTCGTGAACTAAGGCGCATACATTTTGCTGATGAGAGAATTATTATTATGAACAATGAAAAATAATTTACTCTTCCTAACTCGACAGTCAAAGGAAATTATGGTATTTATACGGAAAATAAAGAAGAGTGTCAAGACTACGCAAAACACAAAGAAAAAGCAAAATTCGCTGATAAGGTTTTAGTTTGGTTTGCCATTTCGATTAAAGGGATATGTAGGATTTATGTTGGGGCGAGTAAGGGTCGAAGCTGTAGACAGTGAGGGATATATTAATAACTGTCATTAATAACTGTCTTACCAAATTAGTTAATTTTATACGCGAACATCACGCTGGAGACGAAGTAATGTTCTGGCCTCACTTGGCATCTTGTCATTATGCCAGGGAATTTAAAATTGGCTTAGTCATAACGATATACCCTTTATTCCCAGAAATGATAATCCACTTCATTGAACTCAAGCTCGCTCAATTAAAAATTTTTGGGCACTTTTATCTCGTAAGTTGTATGGTGGAGGGTGGCAAGTTGAAAACGAAGAACTAAGGCGTATAATTTTCAGAAAGATAAGAAAAATTGATGTCCAAGTCCTCCAGAATCTGATGAGAGATCTTCGCCGAAAATTGCGCCTCGTTCAGCAGCACGGGCCCCTTAATTTAATTTAAGTTATTAATTTAGTTAGTATCTAAGTAGTTAATTATAGGAAATAATAAAAGGTTAAATAATAGATATTTGTGCACCAAGTGAGTTAAATTCTTCGAGTGAATAAACATTCTTAGCCCACGTGGTTTATAAAATATTTTATTCAATTTTGGCGAAATAATAATAAAAACCATTATATTTAACTTTGACAAAATAAAATACTAATCAGTCAGTAGGCTGGTCATGACAATTGTCGATGATAGACGTCAAGTCATCTATTTAAAAATCATTGTCTGTCATTTGTGTCGTGAAAAATAATGAAAATGGCTGATATCTAATAAATACTGTGGTGAGTGTTATTTTCGTGCCTGATGTTATTTTAAATGCATTATTTGTTGCAGAGTGAGTTTTAAAAATTTGTGAGTGATTTAAAAAAATTAATTCCCTTGTGAATAAAATGTTACTTATAATTGTTGCTATGGAGTTAATAATGACAGTTTCAAACGTCAAAATTGAATAAAATTAGTTATTCTAAAAATATATGGTTAAATATTTTGTGCCAAAACTTATGAGACATATACGTTATCAGTAGTCTAGAAACTGTACTTTAACGAGTGTGAGGCCCAAGCCTTTAAAATACAAGTAGTTTCTCGGCATATGATTCGTAGTGGCAGCAAGCACTTTAGAATTCTATCATAGAAAACAAGCGAATGCGATTTTACTTTTACGAATCTTGGTAGCATGCACTTTAGAATTCTATATTTGGATTTTGTTTCCGGAATATTCGGGTTTTGTAATATTGAAATAGAAAATATTATGAGAGCTGCATAAAACAAATATATAAATTGAATTTGAATTGAATTGTGACAAAATAATAATATTAGTTTAATATTTTCGCATCCAGTCGTACGCTTGCAGGCGAATATTTTGAGACACGCTGACACCCATGCTACCAAATTTTCCTTTCGTGGCGTAGAGCGTAAACAGTTGCCTCATTTGATAAAATTCTAAAGTGCATGCTGCCACTACAGATATATTAACTTTAAATGACATTAGATTAACAAATATAACCTGAAAATTCATTAACATTTTTTATCGGTTTTACATTTCAAGTTCAGATATATTAGTTACTTACATTTAATTCGAATTATGTGCATTTAAGTTATAATAAATAATTTAGTATTAAAGTTGCAAACATTTTGCTAATCCTTGTGTAGAAAACACTTATACATTGACGTTTGACCAGAATAATACTTACTTATAACTATAAAAGCCCCTATCTTTTTGCCGGTAAAAAAGTGTTTCTGAACGATTAGACATCTGTAATACTACTTATACCGCAGGGTGGCACAAAAAATATATTTGTTTCCTTCTAGATTTCTTCAGCCTACATTCGTGAAGAAATGATAGACCTCGGTAAAGATTTCTCATTGGAAGAATACATCGCAGAACTGGCTGCAGCTCCAGATGAATTCGTCAGCAAATCATTCCCAGACTTCAGCGCCAATCCTTATCGCAGTACCATCTACAAGTCTGTATTAAAAACATTTCAAAAGATAAAAGACATGAATACCGAAAAATCTAATTTAGCTTTAAATATAATACAAGTTTGTTCATATTTGTATACTGAGAATATACAATTGAACGATTTAAAAGAGATTCAATTTATAAATAAATTCTTAGAAAATTGTAAACATCCACTAAAAGATTTAAAAAGAGCAGTTTCGTTGTTAAACAATTATTGTTTTATTAACTTCAATGATGATCAAATCTCTATGCATCGGTTAATACAAGAAATTTTAATTTTTCATCAAAATAACAACCAAGAGCACTGTTTTTATACTGCCTGTTTAGAATTCATTTTATCCTTTGAGAATGAATACCACAGATATTCTGTAATCAGTCACTCTGACAAAAAAGTTGATACTTTTTTCGAGTTTTACACTAATCGCAAAGAAAATTTCTTTACAACAGATATGTTTTTTAAGTATCTTGTTATCTCAGGAAGTGTAATAACATTAAAAAAATTACTAGAAGATGTGAAAGACAATAGTGCATTAGTAATAAACGAGTTTCTACTGTTACATGAAGCAGCAGCAAGTAGACAACATGAAGTACTGGAATTGTTGTTAAAGTTCGGTGCTGATGTGAACAAAAAAAAATCCAGATGAAGAAACAGCGATTTTTGAAGCAGTTATTAAGTTAGATCTCCATGCAGTTGAAGTAAGTAAGCCGAGATAATAAAACTTCAAATATAATAAATGAATTAAAAAAAAAACTCTGGTACTATTAAACGAGTACAGTGGGTTGAAAAGTGCGCGACCCAACATAAAAAAGAGGCTATTATTGTTTAATACACTAACTTCGTATTACAGATGCAACTAATAACCGATAACTAATTGCAATCCGGCCAGCTTATTATAACTCGGCCGGATACCGGTTAATAACATATGCGGTGAGCACCGGATAGTGATGAGGAAAAGAAATTTGTACCGGGTGTCCACAGAAAACAAGACACCCTTATTAACTGCTTTATTTATAAAAATGTTTAATTGCAAATTTATATGCCCAAACTTAACATATGTATATGGCATCGATTTTATGTGTAAATGATAAATATATCACTTTCAGTTTAACTTTATATTTTAAATGAAATGTTGGACGTTAAATTCTTAATATAATAGGTGTCACCAGTCAAATTCTGCTGCAAAAAACTTAAGAACAATATTTTTTGTTATTTTTATGCAAATTGATATATGAAAACATTAACCTAATTATAAAATATTACATTGCATCAAACATTTTTTTACCTCTCGCTAAAAGACGTATTGTTTCATGCTAAACATCGCATATCCGGATTTTACTGGATAAGCACGTTTTAAGGTCATAATTCGATTATAACATTTTTACGATGATGTCCCTGTGTGTGTGTGAGAGAGAGAGAGAGAGAGAGAGAGAGAGTGTGTGTGTGTGTGTGTGTGTGTGTCTGCAGGTGTATGTGTGTGGATGTTGGAATCACGGTTTCTCAAATACTATAAGACAAAAAATATTTAACTGCAGTTTCCGCAATCTGACATTCCTGGGAAGAGCTGATTAGATTTTGGTAACAATTGGACAACCGGAAATAATAGTTTCTTTAAAAAGAATCTTCTAAATATAATTTTTTGGAAATATTTGTTATCACAAATACTGAACAACATAAAATTCTCCATCTAGTACACTTAAAATTTTTATTATATCTTTTATAGATAAAGATATAGAATAATCTTATGTAATATATCGCAGAAGCTAAGGCACTAAGGAAACCAGTTGACAAATTCAAATTTTTATAACATATTTTGTAAATTTGTAGTTTCTTTAAAATACCTCGTAGTACAATTTAGTTGAAATACAATGTAAAGTTACCGCCTTCTCGAGGTGTGGGTAAAAAAGAAGAACATTTGTATTTTTATAAACACATATTCATTCATATATTTTTGGGGCTGGAATCAGCCCTGCCAATTTAACTGTTCATAACGTTTTTCACATATAATACATTTTCCGACGTCGTATTTCTGGCCACACCTGTCATGAGGATTATTCGTGAATGCCCTGGTGTAAAAGTTTTCAATATTAAAGATTGGCTGATGATGGAAGTTTTCCAGCTTCCGAAACGTTCCAATACATTGAATATGTGTTTATAAAAATACGAATGTTCTTCTTTTTTACCCACACCACGAGAAGGCGGTAACTTTACATAGTATTTCAACTATATTTTGTAAATGTCAGATGTTAGTGTCAAAAATCCACAGTTTTAGTGACATTCTGAAAGCTTTTTCTGGGAAGTACATTTAATCTTTCTTATTGTTTTATTAACTAAATATTTAAAATTGTAGGTAAAATGCATATATCCATCAGAAATACTGCCAATCTGGTTAATGAGTCGGAAGAATCTCCGACATTTAGGAACTTCCTCATACAATGAAAAATAGATATAATTAGAATTGTATGTGTGCAGAAGACATGTTAAATACAATAAAAAAGAATATTTGGGTAAAGTTCTGTATTTTTTTTGTTATAAAACGACGGTTTGTTAGCGAAATGTAATACAATACTTGTATAACATAAAATGGAAAAGGCGAGAGATATTGTGCAGGCCACAACAGATTTTTTAAATTATAGTTACGCATTTTAATTGTCGCATAAACAGAAAATTTCAGCAGAAACCGTCAGTGTCCAAGTTATACGATTCAATTGTTTTACATTAAGCCAAAGACAACTTTTGTTGTTTTAATTTGATTTTTTACCTCCCGCTATCCTTGGTAAGGGAAGTATAGGGATCGTGCTAAAAATCACAAATCGAGATTTTAGTAAATGACCACGTTTTAAGGTCCCTAGAATCCAATTTTAACATTTTCACGATGATGTCTGTATGTGTGTGTGTGTATGTGTAAGAATTTTGTCTTCGCTCTAACTCAAATACTATCATTCAGAAAATTCCGAAACCTTGTATTTATACCCTATTCTAATATGAAAAGAAGCCATTAGATTTTGGTGTAAATCGGATAAACCGAAATAGTACTTTACTTGAAGTTCATAATGATTTTTCTTCAAAAAATATCATTAAATGCCATTTTTTTCGCATTTTATGCCATTAAGAAATTAAAGATTATAGATTTTTCTACAGCTATACACTAATACTTTTTCTATATATTTCACAGATAAATTTAAAATTTTTTAATCCCGAAGCCTAAGATAAACACAATTCCTTTGTTACACAGTTCATTTTTCAAATGAATGTAACTGACATGTAAACGTCATTGTCAAAAAACTAATTACTTCAAATTAATAATAGTGACATATTAAATAATAAATAAAATCGTAAATAAAGCAATAGTTATATGCAATGGAACATAATATAGTTTGCAGCATTACTAAATACGTAGGTATGTATTTAGATTAATAAAAATTAAATAGCGGGAGGTTTTGTGTTGGCCACATCAGATTTTTTTTGTATAATTTTTTGCAGAAAAACTTTCTTTGCTATTATGTCACTTCCGGTTAAACCGATATGTTAAGGTTACGCATATAAATTTTCAATTAAATATATTTTTAAATAAAGAAGTTAATAATGGTGACCCGCTTTCTTTGAACACCCGGTAAAATAAATAATAATTTGTACTTACATATACAGTGTGTCCCATTTAGAGGTGCCACCATTGGGATGCCTTTGGGAGGCAATCTCAGATGTGCTTTTGTTTTTCCAAAAATTCTCATAGGGCACTAGATAATGACGGAAAACTGAATATTGTTGATTTTTTCTTTTTCAAATAACTTCTAAATTATTAATAATTGAGAAAAACGTTTCAAATACAAAAGATAGATATTTTTATTAACTAACCAGTGGCGTACGAAATAAATTTTTATATCCGTAAATTTTCGAGATATAACACAAACTTATATTTTTTTAAATGGAACCCATATCTGATTTTAGTCTAAAAAAAATCATAATTTTTTTCTCTTTTCAACGATGTAAGGGTTATTATGTTTTATATTTATTTATTTAAGTTAATAACAATATCTATCTTTTGTATTTGAAATGTTTTCTCAATTATTAATAGTTTAGAAGTTATTTGAAAAAGAAAAAATCAACAATATTCAGTTTCTCGTCATTATCTAGTGCCCTATGAGAATTTTTGGAAAAACAAAAGTACATCTGAGATGGCCTCCCAAAGGCACACAAAAAGTTCCATTTAACCGACATCGTATCTCTTATAGTTCTCGAGATCAAAATGGTGGCACCTCTAAATGGGACACACTGTATACACAAACCGAGAATTCCGCCTACCAATAATGTATTAAACATGTGCGGCGGAATACGTATATTTTTACCTTTCGTCACCTTTACGTAAGGAAGGTATTGTCTTTAGTCAAAATATTCGATGGTGAATTTTTAATGAATAAGCACGTATTGGGGTCTCTAGAATATGATTTTACTATTTTCATGATTATGTCTGCGTGGGTGTGTGCGCGCGCGTTTGTTTGTGTGACGATAATTTCGGCCGCGGTAACTCCAATACTAGAATTCTAAAAATTACAATTTTTTCGTATTCTTCATTCTTACATTCATATGCAGATTTGCTTAGATTTTGGCTACAATTGGGCAACCGGAAATACTCTCATTTGTAACTTTTAACAGTTTTTCTTTGTTATTGTAAATATTAAAGATTGCTTTATTCTCTATACGGTTTGACTACATTTAATATTTCATATTCAATGGATATAGAGTTAAAGAATTATAAAGAAATAAAATTTCGTATATCAGCCAGCTCTACTATAACCATGGAAACGGCTACTCTATTAAGAAAATTCTGATTGACATATGTCTGTGTCAAATGCAATTTACATGGTATGTTCGTGAAATACTTTTACTGTAAATATATAATCTTTTGCAAGTAATTTACTGTATGGAATTTGTACAAAATATATAGAATTGACGGAAAGTAATGTGCTGGTCACATCAGATTTTTTATGTTTATTTCCGTCGATTGCACTATGTTCTTTTGTAACATGGAAATTCCATAGCAAATATTAAAAATGTATAAGTGCACTAATTATGTAATAGTTATTAACGTCATAAGGCCGATATATCTGTCATACTGAACAACTTTTTTGGTTAATTTATAAATTCTCCTATACAACTGTCTATCAATATACTGTTATTTTTCTATGTACACCTGATCCTTAATTGTAGGCGACTGTTAAAAAAAATAAATTCTATTTTTTCATTTTTGTTTTTAGTCCTGATATGTCATAATAACAGTATGGTATTACGAGAAGATTTTAATACTTTAATATCGTATTAAAAATGAAAAAAGTAAAATAAAACTCGGAGAAGTTTTCAAGTTATATAAAGAATTTGTGGACGCGTTGGAAAATAGTACAGTGTGTTCAAAAAACCAAATCGGAAAAGAAATATATGTCTGAACATTATTCAATTTAAAAGCCAAGTTGTCAAAATTGAATTTGAAATGTAATTTTATTGAAATTGATTGTAACAGACAAAATAATATTGTCATTCGCAGTTTTCTACTTTATTTCTATTTCTAAAACAAGATTCAAGAAGAAAAGCTTTGATTTCTTTAAATAACATTTTTGAAAATATCTTTTGTCAAATTGACATTTAATTAAATATTAAATACTTTTAAATATAAACATCCGTGTCTTTGTTCATAACCTACTGCGAGAATTTTTTTTAAATACACTGTTTATTAACATAAGATAAAGAAGGCAACCTAAACCTATTGTAGCACAAGGTAGAAATTCAGATACGAGAAATATAAAACTACGCAACTTGAAGTTCATAGCTATTAACGCACCTAGGAATTTTATGAGCAGAACTCGGAATATATGCGAAATGCATATAAGACGATTAGCGCCTCGGTCGTGCACTGACATTGTATTTTTCGAAATGCGAGTGATTGTTCACATGGATTGGGTGCCTGAGGGGCATTTCGTTAACCAAGCATATTACAAGAAGGTTTTGATAACCCTTTATACACGGGTGAGAAGAAAAAGGGCTAAAATATGATAAATTCTCCATGAAGACAACGCGCCGGAACAAAACGCCCTGTCCGGCAAGACATTTTTACTCACTTGACTTAGTGCCATGTGACTTGCTTTTATTCCCAAATTGTAATTCTGCGTTAAGAGGCACCAAATTCAGGGCCAAGATGTTGTTATAGAAAAGCGGCAGAGCTTATGGACAACCTAACAAAAAAGGTCTGCATGCATTGCTTCCAACAATGGAATATTCGTATCGAGCGCAATATTTGTTTTGTGTAATTTTATACATTGTCAATGTTCTAAGATCAGTCTTGTTATTTTGTAGCCACACCTCGTATCTATTTCGCAATTTTTTGAAAATTGATAATTTCAAATTATTACTTACGAAAGAAAAACTGGCGGTTCCTACTTTGTTAAAGATTATAATAAAATTATATAGTCAACCGGACGTCTTTCTGGACTCTAGGATTTGACCCATATTTCCAGATATTTTCTACCCCCATATTTCGTATAATTTTATAATTCTGTATAATTTTTTACCTCCCGCGTTCAATAAGCTCAACAAAACAAGTAACCGAAAGTATAATTTGTTGAACGATTTTGCTAACCTAGCATTTTCTTGATTTGCTTGTAAGCAGCCTAAGCAACAAATATCTCGCTTGTCTTGCTAACTGTCAAATAGAATGGACAGAAATACGAATTATACAAACATGAAGTTAACTTGTACTGTTTCTATTTCTTTATAAGGTGTATGTTTGTCAACCGCATGATAAAAAGACTTTCAGAGTTTTGTGATGGATGTTTGTTGTAGAGCTGTTTTGACCTCTGGCATGATTTTTGGGCTGAGTAATCTTAACTTCTCTGTGTTATTAACCTAACGACATCAGCATGTCGACTTCTCCGTTGTTTGAAAACACCATGTTGTCACATTCAAAAGGTATAGTGCGGGACACGAATCTTGACCTGAAGGATAAGAGAAAGAAATATTCATATCGTGATATTCCATAAATGCCGTCAAATAATAATTATTACAGTAACTTTGCGCTTCTAACTCATTTGTGTAAGGTTATGATCAAAGTGTAAACAAGACAGGAACTGATACGAACACCAATTGTGTACCAATTGCATAAATCAACTGCCAATATAAGAAAGGTACGGTTCTTCTTTCGTGTCCCGCACTATAAATGCAAGTGTGACACATTGATTAAAAGTTAGAAATGTCAAATTAAACAAGTGAAAAACAGGAATAAGATGATTATGCAACGATGAATGTGGAAAGTATTTCGATTATTTTAACAATTTTTAGTATTTATTTCGTAAATAATACATAATACAGGTAATTTACTTTAACATGCAGCATTCACTTCCATGGTTACAAACTACTGTCAAAAAATGACAGCAATGTAATATATGTCCATTTTAAAATGCAACATACAAAATTTGTAGTTACGTATTATCAACACTAAGTTCTAATAAATTAGCATGCACTATTAACAAAATAGTCGGTTTGAAAAAACAATGACAGCATTTGCTGCAATACTAATTCTATTTTTCAGCTGCTGTACAGTCATTCGATCCCCATTAAATATTTTTGATTTTAAGTAACACCAAATAAAATATTCGTTTGGTTCCAGATCCGGAGACCGTGCTGGCCATGGTACTCTCATATTACGGCTTATTTCTCGATGATAAAAGACGCGATTCGAAAAGGTTCTAACAGTTTAGGCATTATGAGCCGGTGCTCCGTCCTGCTGATACCACACTTCATCAAGGTTGACGTCAATATCAATTAGAGTTGGTATTATTCTTTCCTGAAGCAATTCCAGATATTTTTGAGCCGTAAGATTGCCATCTATGAAGAATGGGCCCACAATACAATTATTAATCAGCCACTTTCTGAGGTTGCTGCGTCCTGGTAGAATGGAAAAGATATAAATTCTGTCTGCTCCAATAGCAACAGTTCTGGAAATTAACTTCTTCATGAATGAAAAAAGTTGCTTTATGTATGAATAATATTTTTCTAAGTAGAGTATCATCTTGATTAATTTTTTCCATCATTATTTCAGAAAAAGTGCTTCTTCGTACGTCATCGTCAGCAAATAGTTCTTGATCGTTTTGATAGCGGTAACTTCTAAATTTTTTCTTCTTAAAAAAATTGTGTACTGAGCTTTTACTCACTTGCACTATTTCAGCCAGTCTTCTAATACACAACGTATTCTCCGCTTCGAACAGGTCAATAATTGCTCGCTTTGTAGCTTCTGTAAGTACATGTTGTGTGCTATTTCTCTTTCTATGGTTCGCAACGTAGCCTGTGCTGTCAAATTTTCCCACAATTCTTGAAATTGTTGCTGAATTTGGTACAGGGCGGTCAGGATATATTACATGGAATAAATCCGAAACTTGCCTTAAACTCAGGGATCCACCATTATACCATTCGAATAACTGGCCCCTTTCTTCCGTTGTATACATTACATAAGTAACTTAGTAAAATATTTGCTGTGTTTATAAATAAGTTTTATTTATGATGTTGCATTTTAAAATGGACAATTATTACATTGCTGTCATTTTTTGACAGTAATAAATAGTACCATTGAAGTGATGGAGCATATGTGGCATTTTAAAATAAATTCCCTGTATAAAAAATCTGATGTGGCCAGCACAATACCTTGCGTCAATTCTATGTATTTTGTACAAATTCCATACCAAAAGTTCCTTGGAAGAATCTATATATCCAGCAAAATTGTTAACACGAAAATATACTATTTTCTACAAATTCCATAACGAGAATACCTTGAAATAGATTATGTAAATTCAATAAAATTATAAGACGAACATACACTATGTAAATTGGACTTGATACTGACATCTGACAATTATAATTATTTGAATATATCAGCTGTTTCTATGATTATAGCTATGCTAGCTAATTTATGAAAGTTAATCTCTTTATAATTCTTTAACTCTATATCTATTGAATATAAAAGAAAATGTATAATCAAACTGTAAAGACAATAAGATATTCTTTCATAATGGTAATCACATAAAACGTGAAAAAATGATATTTAACTGCATTTTTTTAAGAAAAACTGTTAAAAACTTCAAATAAGGGAACTTCCGGTAGACCAATTATAACCAAAACCTAATCGGCTCTTTATATGGATGTAAAGAAGAGGAATACGAAAGAATCATAATTTTTAGAATAGGGTATTCTCTCATGATTGTTAATATTAAAAATTTATTAAAAATATTAAAGTTGGTAGGTAAATAAGAGGAATAAAATAGAAAAGCATATTATAAATTGATTATTGCAAAAGATATAAAGCATTGAAATTTTGATGACGTACTAGTCCTATCAATGGAAGATCAGTTGAAATCCCTACTACATGTTTAAATGTGGTAACCCCGCATCTTAAGTACGTACATAATCCGGTGTACTTCGAATCGTTCGGGAGTGTTCGTAGCACAGCTACACAGGTGTTCTGTATTTTTGTGTTACTCACTGTGTCAGCTACTTGCTTGTTTGTTATTTGATATCCATATATTATAACAAAATATAAAAGTTACTGTGACAAGAATTATTTTTAAAATATTTGTATTTTATTAAATACAAAATGAAGTATCTAACCATTAAAAAATGCAATAAAATTTTATTAGAACTATATAAATGATTTTAATGTGTATTTACCACAAAGAATTAGGCAAAACAGAAGTATTTCTGTAAGAAATAATATTAATAAAACTCGAACGGAAGAAACAAAGCAATAAACGTAATAAATAAACTCCAACCTCCAGGCCATTCAAAATAAAACTTACGAATCAACTTATACAAGCGCCACTAATAGTTTGAGAATGTCAAAATGTTTTCGTAGTACAATGAAAAATATGTAATCAATTACTTAGATTACTTATCTTATAATTTTATAATGGGGTCCCGTGGCCTCGTGCCTGAGTGTCTGGTCGCGAACCTGGGGGTACCGGGTTCGATCCCGACCGACGCCAAATATTTAGAATTTTAAATGGCACAAAAGTGAACCCTGTGGTGCACTCTCCACGCCAGCAATGAGTGCCCGTGAGGTGACGCCTGGTAAGCGCCCGCACGGTACAAATATGTCCTCATCATTACCGATATCTGCGATAAAGCAGATTGGCACACCCAGAAATGGGTAATATGCCGTGATGATATATATATAATTTTCTTTAGTTTTTTGGTAATAGTATGTAATATTGTAATGAAATATATTTTATTTCCTACCTTTTTCAATACTTCTCAAAAAGCTATGAACCACTGATTGTACACCACTGGTACTGTACAACTAGTACGTCACTATCACGTGACACAACAAAATCAAACTTTAAAAATTAATATCTCGCTTATTAAATGGAATATTTAACTCGGGTTTTTACAGGTACTCTTATATGCCTGTTCTTTAAGAAAAAAAAAAAAACATAATGAGATAATACCCTATTGTAGTTTTGGAGTTATCGTCGGCCGTTATTCTATATTTTTATTTTTGCTTTTAGTCCTGTTATGTCATAATAACAGCATGGTATTACAAAAAATAACTTTTCAATTGTTATATTTTACCTTCACCTGCTTTATATTAAGGGCTTTCGGCGGATTTGCTATTACAATAATTAAATTCTTTAAGATATTCATGAGCGGTTTGATAGAAATTGATTTCGCATCGCTCCATAAAATAATATTGAATAACGGTACGGAAAAAATTGGCCAAACAATGTGTAAAACTTTAAACGTGAATAACTTGAAAACGTCTGGGTCTAGGGGATTTTCCTTAAAATTTACTCCGATGTCTAGATTTTGATTTTCTTTAATATATGTAAGACAAATGTTTTACAAAAACGAATTTTCAAGAGCGGTGCGATAGATTTCACATCATGCAAAATAAATATTATTTCTTAATTATATGAATTTCTTTTCCTCGTCATTATGTGGAGAACAGGGAGAGGCAACTTTTGCCTGATGCGTTTTTGACCAGCCTTTAACATTTAAGCACTTAACGAGCTGAGACTTTTTTAAGATCCAATTCGTGGTGTAAATTTTTTTCAGTCCAACTACTGAAAAGCCACGTGTTTCCGCTATAAATTTTATTGTAATCTTTAGATTATTGAGTACCATGTCATAGACCATTTTGTTTGATCACAACTGTTTTCAGTACTCCTACACCTGGTACATGTTTACAAGAGTACAAGACTTTTGGCCCGATTCTAAACAAACTGTAAGTCTTACAGATCTGTAAATCTGTAAATAATGAACAAAATTGCAACGAAACTAGCCACGCTTATGTATAATTTTATATTAATGATCAAAATTAGATGTGGTTTTGTCAGTTTTTTACAGATTTACTGATCTGTAAGACTTACAGATTTGTTCAGAATTGATCTATTTCTTTCGAATTAAAAGTTTCGACATAACTTTTTAATTACTTGATATGAAGAGATAGAATCACCTAATAAATCGGTCATATTATATATTTCGTATTTATTTTTAAATAAACGCAAATACCACTACAGTGTAAAAATAAAATAAAAAAAAAACCTTGACCGAAACAAGAAACAAGACAGACACTAAATAACAAAAGCCCAATTTTTTATTTTTATTTTCACTTGTTGGTCAAACGCTAATTAGTTAGATACAATAATTCGTGAAATGCCCTCGTATGTATAATATTTTTGTCGTTTCAAGGTACTAGTAGAAGCTGGTGCTGTTTTAAACCTACATTCCCGTTACGGGGATACGATTCTACATACCGCCATCACTGTATCAGGGCCACCATGGCAAGATATGCTGCAAGAGCCGACGCTGCGTCTACTGCGCTTCCTGGTGCAGAAGGGCTGCGACCCACATGCTCCACAGGCTAAGCTTGGCAACACATTGCTACACAATGCCGCATTGGCGCTACGACCCAGCTTAGTGCAGGCGCTCGCGATGGAATACCATTTTGAAGTTGATACTATCAACAAGATAAAGAGGACACCGTTACATAGTGTCTCTGATGCTATTAATAAGTGGTACGTTAACATTTTCATTAAAAACAATCATATTTACGTACCAAAGGAAACCTAAAAATAAGAAGCATCATCCATGAGGAAACGCCCGAGCGGTCTGTATGATTTTTTTCATATTTCATTTAAGTTTTGTTTCATGGTTATGAGTGGTTTTCTAGTTTTAAAAATGATCGAATGTAAATTGAGGATGAACCTCAGTCGAGATGTACCTCGATTTTCAGAACGGCCAAAAACATAACCATATCTTATCGTCGTACAACAATCGATGAATTGAAGGAACCTCCTGGAATATCCTTGAGTGTGTGTCAACAAATTTCAACTAAAAATTTGCAGATGAAACGTCTCCGATCAAAATTCGTTCTACGCGTGTATTTCGACGACCAGAGAGTCAACCATTTCAGTGTGCACTACGATTTCAAAGAACAGTCAGAAATCGATCCGGATTTTTGTAATCTAGGTCCTACATTGCTGCTGCGTTCTCTAACGAAAAACAGAACTCGATGCTAACACGTTACTTCGTTACTTTTTAATGTCCGCTATTACAAAATTGTCGAGCACTTCAAACAGCGCTTACGAAATAATTACTATGACCGCTCAGATTTTTCTCCAAGGATGATTGATACTTGGGCAACCGATCCAAAAGAGTGAAAGATGTCTAGAAAAGACTCCTAGCAGGAGAAGATCGAAACTAGTGCCCTACTATCCGCCAAAAAAAAAAAATAGCATTATTTTTAGGTCGTCCCTCATATGCAAGGACGTCGCCACCTGAAAAATAGAAATTTTAGTTATTTAATTATAAATATATTTCTGATAACACGAGTTAAATTTCCTGCCTCGTACAATGAAATAGAATATTTCACACTTTATTTATTTTCATTAAAAAAGCATAATTTGTGTGTTGAAAAAAATTTGTATTCTATTCGGGAAAATTTCTTCCTGTTCATAAAATATAACTTTACTCACTTGTATCATAATAGCTATTTATCTGATTATACCGTAAATACGGCTACCGACCGTGTATCGTATAAAGTTTTTTTTTATATATATATATATATATATATATATATATATATATATATATATATATATATATACTAGAACAAGAACCATTTTGAAAGCAAATAATTTTGGATAATTCTGAAATACCGTGACACTGACTAGCTGACAAGAAGGTTGGCATATTTAAATAAAGCTTTCTATATGGCAAAATGTACATTTATGGGCTTAATATTGAATGAATCTATCTAGTTTATAGTTAGTCCTTTGACATTTAAAAGTTAATTAAAATCTATCAGTCAGTATACAAATATTTATATATCAAGGCTGTGAGAATTAGGCTAAAAACGAACTTTTAAGCCATGTTGCACACAACATAGTTAGCTGGCTATTATAAAAAGTTATGAATAAAATAACTACAATACTCAATTTGTTGAGCAATAAAAAAAGAGAAAGTGGTAATGGCAACATTTTTTTTCAATACTCCACTTAAAAGTTATGAAGCTGCAAGTAGGTAATGCAACATTAAATAAAATAGGTAGCCTTTGACAAATGTCAAAAAAGTTATTCTTTGCAGTTGCCATAGGACACGTAGAATAACTATTTATGTACTAACAGTTTAAAATAAAATATTATATTCACCCAGAAAGACAAATATCGTCTCCATACAACTTCAAATGTAGCATTACTTTTTCTGTTTTTTTAAAGGTACCTAGGTGAAGATAGAAGAATAGAAACAGCCAGCATATTATTACAGCTGGGAGCTAGCATGGACATAAAAGATGCATTTGGAAGGACTCCTCTCCAACACGCTAGGAACGAGGGATATAATGAATTAGTTAAATTTTTAGAAGATCCAGGAGGTGAAGGCTTGGTATTTTTTTTTTTTTTTTGTTTGAGAAATGAGAATATTAAATTAATTTTTTGCAGGAAATAAAAATAAAGCAAATAAATACATTGAGTATTTAAATATACTTAGAATAAAAAAAATATTACGGAGAGTAAATTCATTTACCATAAACTTCATTCAAGATTATTGTGTAGAAGAATAGATTTTATATTTTTTAGTTGTACAGACTGATAGTATTTAGTCTTAATCGACCAAGCTGTGACTACAATAACAAATTCAGTTGGTTTTTAATCATTCCAATGTATTTTTAAATGGTAGCCATGATAAGTCACGATGATTAAAATTTTGTGTAAATACTACCGGTCATTATTATCATCACAACGGCGGTAGTATGAACAAATGATTAATGGTATTTTGGTATTTAACAAGATGAGAGTTTTATCTCTGACAATTGTTTATGTATTATTTTTGAGAAAAATACTTTAGGTAAATAAAATATGCATACAATTAATTTTTCTACAAGTGTTATTTAAAATATTTTTCTTTAAAATAATGCATATACGATTGAGAGATAAAACAGTGCTAGTAATCTGCTCACTAATCACCTGTAGTCACTTGTTCACGCTACAAGCCAATATGATTAAATTCTTATAAATGTAGTTTTTGCCTTTACTTTAATAAAAGTGATTATTTTATGCAATAAAAATCTGATGTGGCCAACATATAACCTTCCTTGCCAATTATAAGTATTATATATAATTTTTTTATAGGAAGTTCGATGCAACAGTTTATATACGGTGAGGTACGCTATAACGAACAATCGTATAACGAAAAAATTCTGCAAAGAACAGTTGTAATATTAAAATTTCGATTTTAGAACGAACGGAAATGCTAAAACGAATGAAAAAATCTTGAGTAAAGCTATTTGATGTTAGATTCCTTTTTTAAAAAGATGGACAAAGAGTAGAAATGATGTTTTCGGTCCGTTTAACTGATAAGCTTTCTTTTTAAAAAATGCTAAAATGAACAAATGTTAGAACAAACAAGGTTTTAGTCCCAATTGTATATGTTGTATTTTCAGAAAAATTATATCACCAAACCAACATAATCTATTTATATATTTCCATTAAAATAATTTCACCATCAATATTGTGTAAATTATTGTACTTGACACTGACATCTCTCAACTTGTAATATATAGTACTACTATGTCCATGGTGATGTTGCGTAGATGGCAAAATTTACGAAAATTAAAGTACTTATCTTTAAATACAATGGCCGAATTCAGCACTCTTCACTAGTTTAGTAGTCGTCTCTAGTAACCATGGAAACAACTTACATCTTTTTCTTATTAAAGTATCGATGCTTATATCTCTCTTTATTTTGTTATTTTTAGATTAAGTTTTTTTAGTTAAAGAAGAGTGCTGAATTCGACCCATTGAGTATGAGTAAATGCAGTCAAAGTTCATAGATTATTTTTTGACTTTTCTTAAAACCAATAAAATGTTTCATTACCTGTCACGCGTTTTAACCAATCCTGCAATTATTATAGTGAAAATAAAGCTCTAGAGAGTATGCCCGGGAATAACTTCTGTAACTTTTGTATTGTTAGATAGTTATCAACACATAAATAAAATGAACGAAAAACTTCGATTTAGTTATGTTTCTGATCATAAAATAAATCAAAAAATTATAGAAACCACTTCTGGAACCACCACAATTAAATAAATAATCACTCGGTATGAAGGCGATTATTTATATTTATTTTACCATGTCAAAGTTATGTTCTAGTTGTCAAAACAGACTTGCCAACTGCACCTTGTACACGGAACAAGAACACCTAAGTGACTTTGTATTCCGCTGTAAAGACCGCGTATTCCGTTGTACAGACCGCGGGTGTTTATTTATACATACAAATTTAATTATGACAGTTCACTGTTATAAAAAATTTTGTTTTGTTTCTTATTCACTTGCATTTGTTTTTAAGCCTATTTGATTAGTTATCAAATTGAAATAATTAATATCTTTATTAAATTTTAATGTAAACATACTTTGTTATACATCGTTGAAAAGAGAAAAAACTATAAGAGCGGTTTTCAAGATATTAATAGCAACTTTCTTATTTTAAATGGGCGCCATATTGGATTTTTACATGATTAAATAGAACTTTTTTTTCTCTTTTCAAAGATGTATAACACAGTATGTTTACATTAAAATTTAATAAAGATATTAATTATTTCAATTCGATAACTAATCAAATAGGCTTAAAAACAAATGCAAGTGAATAAGAAACAAAACAAAATTTATTATAACAGTGAACCGTCATAATTAAATTTGTATGTATTCGTTTATTCAATTTAATTAGTGAATTTATTTATTACATATTTAAAATGCCTACTTTTTCAAAATTAGAGCAGTACGATATCTTTTGTACATACATCGAATGTAATAAAAACTCCCGTCTTGCGGCACAAACTTATTTCGGTAACTTTCCGGAGAGAAGACAGCCCAATGATAAGGTGTTTAGAAGATTGGATATAAATATGCAGCAATATGGTTGTTTAAAAAAACCTACTCGTGACCCACAAGTGATAGTCGAAGATGAAATTCAGGATGAAGAGTTAGCACTGGCATGTATAGCGGCTAATCCGACCATTTCAACTCGGGAAATAGAAGCCCAGGTACATGTATCTAAGACGAAAGCGTCAAGAATTCTTAAAAAACATAAGTTTCGTCCCTTTAAATTACACGTTGCCCAGATTTTACGACCAAATGATCATGTCCGCAGATCAGTATTTTGCAGATGGTTTACTAACCAAATAAGACAAAATAATGATTTTATTAATCACATTTTATGGACTGAATCTCGCTTTTCTAACTGTGGCTTATTCATTCGTCATAACGAGCATTATTGGGCACAAGAAAATCCACGCATAGTGATTCCACGGCGAAATCAAAATAGGTTCGGGTTTATTGTTTTTTTGTGGCATATTGGGAAATAATTTAGCTGGCCCTATAATTTTTTATGGAAACCTAACTGCAAAACGATATTTGGATTTTTTTCAGACATCCCTGGAAGTTATACTGGATGATTTACCTTTGGCACAAAATTACCTAATTTGGTATCAGCAAGATGATGCTCCTGCTCATAATGCTAGAAATGTTATTAATTATTTACACAATCGCTTTAATAATAGAATCATAGCGACTAACACACCCATTTCATGGCCAGCTAGATCACCAGACTTAATGCCTCTCGATTTTTATTTATGGAGCACTTTAAAAGGTAAAGTGTATGGCAGTAACATTATTCACAATAATGTAGAGGAATTACGTGAAGCAATAGTGAACTCTTTTAATAGTATTAAGCGCAATACATTGCAGACAGAAACTGGCAGTGTTGCAAAACGTGTTCATTTATGTTTACTTAACAATGGCCAGAATTTTAAACATTTGTTATAAATTATTGTTACATTAGTATTAAGATGTTTTGTGTTTGATTTGTTCCAAAAAAAAAAAAAAATGTAGTTGCATTTGTTTTTAAAATTATTTGATTAGTTATCAAATTGAAATAATTAATATCTTTATAAAATTTTAATGTAAACATAGCTTGTTATACATCGTTGAAAAGAGAAGAAAGAGTTCTATTTAATCATGTAAAAATCCAACATAGCCCTTATTTAAAATAAAAAAGTTGCTATTAATATCTTGAAAACCGCCATCTTGAATTTTATACTCACAACATTTTTAAATTTGCCTTATTAAATAGTGTAACTTTTATATGAAACATTTTTTTATATCTCTTATAATTACGGAGTTATTTAACATTTTTAAAAATCGCGATTTTCATTTTTTTTAATAATTTTCAGATTGTTCGGAATTTTGAATGTTTCTGAATCTGAATCAGCTCTCAAAACTACACAACATTGCCCCATTTAACCGACCTCGTAGCTCTTATAGTTTCCGAGATCCCAATGATAGCCTAATCAATTTGGGACACCTGTATATATATATATATATATATATATATATATATATATAAGTTATAGTGCTACCCCTGTACTACATAATAGACAAAGTGCCGATGTGCCAGAACGTGACTCTCTTATATTTCATTACTATAAAAACATATGTAATGCTTTAGATTAGCCAGTCTGTATTCTATTATCATATTATCAAGTAGTTTATAGCATATTATAATTTGTACTCGCAAAAATAAAACTTTTTAAAAACCTATTTGATCGAACGAGAAATTTAAGTGGCGCAGTCGGTAGGATTATTTAATAGCAACGAGTCAGCTGAATCTGCCGTTGACCCATATGTTTATTACGATAACCAAGAACAAACTGATCAAGTATTAATTGATAACAACGATTATGAAAATCCACAAAACCCCGACAATTTCGAAGACGATAATTTTTTAGACATCGCAGCCTCAGAAACAATAGAAACATTTTACCCAGAGTCGAACTAATGAACTTAACAAATAAAAGTAAATTACCGTACATTATATTCCCTGAAAATAATTTGAAATTTTAATAGACACAGGAAGTACGAAATCTTTCATATAACCTACCATAGCGCATAAATATTACAAAAATTCAATTTTTAAAGACCCTTTCCAAATTTCAACTGCGCATGGAACTTCAATCGAAAATTACAGCACACTCGTACCTATTTCAAAATTATTTAATTTAAAGAAAAATGGAAGTTTAAAATATCACATTTTTTATTTTCACGATAAATTCGATCTCTTATTAGGATTAGACAATCTGAGTATATTAAAAGTAATTATAGACCTGAATAAAAATGTAGTAACAACACCCACCTGCCAAATAAAAATTCAACATCAAAATTCTGAAAATAAAATTAATACAAACAATATTTGTCAGCCAAATAATAATGTAACATTAGACCCCAAAATCGAAAAGGTAATCAAAATTCAAGTAACCCAACAAAACGGAACCATTTTAATACCAAAACAACAACAGAATAGTTTAATCATCCCCGAATGTGTCACCACAGCCAATAATTACCATGCCCTTTGTACAGCAATTAATAATTCAGAATCACATATCAACTTCACACAATTAGAACCAATTACTTTAGAAAACATCTCCAACTATGAAACGTACTCATCACCCAATTTTAATTTCATTCAAGCAGAAAAAATTAAATTCGATATTTCAAAAATTCTGCCAGATCACATGAATTCGGAAGAAAAATCAACTATTACTAAATTAATTCACGATTATTCTGATATATTTCACGTAGACGACAAAAATTTAACATTTACTAATCAAATTAAACATTCCATAAAAACAAGTGACGAAATTCCTATTTATACGAAATCTTATAGATACCCAGAAATTCACCGACAAGAGGTACGTTCTCAAACACAAAAAATGTTAGATCAATATATTATTAGACCATCATGTTCGCCATGGTCATCGCCTATTTGGGTTGTCCCAAAAAAACTTGACGTACCTGGTAAACGCAAGTGGCGTATAGTGGTAGATTACAGGAAATTGAACGAAAAGACTATTAGCGTCAAATACCCATTACCGATCTAACTGATTTACTAGACAAACTCGGACGCTGTCAGTATTTCACTTGGCATCTGGTTTCCACCAGATTGAAATGGACAAACAAGACATTCAAAAAACTGCATTTAACACGGAAGACGGGCATTATGAGTTCACTCGTATGCCTTTTGGCTTAAAAAACGCACCCGCGACATTCCAACGCGTTATGGGTAATGTTCTGAGAGGGTTAGTAAATAAAAAATGCCTTGTTTACCTCGACGACATTATTATATTTAGCACCAGCCTTCAAGAACACATTCAAAATTTAAAATTAGTTTTCGAATGTTTGAAAAATTCAAATTTCAAAGTACAACTAGATAAATGTGAATTTCTTAAAAGAGAAGTAGCGTATCTCGGGCATATCGTAACCCCTGAGGGCGTGAAACCAAATCCTGACAAAATTTCGGCTGTTTTAAATTTTCCAATTCCAAAAACTACAACACAAATTAAAGGTTTCTTAGGACTTTTAGGCTATTATCGAAAATTTATTAAAGACTTCGCTAAGATAACAAAACCGCTGACTAGACGCTTAAAGAAAAATGCTGTTATTGACATTAACGACCCTGAGTACAGACAATGCTTTGAAAATTGCAAGAATTTGTTGACTAAAGAACCACTACTCCAATATTCAGATTACGACAAAGAATTTAACTTGACATGCGACGCGAGCCAGCTGGCAATGGGGTCATTTAAAAAAAAATAATTGTCGATTTTTTTTATAAAATCATGAAATCCATCTCATTTAGTAAATATAGTAATAGAAAATAATTTGAAATATGCGACTTTTCATTCATAAATTTGCTAATAAACTTTCGCGCTTTTAAACACGGACTAAATTTGTGACGACACATATTCATACTCACACAAAGACAATTCTCTCTCACACACACACACGCTTCACAACATGAAACAGTAACCTAACCTAAAAGTGTGACAGCTGACAGCAAAATATACAAGAGAGAAGATTATTATTACTTTCTATTTCTTTAAAAGTACTAGTGCAGTATAAGGTATGTAAATAAACCATTTATTTAAATAGATACGAAACCAAATAATCATAGTTCTAAATTAAACCGGTAGAGCTCGACTGTCGCATCCGTGAATATGTGTCGTCAGCCGTTGAATATTTGAAATTAAACGCAACTTTTAAAAAATCATATCTCTGATTCTAAAGACTTGTAAGATGTAAAACATACACATACATGTTTAATTTGACCTATTTTTTCAAGAAAAAAATAAATCAGAAAATGTAAAATGACCCCATTGGAGCTGTGTTATCCCAAGGTAGTCTAGGCAACGACCTACCAGTAGCTTAAGCTAGCAGAACACTGAACGAGACAGAGATAAACTATTCTACCATTGAGAAAGAAATGTTAGCTATCATTTGGGAGACTCAGTATTTTAGAACTCACTTATTAGGACGCAAATTCAAAATCTATACAGACCACCGACCCTTGCAATGGCTATTCTCGTTAAAACAATGTAGCCAAAAATTAATAAGATGGCGCCTCAAATTAGAGGAATATGATTACGAAATAATCTATAAGAAAGGCAAACTTAATACCAATGCCGACGCCTTAAGCCGTATATCTGTTGAAACTAATAAAACTCAAAATTTACAATCACAAACACAAGTAGATAACACCCCACTAGCTCTATTCAAAGACTACTTAGATAAGAAACATTGCCTTAATCACAATAATAACAATATTATTGAAGTAATAGGAAATCTATTCGATGCACCATCCGACTCTAGTCTAGCTCATTGCGTGAGCAAAGATTTAGAAATGTCATCGGGTATTGCCAAAAATTTTAAAATTAAATTTAATAATATACATAAATTAAAATCTCAAAATCCTCAACTTCATAACCTAGTATATTTAAAAACCCCACAAAGATATCTATTATACTTAATAACAAAGGAAAATTATTATAATAAACCGACTAAACAAGACATATTCTATACCTTACTAAATTTGAGAAAATTCTGTTTACATAATAATATCAAAAATTTAAGTATACCAAAAATTGCATGTGGCCATGACAATCAAATTTGGAACGAAATTAAATCAATGTTAAAATATATTTTTGATAATACCAACATACTAATAACCGTTTACAAACTCCCTGAACCCAAAATTCACCAGACCGAATTAAATATAAACGAAACAGAAAACATGAAACACTTTCATAAATTCATAGAACATTTTAACACAGAGTTAAGGAATAAAACAGATAACAAAGACGATGATACTCAATCCCTTGCAGTCGAGGTAGGTGACTCACAACATAATCAGATAAACGATGACGACACAAGCGATAGCGATATCACAATACATTCAAGTAAAGACAATCCTATCGTCGGAATCCCGATAGTAGAATGCCCCGTAAACTATGGCAAAAATCAAATTATTATAACAGAAGTCGATTTTAATCCCAAACAAGTAAAAATTACAAAATTATACGAACACAAAAAATTACGAATGGAAGTAGAATTTTCAAAAAATAATTACAAAACTGAAATGATTGCTTTTATTAAAGAATACCTTGTTCCAAAAATAAAATATCATATTTATTTTCAAAACGAACTATACGAGAAATTCAGTTTAATTCTTCAAAATTATATTAAAAATTCTCAACTACGTTTAGTAAAATGTACAAAATATATAAGCAACGTTACCAATGAGGAAGAAATCATACACATCATATCGAATTACCACTGCAGCAAAAGTAACCACCGTGGTATCGATGAAATAGAAGCGCATATAAAACAACAATATTACTGGCCAAATTTAAGAAAATCCGTTAAAACATTTATTAATAGCTGTAAAATATGCCAAGTAACAAAATACGACAGGCGACCCTTAAACGTAAATTTAAACATCACACCCACAGCTACGAAACCTTTCCAAATTTTACATATAGACAGCATTACTCTAGATAAATAAAAATAAATATATCATCACGGCATATTACCCATTTCTGGGTGTGCCAATCTGCTTTATCGCAGATATCGGTAATGATGATGACATATTTGTACCGTGCGGGCGCTTACCAGGCGTCACCTCACGGGCACTCATTGCTGGCGTGGAGAGTGCACCACAGGGGTCACTTTTGTGCCATTTAAAATTCGAAATATTTGGTGTCAGTCGGGATCGAACCCGGTACCCCCAGGTTCGCGACCAGACACTCAGGCACGAGGCCACGGGACCCCATGCATTACTCTAGAACAAGCTAAATTTTTGACTATCGTAGATTCATTTTCAAAATATGCACAAGCATACAAATTAAATTCAGGACAAGGCATAGAAGCTTGTAATAACCTAGTCAAATATATTACACATCATGGAATCCCAGAACAAATTATTTCAGATAATGGGTTAGAATTTAAAAACTCAGTCGTAAAAGAATTGCTGACACTACACAAAATCGACATACATAAGCTCACAACATCCAGAATCTAACGGCATAATAGAACGATTCCACTCGACCCTTATCGAACACATAAGGCTGTTTAATAATCAAAAAGAATACAAAACGGAGCCTATAGAAGCCAAAGTAAATAATGCGTTATTAGCTTATAATAACACAATTCATTGTCACAAAATTGAAACCATGCGAAATTATTACCGGCCATTTAGACACCAACTCCCCATTTAATATCGACCTCGAAAAACAGCTTATTAATAATTATATAGAAAGTCATAAGAATAAAACTAAATTACTTTACGAATCAATTAGAGACAAAATCCAGGCAAATAAAGAAAAGGTAATAAATAAATGTAATGAAAATAGAGAACAATTACCCAAAATCCCCAAAAAGGTGAAAAGGTGAAAAATAAACAGAAACAACAAAAAACTAAAAACAAATACAAACCCGAAAAGCTAAAGAAAATTAATAAACGTCTTAAAACAGGAAAAATACAAACCACCCAGGGTAATACAACAGAGAATATCCACCTCTCTAACATTAAACGTCCTAGGAAAAAATACTTACAATTTTAATCCAATTCCAGGTTGTTCGCATTGGGACAAGGAACAATAATTAGAAACATAACAGAAAACCTCGGAGTCCTTCCCATCAATCTCGGTCCTGCCAAACTCGAAAAGACGACTCACACCTTCATACACTGCTACAATCTCCAAGCTCTTCTTAATCAGTACAACAATCTAAACACACAATACTCAGCACTAAAATCAAGCATATCTAACCATTCACAGTATTTCAATGAACTCGAAAATTATGATAAAATATTAGAATTTATTCGGACAAAAATTGACACAAAATTTAATAACATCGGATTTCATTCTGATCATCATAAAACTAAACGTGGCTTAATAGATGGATTGGGAACAATATTCAAATCAGTCACAGGAAATTTAGATGCCGAAGACGGCAAAAGATATAACGAAATGTTTGCACATATGCAAGAAAACGAGCATAATTTTGAAAGTCAACTCAAACTCTCATATTCGGTGAACCACCAAATTATTCAAAATTTTAATAAAACAATCTCAGATATTCAACACAACGAGGAAATATTAAAATCCAAAATTTTACAACTTTTCAAATTAATAAACAGTACGCAAATATTTACGATCAATTTATTATATTATACAATTCTATATTAAGCGTCTTACAAGACATTGAAAATTCAATCACCTTTTGTAAATTAAGAACGCTGCATCCTAGTATAATACACCCGATGGAGCTACTAGCAGAATTAAAACAAATATCAAAATTTTACCATTTGCAGTTACAATTCGAACCCAGACAAGAGAACCTTTTAGACTTCGAATCCTTGTTAGAAATAAACTGCAAAATAGAAGCGACTCAAATAATCTATTTTATTTCTACCCCCATAAATTTCGAAAAAACTTTTGAACTCTACTACATGTACCCAATTCCAACCAAATAAGAATCAAAATTTATTACAATCATCCCTAATACGAAATATCTTCTTAAATCTGATAAAGAGATCGTGCCCCTGAATGATTTGTGTGTTCAAGCAAAAATATTTCAGTGCCCTAATAAATATCACGGCCACTTCTCAGCGATCTGCGAAGAAGAAATATTCCAAAATCAAACTTCGAGTCACTGTCATTACACAAAAATTATATATATATATATATATATCATTCGGTTTACAACGTTCTTCGACGTCTTCCGATTCCTAATCTCCATTCATCTCGATCTCTCCATGCTTCGTCCTCTAGTCCTCTTTTCCTTATTTCTTCATTGATTCCTTCGGTCCAACTTCTTCTCGGTCTTCCTCTTAGGAATTCTTTCTTCTGGCATTCTTTGTATATGTCCATACCATATTAACTGTTTTTCTTTTATGTATTCTGTTATTTCGTGTTCGTAATTCATTATTTCTCTTATTCTATCATTTCTTATTTTTTCTTTTCAAGATTTTCCCGCTGATCTTCTCATGTAGTCCATTTCTGTAGCATTTAGTATCTTTTCTGTATTTTTCTTAAGTGGCCATACTTCGCTACCATATGTCATAATACTTTTAACAACCGTATTGGATATTCTTATCTTATTTTCTTTGGTTATTTGTCTGTCCCATAGTATTCCATTGAGTAGTGTAATAGCTTTTCTTGCTTGTGTATTCCTATCTTTTATTGCACGGTCTAATTTTCCATCATTTGTAATTTTCATACCCAAGTAATTATATTCTTTACAATGTTTTATGCAATCGTTATTTTCTAATATTAGATCAGTTTGTTCTCCTCCGATGCACATATACTCGGTTTTATTTATGTTTAATTCCAGTCCAAATTTCTTATATTCTTCAATAAGTTTCCTTGTCATAAAATTTAAATCATCGTAGTCTTCAGCCATGACAATTTGGTCATCGGCGAAGGATAAAGTGTATACCGTGTTATTCCCTACTTGTACTCCCATCTCTTTACACTTCCTTTTCCAATTTTTTAGAGCATATTCGAGGTAGATTTTAAAAAGTGTAGGTGACAGACAGCATCCTTGTTTCAGGCCTTTTGTAACATTAAATCCAGGTGTCAGTTTGTTCTTAATCCTAATTTTTGTTACTGAGTTTTCATATAATGATTTTACAGCTTTTATAATTTCAACATTAATATTTGTTTGTTCTAGTATATTCCGTAATTTGTGTACTGGCACGCTATCGTATGCTTTTTTTAAGTCTACGAATAGTAAGTGTGTTTCTTGATTATGTGCAGCTCTTTTCTGTATTATCTGTGTAACAGAAAAGAGATGATCTATAGTGGATCTGCCAGCTCTAAAACCGGCTTGTTATTCGGCTTCCATTTCACTGTATTCAATTTCAATTCTGGTTTTTAATATTTTCCCGTATATTCTGCTAATACTGTTGGTGACCGATAATCCTCTGTAGTTGTCGCAGTTGCACCTGTCGCCTTTTTTGTAAATAGTAGACATGAAAGATGTCTTCCACTCTTCTGATACCTTAGATTTGTTAACACATTTTTAAAATAATTTTCTTAGATGTTCGTTCAACAAGTTGGTTCCATTTTTTATAAGTTCTCCTGGAATTTCTCCCGGGCCAGATGCTTTTTTATTCTTCAGTTCTGTACAAACCTTTTTAATCTCTTCAATTGTAATTCTTATAGGAGATCCCATCGTTATTATACCTGCGAAGAAGAAATATTCCAAAATCAAACTTCGAGTCACTGTCATTACACAAAAATGAACTTAATTGAAAATTATGTCGAAGTAATACCAGAAATCAACAAATACCTAGCCGTTTTCCCACACGAGGAGAAAATCACCATTAAATGTCACGAAGAAACCAACATCCAAACCTTAGAGGGAATCTTCCTAAACAATAATCAAGACAACTTGCGAAATTCACTTCAGACAACAAATACTAATATTCCAAAATGAAAACCATGGCCAACCCCTACTACTTCCTAAACTGAACCTAAAATCCCAACCGTACAAAATTACAAATTTCTCTATTAACCTAAATCCCTTGAATTTAAATGATATCTCCTTCAATCCAATTGTTCCGATAACAGAAAAAAACATACAACATGCACATCCCAAGTATATGGTCCTTCATCCTGTACGTGGTTGCTGCAATCATCGTTGGGTACTTCATACGTAAACAAATAAAGAAGAGGAAATCAGCCAAGCTGAGAAGGTCATCTCGCACCCCAGAAGACGTCGAACTTCAACTCCCCCAGGAGGCTCGAATCTGAGGAGGGAGGAGTTATAGTGCTACCCCTGTACTACATAATAGACAAAGTGCCGATGTGCCAGAACGTGACTCTATCATATTTCATTAGTATAAAAACATATGTAATGCTTTAGATTAGCCAGTCTGTATTCTATTATCATATTATCAAGTAGTTTATAGCATATTATAATTTGTACTCGCAAAAATAAAACTTTTTAAAAACCTATTTGATCGAACGAGAAATTTAAGTTATATATATTTATATATATCTCGAGAACTATAAGAGATGCGATGTCAGTTAAATGGAACTTTTTGTGTGCCTTTGAGAGGCCATCTCAGATGTGCTTTTGTTTTTCCAAAAATTCTCATAGGGCACTAGATAATGATGAAAAACTGAATATTGTTAATTTTTTCTTTTTCAAATAACTTCTAAACAGAGCTGGGCAAGTTACTTTTAAAATGTAACTAGTTACAGTTACCTCCAAAAAAAAGTAACTAAGTTACTTAAGTTCCAGTTACTTTGGTGAAAGAACTAAGTTATTTACTAGTTACTCATTAAAAGTAACTTAGTTACCTTGAGTTACTTTCTAACTACTTTTAATGGCGTGAAATGTAGACTTAGGGCCGGTTTATCAATCGACTGTTAAACATCCTGTTAAACTTATCTGCCTGGTAACTATGTTTTTCTGTCTATCAATCGACTGTTAATATTTACCAGGAGGATAAATGTCATTTAACTGGCAGTTAGTTACCAAGAACTTTGACTAGAGAATAAGTGACTGTTAAGGCTTAACAGAAAGAACTGTTATATGAGTTGTTTTAGAATTTTGATAACAAGTGTTTTTTTGATTATTTAAATGATGGCTGAAATCGACGTAGATATTTTTTCTGATTCAAGTAGCGACGAAGAATTGTTAGACTATATTAATATACTTCATAGAAGACCATATATTATTAGACAACGGCCTAATCACTTAGAATATTGGGACGACATCGATTTTGTAAATAGATTTAGGTTAAGTAAAGGAACCGTTCAATATTTGGTCGAAATTATTGGTGATATTATACGTTTTCCTACGAACAGGTGAGATTTTTACTGATTTGTTTATTTTTAAAATAATTTTATTTTTACATATAGAAATTCTGTTATCACTCCACTTCAACAACTGATGCGATTTTATGCGAGTGGAAATATGCTGATTACAAATGGAGACTTCGGTGGAGTACACAAATCTTCGGTTTGTAATATTTTGAAGCGCGTTACTAATGCAATTTGTACATTGCGTAGAAGATATTTGGTATTACCTGAAGGTGATGAAAAATTAGCAGTACAGCAGGGTTTTCACAAAATAGCAGCGTTTCCTCGTGCTTTGCTAGCACTTGACTGTACACATATTAGAATACAAAGTCCAGGTGGTGAACAAGCGGAACTTTTTCGTAACAGAAAGGGTTTCTTTTCTTTAAATGTTCAGGCAGCTTGTGATCACCGTTTAAAATTTAGAGATGTTGTTTCTCGATGGCCTGGTGCTACACATGATAGCATTATTTTTAATAATTCTTTTCTTAAAGCAAAATTCGAGGAAGGAGTGGGAAATGGATTAATATTAGGTGATAGTGGATATCCAAATTTAAATTATTTGTTGACACCACTCTTAAATCCCACAACTCCTGCTGAAAGAGCTTATAATGAATCGCAAATAAGAACAAGAAATGTCATAGAGAGAGCATTTGGGGTATGGAAACGAAGATTTCCAGTCTTATCATTGGGACTACGGGTAAAGGTAGAAACTGTTCAAGATGTAATAGTAGCTACAGCAATACTACATAATATTGCAATAAACAGAAATGAACCAGAACTTGCAGTTGATCCTGAATTAGAACAGTTCATAAATGAAAATGTGCCACTAGACAATATTGATGTTCATGTAAATAATTCTTATCGAAATGAGCTCATACACAATTATTTTTCTAGACTACAGTAATTAATTGTAAAAATTCAAAATGTATATTTTTTAATATGATTACATTATATACAGGGTGTTTCTCCCATTCATTTCCCTTATCTTTCCAAGTTGCAACATCCGTTTTTTTTTGACTCAATAATTTGAGCATGTTTTATTACTAAATTAATTAGTAATTCAACTTCACTTGGTGTAAAATTTGTAGATCTTTCCTTTTTTTGCGACATTTTACTCGTATCGCCGCTAAACATAGAACTATAACCACACAATTGTCACTTGTACATTTCAAATATCAGAAATAGTAATACCAACTGTCGTGGTAAAAACTTATACTTCTTGTTAACTACCGGGAACATATAAAATGTACGATAGACAGAATAATCTTACCAGGAGGTTTACCAAGAGCATAAATTTTATCTGCTTGGCACGTAACAGTCACTTTTAACAAACGATTGATAAACCGGCCCTTAGACTGTTGACTTAGTTATTGTGTAGTATACATATCAGGGAGTTTTTGCACTAACTACGTTAATCTAAATTTTAACGTTATTGCTTGGCAACACCCAATCAGATTATTATTGTTAATGTTAACGGACCTACAGGGCCTTATTACTGCCTAGGCCCACGAGGCCACGACATAGGGCCCGGTTGCTGTGATTTTTTAAAAATTTATTAATTTAATAATGTATAAAACATGCAGACATTATTTCCTAGACTTATTAGTGGATAATGATTAATCAGACGTCGATTTTAAATCTGAGGCCCCGCGCTCACATGGGCCCCGCACATTCAAATATCTAAGAAAATTTGTTGAAAAAGTATCTTTTTATAAATATTTGGGGCCCCGCTACGCCAATAACATATTCCCGAGACCCGGCAAAATCGCCAACCGTCCCTAGAGAGGAGTAACAAAATATTACGCTAAAATTTCACCTCAAACTAGAATCGAGCATGCAGTACTGTGTAATTGATCAGCTTTTCTCTCAGCAGGCAATTTTATTTTTTTCTTTAATAAATAAACTTACATTATAATTATACAAATATTTGTACGTACTTGTTTTTTACTATAAAGAGGGAGGGGGGCCCAAAAACATTTTGGCCCAGGGCCCAAAAATCTGATAAAAAGGCCCTGCGGACCTACATTACAATATAATATAAAAATTAAAAGTGACATTTTATCTTGTGAGACGGGAATTTGCAAAAATGAGACGAATTCAAATCTTGCAACCCTTGGAACAACGAACAAAATAGACTATTTTTTGTATTACCTGAAAATTGTAATAATTTTGATGATTTAGTGGCAGTTTAATTATAATTTACTAAAACGTATCATTTGTAAGCGAGAAAAACATTTGAAAATAATATATTTTATAAGTCAAATTTAACATTTAGTGATTTTTTAATTCTAGAATTAAAAGTTAAAATAATGTGTTATTTTTAGCTTTTCTGTTTACCGTACAAAAACTCTATTATTAATGAATATAACTACTTATTTTATTATCTATTATGGCTTGAAATCAATCAACAATAATATTGAATTTAATTATGTATTAAAATAAAAGTTACATATTACAGAGGGTATGCGCGATGCTGCGCTCAACACTCCCACTGTGGACAGACATTTATTTAAAACAAAACAGTTTTAGTTAGTGTTTCTAAAAAAGGCATCAGCCTCAACAAAATATTTCTTCGAAATTTTAATCCCCCCCGTTACTTTTTATGACTAAGTTACATTCCACTTTTTAAGTTGCTTTGACTAACTTAAGTTACATTCTAATTTCTGAGTTACTTTAAGTAACTTAAGTTACTCAAGTAACTAGTAACTAAAAACCGTAAAGTTACCAACTACTTTTCTGCAGCAAGTTAAGTTACAGTTACAGTTACCATATTTTAAAAAGTAACTAAGTTACGTTACAAGTTACGTAAAAGTAACTAGTTAGTAACTAAGTTCCTAAAGTAACTAGTTACTGCCCAGCTCTCCTTCTAAACTATTAGTAATTGAGAAAAACTTTTCAAATATAAAAGATAGATATTTTTATTAGCTAACCAGTGGCGTACGAAATAAATTTTTATATCCGTAAATTTTCGAGATATAACACAAACTTATATTTTTTTAAATAGAACACATATCTGATTTTATTCTCAAAAAAATAACTATTTTTTTCTCTTTTCAATGATGTAAGGGTTATTATGTTTTATATTTGTTTTGCCTTCAAAAAATTTTTTCTCTTATTTTGTATTAAATTTACAATTATTTTGAAAATATTGGTATATTTCTACTTAGAAATACTCCTTGTATTTAAATAATTTATTTCGTTACAAAATTTTTCTCAAAACTCGTATCAAATTAATTTTTATATTTTGTATCAGGTCGCCCTTGGCACATTATAGTGTAATTTGTAATTATGCGTCTAGAATGAAAATATTAAGTAATAAAGGCATAAAATAAATTATATCGATCAAATACAATATAATTAATAAAAATTATAATGTTTTTTTGGGAAATAATAAGAAAATTCAGGAAAATAAAGAGAAAAATTAAATTTTAGGAGCAAAACAAATATAAAACATAATAACCCTTACATCATTGAAAAGAGAAAAAAATATTTATTTTTTTGAGAATAAAATAAGATATGGGTTCCATTTAAAAAAATATAAGTTTGTGTTATATCTCGAAAACTTACAGATATAAAAATTTATTTCGTACGCTACTGGTTAGCTAATAAAAATATCTATCTTTTATGTTTGAAACGTTTTTCTCAATTACTAATAGTTTAGAAGTAATTTGAAAAAGAAAAAAATCAACAATATTCAGTTTTTCGTCATTATCTAGTGCCCTATGAGAATTTTTAGAAAAACAAAAGCACATCTTAGATGGCCTCCCACAAAAAGTTCCATTTAACCGACATCGTATCTCTTATAGTTCTCGAGATCCCAATGGTGGCACCTCTAAATGGGACACACTGTATATATATAAAATGCTTATTATTTTTATAAATGTTCTTGTTAATTACTTACCTTTTGCCTTTACCAGTGACAGGCGGAAATAAAAAAAATGTATTACTGAAAGTAAAATTGGAATGTATGTATAATATTAATATATTTGCAACAAAACTGTTTATTAGACAACAAAATAAAATACATTATTTTCAGATACATAAGTAGCTCTTATTTATAAAATATTGAAAATGAAAATTGATTTTTTTTCAATTTATAATATTATTTTTCGCGATTTAGCAGCTGCAAATACATCAATAATTTTGTCAAAGTTTATTTCGTTGGCCAATTTATTTTCTATGCTAAATATGGCGAGGCTTTTAATCGTTCTTGACACATTCTATTTCTTAAATAGTTTTTGATTAGTTTTAGTTTCGAAAACGATCTTTCAGCCGAAGCTGTGGTTACAGGTATTGTCATGAAAATCATGAAACCTGTACACACATCTGCAAAACTGAATAAAGCTGTAAATTGTTCACATAAAAGAAACTGCACTAGGTCATTAATATTTGAAATGTCATTTAAATTACTTCGGAATGCTGAACGAAAAGCCAATAATTGGTTAGGAAAATCTTCAGATAAATCATCTTGATACATATTTCTTAAAATATTAGCATCTTTGTGCAGATTCTGGTCATTAGCGGACCTAAGGTGTGATGGTTCCAAAACCCTAAACAAACTTACAAGGTTTCTGAAAGAAGAAGTTCGCACTTTTAATTGTGATAATATGATATCAATTATTCCATTGTATACCAAGGTTTTAAATTTTTCTTCGTCACTATTGAATTTATGATCACTACATAATTCATCGTAAAACCTCTTAACAATTCGCTGACGTTTCTCAGTAAAGATTGGTTCAATACCCCAAGTTTTTGCTAAAGCTTCATAGACCTCATCATAACCATTTCTTAATTTTAAAATTTCTTCAAGCGCGTTTTCAAACAAATCTCCAGCCTCTATTATATTGCACTTTTTATTCTGCTGTAGTTTGGATGCAACGTTAATTGATTGAATTTTTTTTGAAAATGTAACACCTAATATTAAAAATTTGAAGTTTACTATTTTCTTTTTAAACCACAGGCCTCTAATTTCTCTTCTGAATTTTTCGATTTTAATGGACCCAGCAAATATCTCGCTTATTTCTTAAGTCAGTAATTTCTTTCATATAACATGATTTATACAGCGAAATGTAAGCTACTTGATGACGGATATACATTCATGATACCACTTCCGGTTTATTAGTAATTAATATCAACATTGAAATTTCAAATGGAACATACTATATTTTTTTACAAATTTGAAAAGTACATCAAATTTGCTTTACAATCATGTAAAATAATCCATATGTTACTGTTGTTTGTAATGAAATATTTGTTAAATATTTTTTATACTATTGGCAACACTGATAGTTTATAAAATGAACGTATCTGGCGCACGCGCCGCAAGAGTCCTTCTTCGCGTTTTTTTTGCGAGCACATGTTTTTTTTTGGTGGTTATGCGAAATAGTTTTTTTTATATAATATTAAATACAAGGTTTAAAGGGGAGTGAATTTTTTTGTACCCATAAATACTCAATCCTACATCATATCCCAACAGATTATGGGCCCAGGGCTGTAAAAATTGAGGATTGAGGTAGGATTCAACATTAAAAATAACTTGTATTTGTAGTATCAGTAATTATGGAGAAGGAAAGCGTTATTAACCTGCGTGGTACTGAAAATTGGAACGTATGGAAATTCCAAATCAGTATAATTCTGAAATCAAAAGGTCTGCAAGATGTTGTAACTAAAGAACCGAAAGCAGAAGATTCGGAAAGAGATGTTAAAGCTCAGGCAATACTTGTATCAAGAATGGAGGAAACAGTAATGTCACATATTTTGTCGTGTAAGAGTGCATATGAAATGTGGCAAAAGCTTTTAAGCGTATTTGAACATGAGTCACATGTCAGCCTGCACCTGCTTCACCAAAAATTCTTTAACACGTCATTCGAAGGTACTGTAGCAAGCTTTTTATCTCAATTAGAAGAATTAAAAACAAAAATACAAGCGCAGGGGAGCGAATTATCAGACGCGATGTTAATCACTAAAATTTTAATGAGTCTTCCAGCTGAATATCGACACTTTATATCAGCTTGGGAATCTGTTTCGAAAGAGGACCAAACACTAAATGAACTGAGTGCACGGCTATACATAGAAGAAGCACGAGTGCAAAAAGATGAAATATCTTCCGGAGAAGCACTAGCGGCTAAGCAATTTAACGTCAAATGTTTTAAATGTGGGCAGCCTGGCCACAAAATAAAAAATTGCCAAATGAACGCAAAGAAACAATCTAGAAAATGTCACTACTGCAAAAAGAGTGGACATCAGATCGAAAATTGTTGGTTTAAACAAAAGAAGGAGAAAGAACGCGGCAGACATCAAGACTCCGGCAACAATGCATTCGTAACCACGGATGCAGAAAGTGATGAGATTCCTGAAGCGACAACAGAATGGTTACTTGACTCTGGTGCAAGTGAGCATATGTGTAGTGATAAGTCATTGTTTAGTGAGTTAAGTGAAAATAAGTGCAAGCAACGCAAAGTAAGAATAGGCGACGGCTCAACCCTGGATGTTTTGGACGTAGGGAAGGTCATGGTGGACGCCTGGAATGGACAAAAGTGGATAGAAACCTCTATTAACAATGTACTATATGTTCCCGCACTTAAAACTAATTTATTCTCTGTTGGTTGTTGTTTAGATAAGGGTTATGACATGAAAAGTAATAAAAATTATTGTCAAGTAATTAATAAACAGGGTCAGGTATGTGCTATTGCAAAAAGATATGGTAATTTATATAAATTGACTTTTAGAACAAAAGCAAATGTTAATGAATGTGCAAATGCAAATGTTGTTGATTTGTATGAGTGGCATGAAAGGTTTGCTCATCAAAATTTTTCTCATGTTAAAAAGTATCTGGACAATCACAACATAAAATATAATCTTAAAAATCCATTTTGTAAAAACTGTTTAGTTGGTAAACAGCATAGAACTACTTACCATAATAGTAACTCAAGGTCAGAGAATTTAGGAGAACTAATACATGCAGATTTGTGTGGACCCATGGACGTTCCTTCCATAGGGGGCTCAGAATATTTTTTACTATTAAAGGATGATTGTTCAGGTTATAAATTTGTTTTTTTTTTAAAAAAAAAATAAGTTTGAAGTAAAGAACTGTTTGGAAAAATTCTTTAATTTCATAAAAAATCAAACTGGTAAAAATATAAAAATCTTGAGAAGTGATAATGGCCTTGAATTTTGTAATTCTGATGTTAAATTTTTATTAGAAAAGCATGGAATACGCCATCAAAAAACGGTAGCATACACTCCACATCAGAATGGCAGGGTGGAACGGGAGAACAGGACCGTGGTGGAGGCTGCGAGAACTCTTATTACGGGTATGTCAAAAAGATTTTGGGCAGAAGCCGTATTCACACTCAATAGATGTGGAGCAAGTCCAGTAAAATATAAAAGTCCTTTTGAAGTTTGGTTCGGTAAGTCGTTTGATATCAATTTCTTAAGAAAATTTGGAATACAGTGTGCCGTCCATGTACCCAAACAAAAGCGCAGAAAGCTGGATGATAAAAATAAATTTGGAATATTTGTAGGGTATGACCCTGAGGTAAAGGGCTACAGAATATATTTTCCAGAAACTGACAAAGTAGAGACAGCTTTGGATGTAGTGTTTATGCCAAATGGTAATACTACACCGAAGTCACAAGTCATTTATGAAGAAAGTGAAGATGCTGAAAAAGAAGCTGTATGCAATAGAGACCCATTTAATGAAGCCGATGAGCAAGTAGATGATGAAGACAAAGACTTAAATAAAGACACCCAAGACAGCCAACAGACAAAGATATCCGAAGATATAAATAACGAACAATTATTCAAAAACACTGAAGAGTCAAATGCAGAAAAGGAACCACTACCGGGACCGAGTTACAATTTAAGAAACAGGAATAAACTACAAATTCCCACGATTGAAGACTCTTGTGGTTTTGCATACATAACTGAATTTGATGATGAGCCAAAAACATATCAAGAAGCAATGAATAGTGAAGATTCACAGAAATGGAAAGAAGCAGTTCAAATGGAAATCAAAGCTTTAGAAGACAATGGCACATGGGAAATAGTTGCGGAAACTCATGAAGAAAAGGTTCTAGAAACTAAGTGGGTATTCAGAAAGAAGAAAGACAGCAAAGGAAGAGTGCAAATTTATAAAGCCAGACTGGTAGTACGTGGTTTTCAGCAAAAAAATGTATCTTTCGAAGATATTTACTCTCCTGTCATTGGTTTAACAACCGTAAGATGTCTTATTGCTATTGGTACGTCGTTTGGATGGCATATTCATCAATTAGATATATCGTCGCCTTAATAAGAAAAGTGCCTATCTCCTTTTAAGGTGATTTTGCAGTAGAATTAAAAAACGATTTTACTTAGTGTATTTTGTGATTATTGCTGAAATTATTGATGTATTAGTTAAATAATAATAAACAATATGATTTTGTTGCTATTATGCCTGGTTTAATGTTATTGTAAATATTTGTGGGGACATATGCACTTTTCTTTGCTCAAGTTATTTATTTATTGGACATACGCAAATTTCTAACTATATTTTTTGAACCGTAAAGTCACGAGTATTAATTATTTTATGCCATATTGCCATAAATAAACAATTATTTTGTTGGAAATTAAAGTATATTTCTGAATGTCATTTCAGGTTTTACATAGAATGATACAATTCAAAACTTAAAAATTATTTTATGCAAAAAATTAAACTAAAAAAAAGAAAATTTACTGCTTAAGTTAATTACTCGTGTGGCAAATTTAGATAAAAGTCGTGGTATTCTTGGTCGATACCTTTTAAAAGTTGTTTGAGGTGTTCGTATTTTTCTTTTTTTATCTTTCTCCTGGATTTATACAGGCAAGGAAGATCAGTGAACGGTGTTGTCAGCATTGCTTTTTTCGATCTTCTGGGTAGATCACTCCAACTGTGGTCTGTGTGTCTAAGTTTATATTGTATAGCACCATTTTCATACTTTAACGCTTTTATATTCACAACAGTAGGATCACCTGTTGATCTTCCTGGACGGATCGAATTAAAATATTGCAAAGACTCAAAATTTTTAAAAAAATTGTGTGTTAAGTATGTAACTTCATAGGGAAATGGCTTATTTCTGGCGCTGCGGCACACCTGTATGTAATCAGCTGGTAGATTAATCTTGGTTCTTTTAACCACTCTTTCGATGGCCGAGTGCATCGAATCTACCTCCATCTGAGTGTGTCCTTTTTCTAAGTATTTTTGTAATATCGTCACTCCATGTAGATAAGATAGATGTAACAAAGCGTTTGAAAGAGTGCTGTTGCGATTTTGCCCAGTACATCCGTCGCTGTAAAATATAATGCTTTTCCCAGTTTCTTTCTGAGGTTTCCCTCAGCTTCGTTCCACATAAAGCAGTGGGCTTCTTTTGTATGAAGATTGTAAATAGTGAAATTGTGAACTATTAGTTTCGTTTTGTAGTACATAGCGGACACATTCGTTTTTGGGCTAAGGAGGACAGACTGAAGGTCAACAGTGAACACAACTGCATCATCTGAAGATTTATCTTTATCTTTCTCTTGGCGTGCTTCTTCCTTCAGGATTTGATGATGTTGATATTCATCCTCGTTAACGTTCTTTGTACGGTAGGCAACACAAAGGTCGCATTCGTCCTTCTTGGGCTTAAAAAGAGACAAATTTAGTTCTTTGAATGTCGAATAAAAAGCGGCATCCGACACACATTCCATCTTTCTTTCATTGCAAAAGTCATTTTTATAAAAATGGTATAAATGCGATTTGGATCGCCATATTGGCTCCAGATATAACTTTTTTGTTGAAGCCCGACAGTAATGGCTTTCCATCTTTGGTACAGTATTAAAAAAATCTTTTAAGGCAGACATCTTTTGTGTATTTTTTTCTCTTCTTACAAGACTTTTTCTGTTAACTTCTTCTGCACCATTTACTTTCAAATTGCCTTTGACCCAATTGATAATAACCCGTTCTTTTAAGCTCAATGTTCCCGCAAACATTTTTTTACATACTCTTACAGTATCAACTCCATTTTCAAGAAGTATTTCATCGAAACATTTCGCCGAGATCCTTCAGATTGACCTCTTCTTCTTTCAACGCCTGCACATTTTACTAGACAAGTTACGTACATTTTTTTTTTTTCGCTCCATGACATTTTAGTCCAAAATGTGTTAAAATGGCTTTTCTCGACTTTTCGTCTATCGAAGAACACTTAAGTTGGCTTTTTTTCTGTCCCCAGCAACAATTACAAGGCGCAGGAAGAAATCGACCTGGTCTATCAACTTGGTAATTCCACTTTGCGTTGTCGATTTTTGCTTTTCCTTTGTACGCTACCCCTTGTTCCCTATTCCTCTTCTCTTGTCTTTGTTCCCAAGACTGGCTGTTTTTGTTGTTCTTAGATCTCTGTCGTATTTTAATATCTTCCAACTGTCCCATAGGCTCATCAGTTACTGCTTCATTTTCTTCTTTGTTTGCTAATATTTCATCATTACTATCTGAAGCATCCTGTTCGAAATTAGCTTGTTCCTCTAAACCCCAGTCTGGATCATCAGGATCATTGGTGTCCTTTTCGACAGACATTTCGCGAAAAGTCGTGATATTGTTATCATAATTTAACTCGATACCCTGGTGTAAATTTTGCAGAGAATGAATTTCATTTGCAACCGTGTTAAGGTCTTCTTTGTAGACGGCAATTTCTGTGTCAAGACTATTATTTGCGATGTGATGAAACAGATCAAGAGTTTCGTCCACTTGTTCCGTGAGCAGTTCATCTGACATCATAATATTATCATCTGACAAGTTCTGAACATTGGTATCATTCGTTCTTGTCTCTAATAATACGTTTGTTTCTAAGGCCATTCGTACCATTTTTTGTCCTCTCGACATTTTTTCAATCTGAAAACAAATAAAAACTTTCTAGAAAAATGCGTAACTCCTTCCAGTAAACAGAAACATTTTATATGCAAATTGCGTAACTCCATTGTTGTAATTTTCTTATAATTACAGTCCAAGATTACTTAGGAGATACGCACTTTTCTTCGTGTATAAACTGACTACGGACTTACGCACTTTTCTAGATGGAAACGTTAGATTAGTGAAATTTTTCTGGAGGTAGGCAATATTCTCAGCAGATGGCTTGCAAAATTTGCAGTCAGATGGTGCTAATAGTACGATTTCTTCAAAAAGTGGAGTTAGGCACTTTTCTTATTAAGGCGACGATATGTAGTGCATTTTTACATAATAAAATTAATGAAAAAAATTTACATTTAATTACCAGAAAGTCACTATCATGCAAACAAGATAGGTAAGTTAAGAAAAGCAATTTATGGCTTAAAAAGGGCACCGCGTTATTGGTACGATACATTTAATGATTTTATGGTAAATCAAGGCTTTGTAAGATCAAAACCAGATATGTGTTTGTACATTCAAATATCGAAAGATTCAAAAACATATGTATTAATATTTGTCGATGATATTTTGATAACAGGCTCAGATAATAATTTAGTAAAAACGCTAAAAACAAATTTAAGTAAAAATTTCAAAACCAAAGATATGGGATTAGCTTCATGTTACTTAAGTTTGCACATAGAACAAAATTTAGATCAAGGCTACATTAGTTTAGATCAAAAAGCATATTTAAAACATGTCTTAAAAATATTTAACATGTCAAATTGTAAATCTGTATCCACGCCAATAGATTGTAATTTTGATTAGAAAATTCTGAGAGCTCTGAAATTGAAAATAGATGTAGAAGACTAATAGGTTGTATTATGTACGCAATGATAAGGCACTAGGCCAGATTTATGTACCTGTATAAGTATCCTAAGTCGTTATTAGGTCTGTGCTAGTGAAAATTTATGGAAATGCTTGAAACATGTTCTACGATATATACAAGGCACTGTAAATTTAAAATTAGTATATAAGAAAAACCATAGTACTCGTATTTGTGAAATTTTAAACGCATATGTAGATGCTGACTGGGGTGGTGACAATGTAACTAGAAAGTCAACCACTGGATTTTGTCTCACGGTGTTTGACTGTTTAGTTATGTGGTGCAGTAAGAAACAGTTATGTGTTGCATTGTCAACCACCGAGGCCGAATATGTGGCACTAAGTCAATGTGTTGCTGAAGCGTGTTGGTTGCGAAATTTATTTACTGAATTAACACGTTGACTGCCATGGTATATTTTGATGTTTCCGTTATGGGGCCATTTATTGCGATAACTTTAGGACTTACAGCAATAACATACCGTACTTGTAAAATCTCAATATCTTAATTCGTTTTTGAGTTATGAACAATTAGGTGTGCTGGTCCCATGGGACCAGCGTGGCGCAGAAAGTGTCAGTTTTATCTCCTGCGCCGCTGGTCCTATATGGTAAATCAGGGAAATCTAACTTTAAATTTTTGTATGTGAAGCAGTGGGTATTTAAAGTTATTACCTAAGGGTAGAACATCATTTTTCGGATTGTAAGGGTATTGTGACACTCTAGTGTCTTGTTTTTGCAGTAAATATAATAAATTAGATAATATTAGTTTTCATCTTCAAATACTTTCATATATGTTCTAGAAGTTTTTATATAATTTATTTGCATATTATATTGTACAGAGACTCATTTTATTTTAATTTTATAATAATAATAATTTGTTATTTTATTTATGTGGGACCACACTTAGTGTAAAACAATTTTATAAAAATATCTTTGCGGATTAGTCGTCTACCTGGCCATGCTCATCCGATTCAATACATATTTCATTATAAATTTAGACCTGCGGCCAGCAGTGAAAAAAAATTTGTGCTGGTCCCATGGGACCAGCGTAGCGTGGTAAGGAAAACCAGTGCTGGTCCCATGGGACCAGCGTGGCAGTCAACGTGTTAAAAATCTTGTTGAATTCTGATAATATTTTTGTAATAATCTATGAAGACAATCAATCAACCATATGCGTAGCTAGCAATACAGGGCAGCCTAAAAGGTTAAAACACATAGATTTGAAATATCATTTTATACAACAAAAAGTTCATGATGGTTTAGTAAAATTAGAGTATATTAGTACTGAAAAACAAATAGCAGATATTTTTACTAAACCGCTGAATAAAACTAAATTTGAAAAATTTAGATATATGTTAGGACTTTGTTAAAATTGAATTATAATTATAATTTATAAATGTAAAAATATTTCATTAAGAGCGGGTGTTGTTTGTAATGAAATATTTGTTAAATATTTTTTATACTATTGGCAACACTGATAGTTTATAAAATGAACGTATCTGGCGCACGCGCCGCAAGAGTCCTTCTTCGCGCTTTTTTTTGCGAGCACATGTTTTTTTTTGGTGGTTATGCGAAATAGTTTTTTTATATAATATTAAATAGAAGGTTTAAAGGGGAGTGAATTTCTTTGTACCCATAAATACTCAATCCTACATCATATCCCAACAGTTACATGATTAAAAAGTAAAATGGCGGGCACTTGTTTAAACACTGTGACGCCACCCCCGCCGCCTCCTATAACTCGTGGGTGGATGGTGACGTCATCATTGCTCCTTATTCCTGGGTATGAACGGTTTACTCGGGCGCCATTTTACAGTGGTACAAAAGGAGCTTGCCTCGGATAGCTTAGTGGGGGTGAGGGCGCAGGGTTGGTTGATAACAACAGGAAAAGACTGGCGAAGTTTAAATAAATATATTGTAACATACGAAGACATGTAAAACAAAGGCACACAATTTATAAATAAACAAATACATCACCCTTCTTTGTGAACTGTGACCAGAGTACCAAGGTAAGTACACGTATTGAAATTTACTACGTTAGAAATACTAACAATTTCTCTAGCGGACAATCAACGGTGTGCCGTACACGGCGGACTCAGCCTTTAAACACGGCGGATTCCTCTTCCCCTAATGGACGGCGGCGACGCGTACGGACGTACTCAGCCTAAACATGGCGGGTATCTCACCCTTAAACTTCTCGGCGGTCGGAATGCGAGGAGCCTGGAGGCAGTACTCACTTGCACCGTGCAGGAGGACCTAAACGAGAATCCTCAACTGCCGGACTATTACGAGCGTCCCGTTCCAGCGGGGCCCGCTTTGGGTTCGCAAAGCTGTGTTCTCGTTTTTTTAAACGAAAAATAACGGTACTTCTCATTAAAACGGCGGTGGGAGTGATTTTACTTAGTGTACAGGGGTCGCAACTGTCTCAAGTGATAGATAATATTTTTATAAAATTTATATAAATTCTCTGGTCACATTTCATTACCCTAATTACATTTTACAACATTAAATAATTTACAAACATTGTCATAAATAAATCATAATTTCATTCACACATGTGATGCGCTATGCGCGAGCATGTCGTGAATCACGACACGTCAAAATTTACATGGTTACAATTGTCAGAAACTTCTAGAAATAAACAAATGCTACAATGCAATCAAATGTGTAAACGAGAGTTACATTGTTTCACAACAGTATGGTAAGCTAAATTACGAATATACACAATGCTATGTTTACATAGAATACATTTACTTGTAGTTGAAACAACAACAGTGTGGTTATGGTGACTTGTGAACATGTGTTTATTGTCTTTTTACATCATGACGGTCGGATATTGTCTTCTTCAGGTCAGTATTTCATTAAATATTTTACCAATATTACAAATATATCTTACTTTTTAGATTAAACAATAAATAAACAACGTATATTGTAAAATACTCGTTCCTAAACATTCTAACTGTGACGGTACTACTACAGGTTTTCAAAAGGAGGAAAATCCCTTACTGGACGAAAGGGCCTATCGTCATAACACCTAATTGGAAAGAGAATAGTGAGCCATGACTGTGGCTTGAAATAAAACAATTAACTTAAACAATTGTAACACGGTAAATGTCAACCTGTAAATACTCAGTAATAACTGTTCTAACCTTTATTATTAGTAAGTTTCATTGTAGTACCTTATTAATTTATTATAAAATGAATTTATCTAACTCAGAAAAAGTTGATATGCTAGATCTGTATTTTCGAAGTTTAAAAAATAAACGGATAGCTGCAGAAATTTATCGACAAAAATTTCCACATCGCCGTCATCCAAGCGAATAACTTTTTGTGAAACTAGTAAATAAACTACGAACCACAGGTTCATTTGAAAGAAGAAAAAAAAAATTCTAAATGAAGATGTGGAAATTAATGTACTTGCGCTTTTTAAGGCCAATCCCAGAATTTCCGTTCGCGATGCAAGTGTTGAGACAGGAGTAAACATTTTTAAAATTCACAGAATCTTAAGAAAACACAAGTACAGACCATATAAAATACAAACAGGACAACGACTACTGCCAGGCGATTATCAACGTAGACTTGACTTTAGTGAATGGTTTTTGGTAAAAAACACGTAGAGATCCAATCTTCTACGCAAAAAAATTTTGGACTGACGAAGCTAGTTTTTCTAGAAATGGACTTTTATTAATAAAAACTGCCACTATTGCAGCATGGAACATCCTCATGAAATTCGGGAAACAAGACACCAGATTAGTTTTAAAATAAATGTTTGGTGCGGTATTTTTAAAAAACAAAATTTTTTGAGCTTATTTTATGAATAAAATTTGACGGCTACATTGTATGCTGAATTTTTAAATGTTTTATACGATTTTTTTGAAGAGATTCCACTTGAAAATTGGTTAATTCGGTGGCCTGCTCGTTTTCCCGATATGACCCCACTTAATTTTTTTTTATGGGGCTACGTGAAAGATTTTGTTTATAAAGAACCAGTAAACACATTAAACGAACTGAAGAGGCAATTGAATATTTATGTGCAGACTAGAAAGGACTACCTATTGGTTCAAAACGTAGTGAAAAATGTGTTGAAGAGGCTGGGAGTCATTTTGAATATTTGTTGTAAAATCATTTTGTTGTTATTAAGTGTTCCTTATTCTTATTTTCTGTATTATTATGACAAAAAAATATTTCGTTTAATAATAAGAATAACAATAATAATAATAATAATAATAATAATAATAATAATAATAATAATAATAATAGTTACAATTATTTTAGTTATGTAATTGTTTTATTTCAAGCCACAGTCATGGCTCACTATTCTCTTTCCAATTAGGTGTATAAAAAGTGCCCGCCATTTTACTTTTTAATAATGTAACATATGGATTATTTTACATGAGTGTAAAGCAAATTTGATGTACTTTTAAAATTTGTAAAAAAATATGGTATGTTCCATTTGAAATTTCAAAGTTGATATTAATTACTAATAAACCGGAAGTGGTATCATGAATGTACATCCGTCATCAAGTAGCTTACATGTTGCTGTATAAATCATGTTATAAGAAGAAATGACTTAACTTAATAAATAAGCGAGATATTTGCTGTATATATACAGATGTATCAAGATAATGGAACAGTGCATTTTATTCGTGTATGTGAAAAGGTACAGGAAAAAGTGATTAAGATATTTTGTAAGGCACAGAGGGGGACACATTTTAGAATAAAGTTTATTATCTTAAACCCAGTGGTACTCAAACTATAGGGCAATATTATGTTTTTTTAAATGGCATTATATACAGGCTGGGGCAGAATGACCTCCCTGATTTGAAGGGTTAATTGTAAGAAAACGGTTCAAGATAAATAAAAAAATTTTATTCCTTAAAAGTACTTATAATGCCGTTTTATTTTCACGATGTTTGGAAAATGATATCGTCCAAGTGGCGGCCTTTGCGAGCAATGCACATATTGGGCCTTTTAAAGAAGTTTTCGGCTACTTTTCCCAGTATATCTTGCGAAATTCCAGCGATGACGTCCTCAATCGCCTCCTTCAGAGCTTCAAGCTACAGCTTTGACATATCCCCACAGAAAAAAGTCGCACGGGCTCAAATCGGAGGAGCGAGGGGGCCATGGAACATCCTCCCGGTGAGAGATCAGGCGACCGGGAAAGAGCTCTTCCAGAATTTCGCTAGATCGACGGGCAGTATGGGCCGTGGTTGAAACCAGAAGGCTTCTGTGTCGTATTCCTCGCCATACTCTTCCATTTTGGGGGCAAAAAGTTCTCCATGTCACAATAGCGAGCCGAATTGACGGTAACAGAACAGTTAATCCTTCGGATTCAAAAAATAAGGCCCAATAATGCGTTTAGAGGACACAGCGCACCAAACTGTTACTTTGGGGCTGTGAAGAGGTCTTTGATGCAGTACACGAGGGTTCTCAGATGCCCAGTAACGAAAATTTTATTTATTTACTGTGCCACAAAGAGTAAAATGCGCTTCGTCGAAAGGCTCAATATGTGCATTACTCGCCATGGCCGCCATTTGGACGATATCATTTTCCAAACATCGTGAAAATAAAACGGCATTAAATGTACTTTTGTGCAATAAAAACCTTTTTTATGTATCTTGAACCGTTTTCTTACAATTAACCCTTCAAATCAGGGAGGTCATTCTGCCCCACCCTGTATATTTTATTTACTCATTAAATAGAGAATTTTGTTCTGAATTCAACGATATAATAATATCATACCCTTACATTGCGAAAAATTTGATAAAAATTAATTCAAATTTAAAATTTCATTTCTACTTTATCTAAGTAATCTGAGCAAACATTCAATCAATAAAACAAAATAAAATTTATTTTAGTTTTATTACATTCAAGTAAGCTACGATTTTGGCAATAAATTCAACTTTTAAAATAATTTTTTTGTTTTATTGATTGCATGTTTGCTCAGATTACTTAGATACAGTAGAAATGAAATACTAACTTTGAATTAATTTTTATATATTTTTTCGCAATGTAAGGGTATGATATCATTATGTCGTTGAATTCTGAACAAAATTCTCTATTTAATGAGTTAATAAAATATATATATAATGCCATTTAAAAAAATATAATAGTGCCTTATAGTTTTAGTACTACTGGATTTATGATAATAAAGTTTATGCTAAAATGTGTCCCCCTCTATCCCTTACAAAGTATCCCAGTAACTTTTTTCTGCATCTTTTCACATGCACGAATAAACGGCAATGTTCCATTATCTTGGTACACCCTATACAGTGTGTCCCATTTAGAAGTGCCACCATTGGGATCTCGAGAACTTGTAAGAGATACGATGTCGGTTAAATGGAACTTTTTGTGCGCCTTTGAGAGGCCATCTCAGATGTGCTTTTGTTTTTCCAAAAATTCTCATAGGGCACTAGATAATGACGAAAAACTAAATATTGTTAATTTTTTCTTTTTCAAATAACTTCTGAACTATTAGTAATTGAGAAAAACGTTTCAAATATAAAAGATAGATATTTGTATTAAATAACCAGTGGCGTACGAAATAAATTTTTATATCCGTAAATTTTCGAGATATAACACAAACTTATGTTTTTTTAAATGGAACCCATATCTGATTTTAGTCTCAAAAAAATAATTATTTTTTTCTCTTTTCAATGACGTAAGGGTTATTATGTTTTACATTTCTTTTGCTCCTAAAATTTAATTTTCTCTTTATTTTCCTGAATTTTCTTATTTGATCGATATAATTTATTTTATGCCTTTATTACTTAATATTTTCATTCTAGACTAATAATTACAAATTACACTATAATGTGCCAAGGGAGACCTGATACAAAATATTATAAAAATTACTTTGATACGAGTTTTGTGCAAAATAAATTATTTAAATACAAGAAGTGATTTCTAAATAGAAATCTACCAATATTTTCAAAATAATTGTAAATTTAATGCAAAATAAGGAAAAAATAATAATTTTGGAGGCAAAACAAATATAAAACTTAATAACCCTTACATCGTTAAAACGAGAAAAAATAATTTTTTTCAGACTAAAATCAGATATGGGTTCCATTTAAAAAAACATAAGTTTGTGTTATATCTCGAAAATTTACGGATATAAAAATTTATTTCGTACGCCACTGGTTATTTAATAAAAATATCTATTTTTTATATTTGAAACGTTTTTCTCAATTACTAATAGTTTAGAAGTTATTTGAAAAAGAAAAAATCAACAATATTCAGTTTTTCGTCATTATCTAGTGCCCTATGAGAATTTTTGGAAAAACAGAAGCACATCTGAGATGGCCTCCCAAAGGCGCACAAAAAGTTCCATTTAACCGACATCGTATCTCTTACAGTTCTCGAGATCCCAATGTTGTTGATTGTTGTTGATTTTTCTGTTTCAAATAACTTCTAAACTATTGGTAATTGAGAAAAACGTTTCAAATATAAAAGATAGATATTTTTATTAACTAACCAGTGGCGTACGAAACAAATTTTTATATCGGTAAATTTTCGAGATATAACACAAACTTATATTTTTTTAAATGGAACCCATATCTGATTTTAATCTCCAAAAAATTACTATTTTTTTCTATTTTCAATGTTGTAAGGGTTATTATGTTTTATATTTGTTTTGCTTTCAAAATTATTATTTTTTCCTTATTTTGTATTAAATTTACAATTATTTTGAAAATATTGGTAGATTTCTATTTAGAAATACTCCTTGTATTTAAACAATTTATTTCGTTAGAAAAATTTGCTCAAAACTCGTATCAAATTAATTTTTATAATATTTTGTATCAGGTCACCCTTGGCACATTATAAGAAAAATTTGCTCAAAAATCGTATCAAATTAATTTTTATAATATTTTGTATCAGGTCGCCCTTGGCACATTATAGTGTAATTTGTAATTATAAGTCTAGAATAAAAATATTAAGTAATAAAGGCATAAAATAAATTATATCGATCAAATACAATATAATTAATAAAAATTATATTTTTTTTTTTTGAGAAATAATAAGAAAATTTATAAAAATAAAGAAAAAAATTAAATTTTAGGAGCAAAACAAATATAAAACATAATAACCCTTACATCATTGAAAAGAGAAAATAATAATTATGATTTTGAGACTAAAATAAGATATGGGTTCTATTTAAAAAAATATAAATTTGTGTTATATCTCGAAAATTTACGGATATAAAAATTTATTTCGTACGCCACTGGTTAGTTAATAAAAATATCTATCTTTTATATTTGAAACGTTTTTCTCAATTACTAATAGTTTAGAAATTATTTGAAAAAGAAAAAATCAACAATATTCAGTTTTTCGTCATTATCTAGTGCCCTATGAGAATTTTTAGAAATACAAAAGCACATCTGAGATGGCCTCCCAAACGCGCACAAGTACCATTTAGTCGGCATCGGCATTTGAAAGTGGTAACCCGTATCGTATTCTTTATTTATAAAAGAAAATAAGGAAATTGTACGGCCCTTTGGGTAAATACTCGTACCTTTGAATTTAACCATTTCTTAAAAAAAAAAATTATTTCCGAAGACAGCACAAAATTTGAAATTGGTAGCACTTATTAGCCCTTATCGTATTCTATATTTTTAAATAAGGAAATAGTGGGGCCCTTCGGGTAAGTACACGTAAAAAATTTGAAATTGATAGCATAAATTTTTAAATAATTTTTTAAAATTGAAATACCAAAATATATAAGTAGTGTCTCTCAATAGTCCACAAGGACGATGTTTATTTAAATGTTCTATGAAACTTGGGTATTGGTAAATTCACGCATCTATAGAATACTATACTTTATCCACAACTGCCAAATAATAATAATCAGTCACATATTTGTAACGAAAAATAATTAGAATTTTTTCACTGATAACTGCAAAAAACTTTTGTTTACAAACATAGACAAATCTAGTTATCATTGAAACAAAATTATGAAGTGATTTGTCAATTAACAGAAAATCTTAAAATCGATTATTCATCTACATTTTACGTTTTAGAAGAAAATAAGAGTATGATAAATGGCGAAACTAATGGAACTTTGCCTTACGTGAAAAAAATAGTTACTAATGTAATTTTGATCGTACTCTTTGAACGGTAAGATTTGAATTTGATGTAAGGATTAAATAATATTATTCCATCGATATAATATTATTCAATTCGCAACAATAACGAAGGTCATTAATTGATAAAAGGCAAATATATTATGGGTATATTATTTGATAGTTGTAGATAAAATTATTTTTTGGTTATACTATTTAATTAAGTACATCATATTTTTACAATTTATAACGGCTGGTCTAATTATAAATGACGGCGTCAACCGTCAACATTGCTAAATTACCAGACGCACTAAATCACCACCAGAAAAATAGATACAGTGGGTTCATTGCTTACTTCAGAGGGTCATAGTTATTTACTGAACTGCACCGATCATTTTACACATCTATTAAAGATATTAAAATAGAAACGATCGCTCGTGCCTTTTTAGGGGGATTGGTGTCTCGACCACTGTTACAACAAATTGAGGATCACAATTTGAATCTAAACCGATATCTAAAGTATTCAATTCTATTAGGCTCAAACACATGAAGATGCCGAAGCTAACGGGATGATAAAATGTTTTCATAGACACATGAAGACCACATCACCAAAAATCTATAGTAACGCCACAGTGCAAAATATAAACAATATTTGCACTCCTCATTTATTTTGGTTACCGAAATATTTGACCTCGAACGTGTTAGTTTTACAGCTCTCCGTAGAATGGCAAAATTAGGAGGCGGAGGTTATCCGACGTGCTGCCGAATCGCTATGTCAAAGGCTTCGTATCTATAAACCTGGAGGCGGGATACAGCCTGTGTGCTGTTGACTAGGTCAAAGACACCGTTGAGGAGTGCAACTACTATATATTATTATACATATAGACGGGGAGCCCAGCTATCAAAAGTCACGTGATAAAGTACAAAAGGTTTGACCATGGGGTAGGGTTCGGATTGGCTTCCCATACAATATTAATCATGTCTTACAAATCGGACCGGGGCTTTACGCCATGGTAGTATTTTCAAAATTTAAAAAAGGGTAAAAAATTACGTGATGAGGTACATTCAAAATTTTTGTGTCATTCAGTGCGGGCTTGTGTCTAGTTTGCTAATATATTTTGTAAGACATCGAAACCGGGGGCTTTGCACATGTAAGACACGAAAGAAAATTTCAAAAAAGGGACGAAAATTACGTGATAAGGTACATTCAAACTTTTTGCGGTATTTTATGCACTACTAACCAAAGATCATGAAAACACTTTGTAAGACATAAAAATCGGGGGCTTTATGCATTTCAGACAACCAATAGTCAAAATGGTGTCCAACAACTACATAATGAGGTACATTAAAACTTTTTGTATCAATCAATGCGGATACTTGCCTAGTTTTGCTAAAATTTATTTTGAGACTTTGATACCAGAGGCTTTTAAGTTTTGACACGAAGCAAAATTTGAAAAAGGGCCGAATACTACGAGATAAAGTCCATTCAATTTTTTTGCGATTTTTTTATTCACTATAATCCAAACATTACGAAAACTTTTTTGAGACACAAAGAGCGGGGGCTTTTGCTTTTAAAACAAACAAAAAAAATTCAGTTCAAAAATTATATTACCCAATATGAGATGAATTAAAAATTGTTGATGCCTAGTTTTGCCGAATACATTCTATATAATTGAAATGGAATCATTTTGCTTACTACAAATAGACAAACGGAAAAACTTTTAAAGGCGTGAATAGGTACAAAATTGGGTATTACAAAAAAAATTAAATTAAAAATCTATTGTGGCCAGCACAATACCTCTCGCCAATTTCATCTTAGGCTATAAATATTGTATTTAACATTTCTGGTACACACAAAATATTCTCATTACATCTATTCTTTATTTTTCAATTCATTCTAAGAACAAGCTTCCTCCTACTCTTCTAAATGTTCGAGATTCTTTAAATTCATTGCCGAGATTAAGGGTATTTCTGAAGGGTATATGATAAAATATATGTATAGCAAGCGCGTGTTTAGTTGACCTGTTACTATACATACTTTGGCCTACAAATGAATCTCGTTTCTGTTTATACCAATTTTAGATGTTGTCGGAGTCTTTTCCTTGTTATAAAAATAGCATATTATAATTACTATTACATCTCGACTTCTCCAAGTACGAATTTTAGGTTTTCCGCATTCAAGAGCAGTGTCAATTTAACGTGCGGCAGCTGTATCTATAATTTTAAATATTTATTTAATGACAAAATAGTCCAGTCATTAGGTAGATTTACCCTGCAAAAGGTCGGGTATATTTGACTTTTGGATATATTGTATATTTAGAGGTCTCAACAAAAAATGCAAGTTTTCCCCCTCGGGGGGCTTCGGGAAGCACCGCCAACTTGAGAAAAAAGACGCAAAAAACCGGTTTTTTCTAAATATCTCTTCACCGATTTGCATTAGGCAAAAATAGTTATTATCTAATTTGTTGACCATAAAATTCTCTACAACTTTTATGTAAAACATTTTTTCTATAATTAATAGATAGCAAGCTACAGTGCTTCAAACAGAGCAATTTTTTTGAAAATTACATGAATGCTTCATTTAAATCATATTTTATTATATTTTTTTTACATTTTTTAACAAATTACTTTTTGACAATCATTAACTATTATTATTTAACTAATATATATATATATATATATATATATATATATATATATATATAAATATTAATTATTGTTTATAGTTTTTTTTTCATTCTAAAGATTTTTTATTTATGATTTTACCTTAAAGTATTTACAACAAAAGCTTTTTAACGGAATCCAGTCCCAGAAAAGAGCGCTGAATAACATATCAATATTTTCCCGAAATCGGAGTATGGGAACCTCCCACCAATTTGGACAAATGGCGGCATATTCAGGTTTATGACCATTTGCTTAAAACAATTATGAAAATATTTAAATTATTCAAAAAAACAAACAATATTGCGTACTTGATACTTAGTCTAATAGGTTTCACTATTTATAACAGTTTACATTCGACGTGGCATCGAAAGAAGTAAGTTATCGATAACTGTTTTATAAAAATTGTTAACGTTTTCCTGCAATTTTTTAGTTTTTCATCCACCACTCTGATCTTGTTAAAGATATGATGACGCGGTTTTAAAATTTGAATTCAGCATGAAATTCTCTTTAATATCATGTATTACACGATTATTGCCGATGAACAATTGGCGAGTTACTCAAAACTAAAACTCACATGAAATTCCTCTAAAATTTTTAGCATCTGAAAATCGGCTCTTTTCTCAATTTTTTATCAACCACTTTGACACCTATTAAATACTTAATATTGGTTATCTGTAAGCCTGTTGAAATTTTGAATGAGAAAATGAAAAAAAGAGCCGATTTTCAGATGTTTAAAATTTTAGAGGGATTTCATATGAGTTTTAGTTGGCAGTAACTCGCCAATCGTTCATCGGCAAAAATAGTGTAATACACGAGACGAAAGAGAATTTTATGCTGAATTCAAATTTTAAAACCGTATCTTTAACAAGATTAGAGTGGTGGATGAAAAACTAAAAAATTGCAGGAAAACGTTAACAATTTTTATAAAACAATTATCGATAACTTACTTCTTTCGATGCCACGTCGAATGTAAACTGTTGCAAATAGTGAAGCCAATTAGACTAAGTATCAAATACTTAATATTGTTTGTTTTTTTGAATAATTTGAATATTTTCATAATTGTTTTAAGCAAATGGTCATAAACCTGAATATGCCGCCATTTGTCCAAATTGGCGGGAGGTTCCCATGCTCCGATTTCGGGAAAATATTGATATGTTATTCAGCGCACTTCTCTGGACTGGATTCCGTTAAAAAGCTTTTGTTGTAATTACTTTAAGGTAAAATCACAGAATAGATATTTATACAGAAGCGACAGTCAGAGAAAGAAACGAAAATTAGAGAGAGAAAGAGTATGCCAACAAATTTAAAGAGCCAATCGGATAAAATCGGATTGTTTCGGCATATCTTCGTATCTTATGATTCTTTGTTCTTTTCATTATCTCGACGTGAATATTTTCCGTCAGGTGTCAATAATAAAAGTATATTGAGACACAAATTGATTTCTAATAAGAACAAATATGTTATTTTTTCAACAAACGATAGGAAAAATCGTTATCATAAAGAAAATCATTATATTTTACATATTCTGGAAGAGCTGTTGTCTCAGCTTGTCACGCCCATGTATTTTAGGGTTATGGCTAATTCAAGCAAACCAAACATGTCTTCTCACTTTTGACATATGTCATTTTGTGAACCGTTTGTGAATTTTAGAAGTGGTGTTAGTTTCTAATAAAATGGAAAAAACGAAGAAGGTAGAATCGGGAGGACTTGTTTGTTCAAATAAAAACTATATAAGGAGATTTAAAAAATGGAGAAAGCGAAATGTAAGTTTTTTCCGTTTCCGAAAGATCCATAAATGTAAGTAATGCAAAACGACTTCTATATCATGCAAAATGTATATACACTTAATAAATATAGGTGTAAAATGTGGCTCAAGGCCTGAGAAAGAGAAGATTTGATGGAGAAGGATATTTGGGACATATTCATTGAATCTGACGTTTGTGTTTCCCACGTCAAAAATTCTGCATTGTATTGAATTTGTAAAATTCACGTATTTGTTCAATAAAACATAATTATGTGTTTATTTTATGATTTCTCCTTAATTTGTTAATAAAATTAAAATTTTAGTGCTTTTGTGTTCTAATTTTTCTTTTATCATATAAAACAATTTAAATTTCGCGCGTAAATTTGCTAACAAATTTAAAGTTCAAGGTCATGAACATCAAATCGCAACAACAATGGTGTAAACAAGGAGTGTCGCTTCTGTATATGTCTATTCTGTGGTAAAATCATAAATTTGCTGGACTATAAAAAATCTTTAGAATGAAAAAAAAAACTAAACAATAATTAATATTTATATATATATTAGTTAAATAATAATAATTAATGATTGTCAAATAGTAATTTGTAAAAAAACGTAAAAAAAAATATAATAAAATATGATTTAAATGAAGCATTCATGTAATTTTCAAAAAATTTGCTCTGTTTGAAGCACTATAGCTCGTTATCTATTAATTATAGAAAAAAATGTTTTAGATAAAAGTTGTAGAGAATTTTATAGTCAACAAATAAATTTTTGCCTATTGCAAATCAGTGAAGAGATATTTAGAAAAAACCGCTTTTTTGCGCCTTTTTTCTCAAGTTGGCGGTGCTTCCCAAAGGCCCCCGAGGGGGAAAACTTGCATTTTTTATTAGGACCCCTAAATATACAATATATCCAAAAATCAAAAATACCCGACCTTTTGTGGAATAAAGCCTTATTTTTCTACCAAATGACTGGACTAAAAATAAGAAATATTAAATGTACTTCAGTAATATCTTTGGATTTTTGACACTGACATTTATGTCATTTACAAACATTTTAATTTTTCAACTGGTTTTCATGGGCTATTTGATGGATACAATGAATTATTTTATATATTTCTAACTCTCTATCTCTAAATCTATAGAAGATATAATAAAAATGTTCAATATACTAGATAGAGAATTTTATATAACTTAATATTTGTAGTAACATAAATTTCCAAAAAATAATATTTAGATTTGTTTTAAGAATAAACTACCACTTACGGTTGTCCAATTGTTACCCAAACCTTTTCAGCTCTCCCATGAATGTCAGATTGAGGAGTTCATAGTTAAATTGATCTTCTGTCTTATAGTTTTTGAGTAATCGTCCCTCCAACATACACACACACACACACACATCGTAAAAATGTTAAAATCTGTCAATAAGGACCTTAAATCGTGCTCATTCACTAAAATCTGGATATATGATTTTTAGCATGAATCCAATACCTCTCTTGGCGAGAGGTAAAAAACTGCTTGCATAATAAGAACTGGGATATGTATTAAAGCCAAAAATCAAATTAATGTACATATTACACATCGTCGAATAATTTTGGGCTCTAAGTCTAAACTACGTACACAGTAAAAAATATTTTTTATTCTGTGTTAATTTTTTTTGTGTTGAACAAAATTTGTTAAAATAACTAACAATTTGTAGTAAATATAACAAATACTAAAATTGTTAATTGATAATTACACTCTATTTTACTAAATTAACATATAATAATTGTTAATTTTATTTTAACAACACATTTTGTTATTATCCTCTCGTGTTAGTGTTAATTTGACATATTTGTTAGTTACTTTAGATATTAACAGAATTTATATGTTAAAATAACAAAATTATTAGTTAATTTAACTTTGTACTGTATTAAAAGAACAAGCTAGTTGCTAGTAGGATTCCTGGGATTCACCCTTTTGCCTGTATGTTCATTCTTGTTTATGCACGTGCAGGTAGCGTCTATAATGTGCGACGCAGCGGTGTAGTAGTGTGGTGTTGGTTTTTGTATAAAAATCAGTTATTGCTATATATACATGTTAATAAAATGAATATGGATGAATTATATAACAGTGTTGTACAACAAGCAAACACTGATAATATTTGGACAATAAAACAATATTACGTAATATTAAAATTCAACGGAAAATCGAAATGGGCCAAAGTAACATCGTCTTTAACGGATGTAATAAATATTTGTAAGTAAATGTTACATATTTTACCGTAGTTTACTAAATTGCTCTCTAAATTGGCATTATTTAAGGAGTACAATAACAATATGTAGAATCTGTATATGAAAATCTGAATTTCAAATTTTATGCTTATAGTTCATATAAATTACGAGTATAATGTAAAATAGACAACTAAATAAAAATACTATTAAAAAAAAACTTTACTCTTTTGTTTTTTTACGCAGAATTTATGTAGTTGCTTAAATATATTTGTTAAAGTGACAAATTAATGTTGTGAAAAATGTTCTTCTCCACAAAATGTGGTGAATTTGAATAGCTTGATCTGCTAAATAGACACAAATTTTTGTTAATGTTATTTGTAGGTCGCAGTAAATTTCCCGATTTAAGTAATGAAGAAGATATTACATTGTCCGACTCAGCAGGAGCTGTTATAGAAGCAGACTTTTTAGAAGATTTCCTAGATATAAGTGAAAAGGGTGTTTTAGTACAAATTAATGCTGAAAATTGTGGTATGTTACATTTTGTTGTGTATTGTTTTGTTTTGATTATCGATTTCTATTAATTATTTTTATTTATTCAGCACTAAGTATACAAGAACAGTCTTTAGCCTCATGCTCCACTTTATCTTGTAACAGCGATATTTCGTCGTCTTTTTTGGCATCACCAGCGCCTTCCTCTGTTCCATCTGAGTCAGATAACATCATAACTAAATAGGTAAATTATCAAATACGTTGTAAATTAATTATTTTATTTTAAATATTTTAGATTTTACGAGAAATTATAAACGAAAATTCTGGATGACGAGAAATAATATTTGAATACGAAAAAACACAAACAATTTCTGATAAAAACCGGAAAAAATTAGTAAATATTGTGGTAGCTTATATGCTACAAAAATATAAAAAAAATACCAAAAGACGTAAAAATTCAGTATGCCACCGCTGTAGTAAATTTGTTTCCTAAACTGAAGGACCCCGATACACCTGAAGGATATATATATACATTCATTTATTTTTTGTTTAGTTGTATATAATATTTATAATTTTATAGGAAGCTTTTTTTGATCCTATAACAAACACAGGTTTCCTGTGTAATAGAATACGAACTGTATTACGAAGTTCCAGCTCTAGTGCCAAAAAACAAAAATTAGGCGATACTCGTAGCAATTTAAGTTCAGAAGATGAAGAAGTTTCTTTAAACGAACAAGAAGCGATAGATTTTTTAAAACATTCGTGCCCCAATACACAAAAGAAAGAAATATTTGACAAAACAAAATTAACCTTTAAATTCAGAAGGTCGCAAAACGACATAATCAAACTTTTTCCAAGATTTTGTGACACTGAAGGCTTGGTATGTAGATTTTATTAATTAAATTAAAATAAATTTTATACGTTTTATTTCTTTCTATAGATAAACTTAGAATTTGAGTTGTTACATCCGAGCCATATAAAAATAGTGGACAAGTTTCCGAATATAATAGAAAATATATTTGTAACACTGAAGAACTGTTTCAGAGAGAGCAGAAAATCTGACTTATATGAAGAGCTTTTGGAATCAGGTAGTACAGCAAAATAATAATCAGTAAATATTCAGCCCATTTATTGTTTAATCCTCTCAAAACATTCAGTCAATGTCAAAGAGAACTAGTTATTTATTTCAAAGCTAAACGGTTTTATTAACTGACTGATTTTTCTTGTTTTTATTCCCCGTTCAATAAAAATTTTGTTAATTCAGTAATTAAACAAAAAATAAATAAAAAATTCATTGTCTGTTTAATATTTTTTTAACTTTCAAAATAACATCTGTGTTCCTTAGTATAAAATGTTAAAAATTTATTTAATTAAATGTTATCAAAATTATATCTAAAAAATCATTGGATTTTCTTTTAAATCTTCTTTAAAAATGGAAATAATTTAGAAAACAACCTATTACTGAAACGCGACGGAATATGGGGTGTGTTATTATTATTTTTAATAATCTTTAATATTTGTTTTCTCACGTATACAAAAACAAAACGCATAGGCAGACCTCCTAGGAAGCGATTAGAATAGTGTCGATGATATTTTGCAGGCCTTTTCAAGGGTGTCATAAATTACTACAAGCGTCTCGGGGCAATACAATGTCTGGGACAATCCCAACTTAAGGGTATCGCCAGGGTAGGCATGAGGTTAGCGTGGGAATGTTTACAGCTCGCATGAATATAAGAATTTACAGTAATATTTAGCATGTTTGACAATTAATAAACAACTAACATGACTGACTAACATTAACTAATTTATTTATAATAATAATAGCACGAGAAATAATGTAAGAGTATATTATTAACTAAAAAAGCATAAGTTTTCGTAGAGTCCGGCCCTGGCATACGAAATTGAAATATAACAGAGTAGGTAAAAACCGCAACGATAAACAAAATGTTTTACAGATTCATTACGTATGTAGGTAAACGTTTTGTATTTGTTTAAACATTGTTATATTGTATGAATATCAACAATTTAGGTAAGCCGAGAGTTAGATGAAAAGAAGTGGGAGTTAAAACCCGTGCAACAGCAGTCCATCTCTGTCCCACGCATCAGGCCGAGGGTTAAAGGCGTCTCTGTCTAAGTAGGGGTAAAATTCACCACTACCTCGTGGCATCCTTGTCTTTTACTCAGAGTACAGATGTTTATGTCTTTGTCTAATATATAGGGCATATGTGACTTTTTGAATGCATCTAATTAGCAAATCAACAGGCGAGAAATCCTTCCACAACCCTGCACTGGAGACCCAAGGTGTCTAAGTGGGATGAGTACGGACGAATTGGGATCAACAATTATAAGCTGTCTCCGTCCAACTTATAATTTTCATATGCCGAAACTACCCTACTACGTCAGGACATCAGCAAATGAGATGCGAAGTATTAAGATGATTTCTTAGAAAGACTTTCTGTCTGTTGCAGTTTCACCTATGGACATCTAATCTTCTATCATTTCCACCACCCATTTCTAGGGGTGGCGCTTGTGTGTTTAAAACTGGGTGCCCAGCACTCGGAAAGGCATCTTGGTTTCGGCCAGGATCACTCTCTGGTATTAATACTAGTGTATAATATAAATATATTACTAGAGAGTTGCTCAGCCTCTATGGTCCATATACTGATATTAATTAATACCTGGAGGCTTTGGCATTGGTGGTATACATTATTATTGCTGTCACCTATATCAATTACATATTATTACGGTCAGTGGTAACGAGATAACAGGCGTGCACGTCCCTTTATTGGGTTCAGTTGCAATGCCAACAACGTTGCTTACTCCCCGTACTATCAATAAACGGTCAGTAATGGCGAGATAACAGGCGTGCACGTCCACACAGTGGTTCAGTTGCAATGCCAACAACGCTACTTACTCCCCGTACTATAAATAAACGGTCAGTGGTAACGAGATAACAGGCGTGCACGTCCACACAGTGGCTCAGTTGCAATGCCAACAACGTTGCTTACTCCCCGTAACTGGTACAGCAAATTATTATTATTCTATACATACCACCGGGCCATAAATGAGCATACTTAATAGCAGACAGCCTTTGCTTCTGAGAACTTATATGCACACTGGTCAAACGGCTAATAAAGGAATATATTCGGACATCTTGTATGTCTGCATTTAGCCATACGTTCGACCCATCATCCACCTGGAGGATCCGTCCACGGCCGTAACCACGGCTGACCGAGGCACCGCTGCACCAGTGATCGACCCCGGCCTGCCGAAGTACGCACGGCTGTTGCGAGACGTTGCCTGTGCTGCGCCCGGTGCCGCCACGCGTTCGAGCCCGCTGCCAGCCGCGGCCCTGCCCAGAGCATACTCCCGGCATCCCCGGCCATCAGTAACAGGCACTGTACATGTGTATAATTATTTAAACTTTTAATGTCATTTGATGAATAAACGTTGTTTATTGTTGAATTTGTGTTTTTTACTTGTTTTATTCCTTGCACTACCACGACTTCAAATCAAAGAATCCTGGGCACTATTTATTTATTTACATAACACAACGTAGGGTAATTGACGATCACGATCGGTATGTACGAGGGGGTGGTAAAACACTGCCGCGTTACATTACAATGAATGTCAGGAAAATTTTGAAAATTTGAATACTTGACTTTCAAATTGTTTAATAATCATACATACGTTTCTCTATTCATTGCCTACTATGAGCTAGTTTTTTCTTGAACACTGTATTATAGAATATCTAATGTTACAGAATGGAACAAAACTACCAAAGCTTTAATTGCTTTACTATATTTGCTACCCCCTACAGCAAAGGGTAAATTAAAAGCAGCAAGAGACAATATTGTTACGTCCGTAGATAGACTTATTATATTGCAAAAGGTATAATATTAATATTTGATATGGACCCTATACTTATTTACTGAATTGTTTCAGAGTGGCCAACCCTTAGAAAATATATTGAACAGACGTAAAACCACGCAGCCGTTTTTACTAGCTGTTGGGCCGAACAAAGGTGCTATAGAGCAATATTTTTTAGTTATAGATAGTAATATTTTAAATTCATTTACGACCGATACAATTATAGCGTTTGATTTATTGTTTAAATCATTTTTTGTGTTTAACATAAAATATGATCATAATTTAGAAACTTTTTACAATTATATCCAAAACGATATCTACGGCATTCCGGGAGCTACAATTACTCCCAGAATAAGGGAAATAAGATCAAAGATAAGATATATTACTGATTAAATTTATGTTAAAAATGTACTCTTGTTATTTATGTGAGTTTGAGGTTGACAATTCATATGGTATAATAAAACATTTAAGAATGATACATGCAATATTTGCAAACTCTAGACTACAATTACAGTGTTGCGTTAAAAATTGTCCCATGGTATTTAAAACTTTTTCTGGATTTAGAAAACATCTATATAGTTGTTCACTAAAAGGAATTTCACAAACAAGAGAGTGTATAGGTTTGTGTAAAAACAATATTTTATCTGATATTACTAATGGAGTAACCAATGAAAATTATAGTTATGCAGAGCAAAATTTAGAGCTCGATAGCTCATACCGAAAGACTGATTCGTAAACTTCAACTGATGATTACTCTAATAATTGCAAATTGCACGTTTCTACATTTATTTCCAGACTTTCTTCTTTATCTCTTCCCGAAAGTACTATACAGTCTATTTTAGAATTTACAAGTGATTTTTTTGATTCAGTTACAAATAATATAAATGAAGAAAATAAGTTAATTTACAAAAACTGTTTTAATTCTTTTAATAGTAAACATGAAAGAGAAAAATATTTCCTTGAACAAACTGTTAAACCAGAACAAATATCAATTGGCCTAAGGTATGATCAAGTATGGGATTCTAAATTAAACAAATACAAAGAAGTTCCCGTAACTTGCACTTTCACATATGTACCTATATTAAAAACACTAAGATTTTTATTAAAAAATAAATCATTTGCCGAAACTTATTTTACCCAATCTGATTCCGAGGAAAATATAATGAAATTTTTTTTCTGATGGTACTATTTATAAAAATTGTGCCCTTTTTAAAGAAGATAAATTCGCTTTTCAGATACAACTTTATTTCGATGAATTCGAAACAGTTAATCCTTTGGGTTCTAAAACAGGCAGTCATAAAATTGCTGGTATATATTTTGTAATTCGCAATTTGCCAGCATACTTAAATTCGTCTTTAGAAAATATACATTTGCTTGCTTTATGTTATTCAGCGGATATTAAAAAAATTGGTTTAAATTCAGTTTTAGATATTATTATAAAAGATATAAAAATTTTAGAAAGTGAAGGAATATACTGTGAATATAATCAAAGTAATGTAAAAGGAACGTTAGTTTCGTTAAGCCATGATAATTTAGGAGGAAGTTCACTTTGTGGAATGGTAGAATCATTTGTTGCAAACTATTTTTGCAGAATATGTTTAGTTAATAAAACCGATGCACGTAACCAGTGTACACAAAATGATAAACTATTACGCACAGATGAACATTATGAAAATCTTTGCTTAAATTTAGATACAAATAACAATTTGTTTGGAATAAAAACTAGAAGTATTTTAAATGATTTGACATATTTTAAACTATTTCACAATTTTTCGGTAGATATCATGCATGATTTTTTTGAGGGGATAGTACAATTAGAGATAAAGCATCTTATTAATTATTTAACAGAGTCAAAAGCAATTGATTTAATTCAAATAAATCAAAGGATATCAAGTTTTAACTACGGTTATTACGAACGATCGAATAAACCGAGTATTATAGTCATACATAAAAATAGTAATAGCATTGGCCAGCGTGCACGACAAACGCAGTGTTTGTTACGATATCTACCATTCATACTGAGCGATATACTTCCTTTACATAGTTCTAAATTTCGAATTATATTACTACTTTTAGATATATTAGATATTTTACTTTCACCTAAAATTTCAGCTGGTATGATTCAGCAATTAAAATTTTTAATTTCGGAACATCATAATTTATTTATAACTGAATTTAATACATATTTATTACCTAAACATCACTTCATAGTTCATTATCCAATGACAATGAAATTAATGGGACCATTAATTCATTTATCTACTATTAGATTTGAAGCAAAACATGGTTATTTTAAAAATTTAGTACAAAGCTTAAAAAATTTTAAAAATATATGTTATACATTGGCAGTTAGGCATCAACAATATCTTTTGCATATCTTTCAAAATAAAGATTTTACTTCTAAGCCATTGTTTGGCCCTTCGAACCTTCAAAATTTAGAAAATTTTATTTTTGGACAAAAAATATCTAATTACTTACACTTACCAATAAATACTGAAATTTAATTAAATTAAAATAAATTTTATACGTTTTATTTCTTTCTATAGATAAACTTAGAATTTGAGTTGTTACATCCGAGCCATATAAAAATAGTGGACAAGTTTCCGAATATAATAGAAAATATATTTGTAACACTGAAGAACTGTTTCAGAGAGAGCAGAAAATCTGACTTATATGAAGAGCTTTTGGAATCAGGTAGTACAGCAAAATAATAATCAGTAAATATTCAGCCCATTTATTGTTTAATCCTCTCAAAACATTCAGTCAATGTCAAAGAGAACTAGTTATTTATTTCAAAGCTAAACGGTTTTATTAACTGACTGATTTTTCTTGTTTTTATTCCCCGTTCAATAAAAATTTTGTTAATTCAGTAATTAAACAAAAAATAAATAAAAAATTCATTGTCTGTTTAATATTTTTTTAACTTTCAAAATAACATCTGTGTTCCTTAGTATAAAATGTTAAAAATTTATTTAATTAAATGTTATCAAAATTATATCTAAAAAATCATTGGATTTTCTTTTAAATCTTCTTTAAAAATGGAAATAATTTAGAAAACAACCTATTACTGAAACGCGACGGAATATGGGGTGTGTTATTATTATTTTTAATAATCTTTAATATTTGTTTTCTCACGTATACAAAAACAAAACGCATAGGCAGACCTCCTAGGAAGCGATTAGAATAGTGTCGATGATATTTTGCAGGCCTTTTCAAGGGTGTCATAAATTACTACAAGCGTCTCGGGGCAATACAATGTCTGGGACAATCCCAACTTAAGGGTATCGCCAGGGTAGGCATGAGGTTAGCGTGGGAATGTTTACAGCTCGCATGAATATAAGAATTTACAGTAATATTTAGCATGTTTGACAATTAATAAACAACTAACATGACTGACTAACATTAACTAATTTATTTATAATAATAATAGCACGAGAAATAATGTAAGAGTATATTATTAACTAAAAAAGCATAAGTTTTCGTAGAGTCCGGCCCTGGCATACGAAATTGAAATATAACAGAGTAGGTAAAAACCGCAACGATAAACAAAATGTTTTACAGATTCATTACGTATGTAGGTAAACGTTTTGTATTTGTTTAAACATTGTTATATTGTATGAATATCAACAATTTAGGTAAGCCGAGAGTTAGATGAAAAGAAGTGGGAGTTAAAACCCGTGCAACAGCAGTCCATCTCTGTCCCACGCATCAGGCCGAGGGTTAAAGGCGTCTCTGTCTAAGTAGGGGTAAAATTCACCACTACCTCGTGGCATCCTTGTCTTTTACTCAGAGTACAGATGTTTATGTCTTTGTCTAATATATAGGGCATATGTGACTTTTTGAATGCATCTAATTAGCAAATCAACAGGCGAGAAATCCTTCCACAACCCTGCACTGGAGACCCAAGGTGTCTAAGTGGGATGAGTACGGACGAATTGGGATCAACAATTATAAGCTGTCTCCGTCCAACTTATAATTTTCATATGCCGAAACTACCCTACTACGTCAGGACATCAGCAAATGAGATGCGAAGTATTAAGATGATTTCTTAGAAAGACTTTCTGTCTGTTGCAGTTTCACCTATGGACATCTAATCTTCTATCATTTCCACCACCCATTTCTAGGGGTGGCGCTTGTGTGTTTAAAACTGGGTGCCCAGCACTCGGAAAGGCATCTTGGTTTCGGCCAGGATCACTCTCTGGTATTAATACTAGTGTATAATATAAATATATTACTAGAGAGTTGCTCAGCCTCTATGGTCCATATACTGATATTAATTAATACCTGGAGGCTTTGGCATTGGTGGTATACATTATTATTGCTGTCACCTATATCAATTACATATTATTACGGTCAGTGGTAACGAGATAACAGGCGTGCACGTCCCTTTATTGGGTTCAGTTGCAATGCCAACAACGTTGCTTACTCCCCGTACTATCAATAAACGGTCAGTAATGGCGAGATAACAGGCGTGCACGTCCACACAGTGGTTCAGTTGCAATGCCAACAACGCTACTTACTCCCCGTACTATAAATAAACGGTCAGTGGTAACGAGATAACAGGCGTGCACGTCCACACAGTGGCTCAGTTGCAATGCCAACAACGTTGCTTACTCCCCGTAACTGGTACAGCAAATTATTATTATTCTATACATACCACCGGGCCATAAATGAGCATACTTAATAGCAGACAGCCTTTGCTTCTGAGAACTTATATGCACACTGGTCAAACGGCTAATAAAGGAATATATTCGGACATCTTGTATGTCTGCATTTAGCCATACGTTCGACCCATCATCCACCTGGAGGATCCGTCCACGGCCGTAACCACGGCTGACCGAGGCACCGCTGCACCAGTGATCGACCCCGGCCTGCCGAAGTACGCACGGCTGTTGCGAGACGTTGCCTGTGCTGCGCCCGGTGCCGCCACGCGTTCGAGCCCGCTGCCAGCCGCGGCCCTGCCCAGAGCATACTCCCGGCATCCCCGGCCATCAGTAACAGGCACTGTACATGTGTATAATTATTTAAACTTTTAATGTCATTTGATGAATAAACGTTGTTTATTGTTGAATTTGTGTTTTTTACTTGTTTTATTCCTTGCACTACCACGACTTCAAATCAAAGAATCCTGGGCACTATTTATTTATTTACATAACACAACGTAGGGTAATTGACGATCACGATCGGTATGTACGAGGGGGTGGTAAAACACTGCCGCGTTACATTACAATGAATGTCAGGAAAATTTTGAAAATTTGAA
>OW964836.1:21438824-21761324 GCA_943142095.1 Ophonus ardosiacus
ATTTGTTTTAAGAATAAACTACCACTTACGGTTGTCCAATTGTTACCCAAACCTTTTCAGCTCTCCCATGAATGTCAGATTGAGGAGTTCATAGTTAAATTGATCTTCTGTCTTATAGTTTTTGAGTAATCGTCCCTCCAACATACACACACACACACACACATCGTAAAAATGTTAAAATCTGTCAATAAGGACCTTAAATCGTGCTCATTCACTAAAATCTGGATATATGATTTTTAGCATGAATCCAATACCTCTCTTGGCGAGAGGTAAAAAACTGCTTGCATAATAAGAACTGGGATATGTATTAAAGCCAAAAATCAAATTAATGTACATATTACACATCGTCGAATAATTTTGGGCTCTAAGTCTAAACTACGTACACAGTAAAAAATATTTTTTATTCTGTGTTAATTTTTTTTGTGTTGAACAAAATTTGTTAAAATAACTAACAATTTGTAGTAAATATAACAAATACTAAAATTGTTAATTGATAATTACACTCTATTTTACTAAATTAACATATAATAATTGTTAATTTTATTTTAACAACACATTTTGTTATTATCCTCTCGTGTTAGTGTTAATTTGACATATTTGTTAGTTACTTTAGATATTAACAGAATTTATATGTTAAAATAACAAAATTATTAGTTAATTTAACTTTGTACTGTATTAAAAGAACAAGCTAGTTGCTAGTAGGATTCCTGGGATTCACCCTTTTGCCTGTATGTTCATTCTTGTTTATGCACGTGCAGGTAGCGTCTATAATGTGCGACGCAGCGGTGTAGTAGTGTGGTGTTGGTTTTTGTATAAAAATCAGTTATTGCTATATATACATGTTAATAAAATGAATATGGATGAATTATATAACAGTGTTGTACAACAAGCAAACACTGATAATATTTGGACAATAAAACAATATTACGTAATATTAAAATTCAACGGAAAATCGAAATGGGCCAAAGTAACATCGTCTTTAACGGATGTAATAAATATTTGTAAGTAAATGTTACATATTTTACCGTAGTTTACTAAATTGCTCTCTAAATTGGCATTATTTAAGGAGTACAATAACAATATGTAGAATCTGTATATGAAAATCTGAATTTCAAATTTTATGCTTATAGTTCATATAAATTACGAGTATAATGTAAAATAGACAACTAAATAAAAATACTATTAAAAAAAAACTTTACTCTTTTGTTTTTTTACGCAGAATTTATGTAGTTGCTTAAATATATTTGTTAAAGTGACAAATTAATGTTGTGAAAAATGTTCTTCTCCACAAAATGTGGTGAATTTGAATAGCTTGATCTGCTAAATAGACACAAATTTTTGTTAATGTTATTTGTAGGTCGCAGTAAATTTCCCGATTTAAGTAATGAAGAAGATATTACATTGTCCGACTCAGCAGGAGCTGTTATAGAAGCAGACTTTTTAGAAGATTTCCTAGATATAAGTGAAAAGGGTGTTTTAGTACAAATTAATGCTGAAAATTGTGGTATGTTACATTTTGTTGTGTATTGTTTTGTTTTGATTATCGATTTCTATTAATTATTTTTATTTATTCAGCACTAAGTATACAAGAACAGTCTTTAGCCTCATGCTCCACTTTATCTTGTAACAGCGATATTTCGTCGTCTTTTTTGGCATCACCAGCGCCTTCCTCTGTTCCATCTGAGTCAGATAACATCATAACTAAATAGGTAAATTATCAAATACGTTGTAAATTAATTATTTTATTTTAAATATTTTAGATTTTACGAGAAATTATAAACGAAAATTCTGGATGACGAGAAATAATATTTGAATACGAAAAAACACAAACAATTTCTGATAAAAACCGGAAAAAATTAGTAAATATTGTGGTAGCTTATATGCTACAAAAATATAAAAAAAATACCAAAAGACGTAAAAATTCAGTATGCCACCGCTGTAGTAAATTTGTTTCCTAAACTGAAGGACCCCGATACACCTGAAGGATATATATATACATTCATTTATTTTTTGTTTAGTTGTATATAATATTTATAATTTTATAGGAAGCTTTTTTTGATCCTATAACAAACACAGGTTTCCTGTGTAATAGAATACGAACTGTATTACGAAGTTCCAGCTCTAGTGCCAAAAAACAAAAATTAGGCGATACTCGTAGCAATTTAAGTTCAGAAGATGAAGAAGTTTCTTTAAACGAACAAGAAGCGATAGATTTTTTAAAACATTCGTGCCCCAATACACAAAAGAAAGAAATATTTGACAAAACAAAATTAACCTTTAAATTCAGAAGGTCGCAAAACGACATAATCAAACTTTTTCCAAGATTTTGTGACACTGAAGGCTTGGTATGTAGATTTTATTAATTAAATTAAAATAAATTTTATACGTTTTATTTCTTTCTATAGATAAACTTAGAATTTGAGTTGTTACATCCGAGCCATATAAAAATAGTGGACAAGTTTCCGAATATAATAGAAAATATATTTGTAACACTGAAGAACTGTTTCAGAGAGAGCAGAAAATCTGACTTATATGAAGAGCTTTTGGAATCAGGTAGTACAGCAAAATAATAATCAGTAAATATTCAGCCCATTTATTGTTTAATCCTCTCAAAACATTCAGTCAATGTCAAAGAGAACTAGTTATTTATTTCAAAGCTAAACGGTTTTATTAACTGACTGATTTTTCTTGTTTTTATTCCCCGTTCAATAAAAATTTTGTTAATTCAGTAATTAAACAAAAAATAAATAAAAAATTCATTGTCTGTTTAATATTTTTTTAACTTTCAAAATAACATCTGTGTTCCTTAGTATAAAATGTTAAAAATTTATTTAATTAAATGTTATCAAAATTATATCTAAAAAATCATTGGATTTTCTTTTAAATCTTCTTTAAAAATGGAAATAATTTAGAAAACAACCTATTACTGAAACGCGACGGAATATGGGGTGTGTTATTATTATTTTTAATAATCTTTAATATTTGTTTTCTCACGTATACAAAAACAAAACGCATAGGCAGACCTCCTAGGAAGCGATTAGAATAGTGTCGATGATATTTTGCAGGCCTTTTCAAGGGTGTCATAAATTACTACAAGCGTCTCGGGGCAATACAATGTCTGGGACAATCCCAACTTAAGGGTATCGCCAGGGTAGGCATGAGGTTAGCGTGGGAATGTTTACAGCTCGCATGAATATAAGAATTTACAGTAATATTTAGCATGTTTGACAATTAATAAACAACTAACATGACTGACTAACATTAACTAATTTATTTATAATAATAATAGCACGAGAAATAATGTAAGAGTATATTATTAACTAAAAAAGCATAAGTTTTCGTAGAGTCCGGCCCTGGCATACGAAATTGAAATATAACAGAGTAGGTAAAAACCGCAACGATAAACAAAATGTTTTACAGATTCATTACGTATGTAGGTAAACGTTTTGTATTTGTTTAAACATTGTTATATTGTATGAATATCAACAATTTAGGTAAGCCGAGAGTTAGATGAAAAGAAGTGGGAGTTAAAACCCGTGCAACAGCAGTCCATCTCTGTCCCACGCATCAGGCCGAGGGTTAAAGGCGTCTCTGTCTAAGTAGGGGTAAAATTCACCACTACCTCGTGGCATCCTTGTCTTTTACTCAGAGTACAGATGTTTATGTCTTTGTCTAATATATAGGGCATATGTGACTTTTTGAATGCATCTAATTAGCAAATCAACAGGCGAGAAATCCTTCCACAACCCTGCACTGGAGACCCAAGGTGTCTAAGTGGGATGAGTACGGACGAATTGGGATCAACAATTATAAGCTGTCTCCGTCCAACTTATAATTTTCATATGCCGAAACTACCCTACTACGTCAGGACATCAGCAAATGAGATGCGAAGTATTAAGATGATTTCTTAGAAAGACTTTCTGTCTGTTGCAGTTTCACCTATGGACATCTAATCTTCTATCATTTCCACCACCCATTTCTAGGGGTGGCGCTTGTGTGTTTAAAACTGGGTGCCCAGCACTCGGAAAGGCATCTTGGTTTCGGCCAGGATCACTCTCTGGTATTAATACTAGTGTATAATATAAATATATTACTAGAGAGTTGCTCAGCCTCTATGGTCCATATACTGATATTAATTAATACCTGGAGGCTTTGGCATTGGTGGTATACATTATTATTGCTGTCACCTATATCAATTACATATTATTACGGTCAGTGGTAACGAGATAACAGGCGTGCACGTCCCTTTATTGGGTTCAGTTGCAATGCCAACAACGTTGCTTACTCCCCGTACTATCAATAAACGGTCAGTAATGGCGAGATAACAGGCGTGCACGTCCACACAGTGGTTCAGTTGCAATGCCAACAACGCTACTTACTCCCCGTACTATAAATAAACGGTCAGTGGTAACGAGATAACAGGCGTGCACGTCCACACAGTGGCTCAGTTGCAATGCCAACAACGTTGCTTACTCCCCGTAACTGGTACAGCAAATTATTATTATTCTATACATACCACCGGGCCATAAATGAGCATACTTAATAGCAGACAGCCTTTGCTTCTGAGAACTTATATGCACACTGGTCAAACGGCTAATAAAGGAATATATTCGGACATCTTGTATGTCTGCATTTAGCCATACGTTCGACCCATCATCCACCTGGAGGATCCGTCCACGGCCGTAACCACGGCTGACCGAGGCACCGCTGCACCAGTGATCGACCCCGGCCTGCCGAAGTACGCACGGCTGTTGCGAGACGTTGCCTGTGCTGCGCCCGGTGCCGCCACGCGTTCGAGCCCGCTGCCAGCCGCGGCCCTGCCCAGAGCATACTCCCGGCATCCCCGGCCATCAGTAACAGGCACTGTACATGTGTATAATTATTTAAACTTTTAATGTCATTTGATGAATAAACGTTGTTTATTGTTGAATTTGTGTTTTTTACTTGTTTTATTCCTTGCACTACCACGACTTCAAATCAAAGAATCCTGGGCACTATTTATTTATTTACATAACACAACGTAGGGTAATTGACGATCACGATCGGTATGTACGAGGGGGTGGTAAAACACTGCCGCGTTACATTACAATGAATGTCAGGAAAATTTTGAAAATTTGAATACTTGACTTTCAAATTGTTTAATAATCATACATACGTTTCTCTATTCATTGCCTACTATGAGCTAGTTTTTTCTTGAACACTGTATTATAGAATATCTAATGTTACAGAATGGAACAAAACTACCAAAGCTTTAATTGCTTTACTATATTTGCTACCCCCTACAGCAAAGGGTAAATTAAAAGCAGCAAGAGACAATATTGTTACGTCCGTAGATAGACTTATTATATTGCAAAAGGTATAATATTAATATTTGATATGGACCCTATACTTATTTACTGAATTGTTTCAGAGTGGCCAACCCTTAGAAAATATATTGAACAGACGTAAAACCACGCAGCCGTTTTTACTAGCTGTTGGGCCGAACAAAGGTGCTATAGAGCAATATTTTTTAGTTATAGATAGTAATATTTTAAATTCATTTACGACCGATACAATTATAGCGTTTGATTTATTGTTTAAATCATTTTTTGTGTTTAACATAAAATATGATCATAATTTAGAAACTTTTTACAATTATATCCAAAACGATATCTACGGCATTCCGGGAGCTACAATTACTCCCAGAATAAGGGAAATAAGATCAAAGATAAGATATATTACTGATTAAATTTATGTTAAAAATGTACTCTTGTTATTTATGTGAGTTTGAGGTTGACAATTCATATGGTATAATAAAACATTTAAGAATGATACATGCAATATTTGCAAACTCTAGACTACAATTACAGTGTTGCGTTAAAAATTGTCCCATGGTATTTAAAACTTTTTCTGGATTTAGAAAACATCTATATAGTTGTTCACTAAAAGGAATTTCACAAACAAGAGAGTGTATAGGTTTGTGTAAAAACAATATTTTATCTGATATTACTAATGGAGTAACCAATGAAAATTATAGTTATGCAGAGCAAAATTTAGAGCTCGATAGCTCATACCGAAAGACTGATTCGTAAACTTCAACTGATGATTACTCTAATAATTGCAAATTGCACGTTTCTACATTTATTTCCAGACTTTCTTCTTTATCTCTTCCCGAAAGTACTATACAGTCTATTTTAGAATTTACAAGTGATTTTTTTGATTCAGTTACAAATAATATAAATGAAGAAAATAAGTTAATTTACAAAAACTGTTTTAATTCTTTTAATAGTAAACATGAAAGAGAAAAATATTTCCTTGAACAAACTGTTAAACCAGAACAAATATCAATTGGCCTAAGGTATGATCAAGTATGGGATTCTAAATTAAACAAATACAAAGAAGTTCCCGTAACTTGCACTTTCACATATGTACCTATATTAAAAACACTAAGATTTTTATTAAAAAATAAATCATTTGCCGAAACTTATTTTACCCAATCTGATTCCGAGGAAAATATAATGAAATTTTTTTTCTGATGGTACTATTTATAAAAATTGTGCCCTTTTTAAAGAAGATAAATTCGCTTTTCAGATACAACTTTATTTCGATGAATTCGAAACAGTTAATCCTTTGGGTTCTAAAACAGGCAGTCATAAAATTGCTGGTATATATTTTGTAATTCGCAATTTGCCAGCATACTTAAATTCGTCTTTAGAAAATATACATTTGCTTGCTTTATGTTATTCAGCGGATATTAAAAAAATTGGTTTAAATTCAGTTTTAGATATTATTATAAAAGATATAAAAATTTTAGAAAGTGAAGGAATATACTGTGAATATAATCAAAGTAATGTAAAAGGAACGTTAGTTTCGTTAAGCCATGATAATTTAGGAGGAAGTTCACTTTGTGGAATGGTAGAATCATTTGTTGCAAACTATTTTTGCAGAATATGTTTAGTTAATAAAACCGATGCACGTAACCAGTGTACACAAAATGATAAACTATTACGCACAGATGAACATTATGAAAATCTTTGCTTAAATTTAGATACAAATAACAATTTGTTTGGAATAAAAACTAGAAGTATTTTAAATGATTTGACATATTTTAAACTATTTCACAATTTTTCGGTAGATATCATGCATGATTTTTTTGAGGGGATAGTACAATTAGAGATAAAGCATCTTATTAATTATTTAACAGAGTCAAAAGCAATTGATTTAATTCAAATAAATCAAAGGATATCAAGTTTTAACTACGGTTATTACGAACGATCGAATAAACCGAGTATTATAGTCATACATAAAAATAGTAATAGCATTGGCCAGCGTGCACGACAAACGCAGTGTTTGTTACGATATCTACCATTCATACTGAGCGATATACTTCCTTTACATAGTTCTAAATTTCGAATTATATTACTACTTTTAGATATATTAGATATTTTACTTTCACCTAAAATTTCAGCTGGTATGATTCAGCAATTAAAATTTTTAATTTCGGAACATCATAATTTATTTATAACTGAATTTAATACATATTTATTACCTAAACATCACTTCATAGTTCATTATCCAATGACAATGAAATTAATGGGACCATTAATTCATTTATCTACTATTAGATTTGAAGCAAAACATGGTTATTTTAAAAATTTAGTACAAAGCTTAAAAAATTTTAAAAATATATGTTATACATTGGCAGTTAGGCATCAACAATATCTTTTGCATATCTTTCAAAATAAAGATTTTACTTCTAAGCCATTGTTTGGCCCTTCGAACCTTCAAAATTTAGAAAATTTTATTTTTGGACAAAAAATATCTAATTACTTACACTTACCAATAAATACTGAAATTTAATTAAATTAAAATAAATTTTATACGTTTTATTTCTTTCTATAGATAAACTTAGAATTTGAGTTGTTACATCCGAGCCATATAAAAATAGTGGACAAGTTTCCGAATATAATAGAAAATATATTTGTAACACTGAAGAACTGTTTCAGAGAGAGCAGAAAATCTGACTTATATGAAGAGCTTTTGGAATCAGGTAGTACAGCAAAATAATAATCAGTAAATATTCAGCCCATTTATTGTTTAATCCTCTCAAAACATTCAGTCAATGTCAAAGAGAACTAGTTATTTATTTCAAAGCTAAACGGTTTTATTAACTGACTGATTTTTCTTGTTTTTATTCCCCGTTCAATAAAAATTTTGTTAATTCAGTAATTAAACAAAAAATAAATAAAAAATTCATTGTCTGTTTAATATTTTTTTAACTTTCAAAATAACATCTGTGTTCCTTAGTATAAAATGTTAAAAATTTATTTAATTAAATGTTATCAAAATTATATCTAAAAAATCATTGGATTTTCTTTTAAATCTTCTTTAAAAATGGAAATAATTTAGAAAACAACCTATTACTGAAACGCGACGGAATATGGGGTGTGTTATTATTATTTTTAATAATCTTTAATATTTGTTTTCTCACGTATACAAAAACAAAACGCATAGGCAGACCTCCTAGGAAGCGATTAGAATAGTGTCGATGATATTTTGCAGGCCTTTTCAAGGGTGTCATAAATTACTACAAGCGTCTCGGGGCAATACAATGTCTGGGACAATCCCAACTTAAGGGTATCGCCAGGGTAGGCATGAGGTTAGCGTGGGAATGTTTACAGCTCGCATGAATATAAGAATTTACAGTAATATTTAGCATGTTTGACAATTAATAAACAACTAACATGACTGACTAACATTAACTAATTTATTTATAATAATAATAGCACGAGAAATAATGTAAGAGTATATTATTAACTAAAAAAGCATAAGTTTTCGTAGAGTCCGGCCCTGGCATACGAAATTGAAATATAACAGAGTAGGTAAAAACCGCAACGATAAACAAAATGTTTTACAGATTCATTACGTATGTAGGTAAACGTTTTGTATTTGTTTAAACATTGTTATATTGTATGAATATCAACAATTTAGGTAAGCCGAGAGTTAGATGAAAAGAAGTGGGAGTTAAAACCCGTGCAACAGCAGTCCATCTCTGTCCCACGCATCAGGCCGAGGGTTAAAGGCGTCTCTGTCTAAGTAGGGGTAAAATTCACCACTACCTCGTGGCATCCTTGTCTTTTACTCAGAGTACAGATGTTTATGTCTTTGTCTAATATATAGGGCATATGTGACTTTTTGAATGCATCTAATTAGCAAATCAACAGGCGAGAAATCCTTCCACAACCCTGCACTGGAGACCCAAGGTGTCTAAGTGGGATGAGTACGGACGAATTGGGATCAACAATTATAAGCTGTCTCCGTCCAACTTATAATTTTCATATGCCGAAACTACCCTACTACGTCAGGACATCAGCAAATGAGATGCGAAGTATTAAGATGATTTCTTAGAAAGACTTTCTGTCTGTTGCAGTTTCACCTATGGACATCTAATCTTCTATCATTTCCACCACCCATTTCTAGGGGTGGCGCTTGTGTGTTTAAAACTGGGTGCCCAGCACTCGGAAAGGCATCTTGGTTTCGGCCAGGATCACTCTCTGGTATTAATACTAGTGTATAATATAAATATATTACTAGAGAGTTGCTCAGCCTCTATGGTCCATATACTGATATTAATTAATACCTGGAGGCTTTGGCATTGGTGGTATACATTATTATTGCTGTCACCTATATCAATTACATATTATTACGGTCAGTGGTAACGAGATAACAGGCGTGCACGTCCCTTTATTGGGTTCAGTTGCAATGCCAACAACGTTGCTTACTCCCCGTACTATCAATAAACGGTCAGTAATGGCGAGATAACAGGCGTGCACGTCCACACAGTGGTTCAGTTGCAATGCCAACAACGCTACTTACTCCCCGTACTATAAATAAACGGTCAGTGGTAACGAGATAACAGGCGTGCACGTCCACACAGTGGCTCAGTTGCAATGCCAACAACGTTGCTTACTCCCCGTAACTGGTACAGCAAATTATTATTATTCTATACATACCACCGGGCCATAAATGAGCATACTTAATAGCAGACAGCCTTTGCTTCTGAGAACTTATATGCACACTGGTCAAACGGCTAATAAAGGAATATATTCGGACATCTTGTATGTCTGCATTTAGCCATACGTTCGACCCATCATCCACCTGGAGGATCCGTCCACGGCCGTAACCACGGCTGACCGAGGCACCGCTGCACCAGTGATCGACCCCGGCCTGCCGAAGTACGCACGGCTGTTGCGAGACGTTGCCTGTGCTGCGCCCGGTGCCGCCACGCGTTCGAGCCCGCTGCCAGCCGCGGCCCTGCCCAGAGCATACTCCCGGCATCCCCGGCCATCAGTAACAGGCACTGTACATGTGTATAATTATTTAAACTTTTAATGTCATTTGATGAATAAACGTTGTTTATTGTTGAATTTGTGTTTTTTACTTGTTTTATTCCTTGCACTACCACGACTTCAAATCAAAGAATCCTGGGCACTATTTATTTATTTACATAACACAACGTAGGGTAATTGACGATCACGATCGGTATGTACGAGGGGGTGGTAAAACACTGCCGCGTTACATTACAATGAATGTCAGGAAAATTTTGAAAATTTGAATACTTGACTTTCAAATTGTTTAATAATCATACATACGTTTCTCTATTCATTGCCTACTATGAGCTAGTTTTTTCTTGAACACTGTATTATAGAATATCTAATGTTACAGAATGGAACAAAACTACCAAAGCTTTAATTGCTTTACTATATTTGCTACCCCCTACAGCAAAGGGTAAATTAAAAGCAGCAAGAGACAATATTGTTACGTCCGTAGATAGACTTATTATATTGCAAAAGGTATAATATTAATATTTGATATGGACCCTATACTTATTTACTGAATTGTTTCAGAGTGGCCAACCCTTAGAAAATATATTGAACAGACGTAAAACCACGCAGCCGTTTTTACTAGCTGTTGGGCCGAACAAAGGTGCTATAGAGCAATATTTTTTAGTTATAGATAGTAATATTTTAAATTCATTTACGACCGATACAATTATAGCGTTTGATTTATTGTTTAAATCATTTTTTGTGTTTAACATAAAATATGATCATAATTTAGAAACTTTTTACAATTATATCCAAAACGATATCTACGGCATTCCGGGAGCTACAATTACTCCCAGAATAAGGGAAATAAGATCAAAGATAAGATATATTACTGATTAAATTTATGTTAAAAATGTACTCTTGTTATTTATGTGAGTTTGAGGTTGACAATTCATATGGTATAATAAAACATTTAAGAATGATACATGCAATATTTGCAAACTCTAGACTACAATTACAGTGTTGCGTTAAAAATTGTCCCATGGTATTTAAAACTTTTTCTGGATTTAGAAAACATCTATATAGTTGTTCACTAAAAGGAATTTCACAAACAAGAGAGTGTATAGGTTTGTGTAAAAACAATATTTTATCTGATATTACTAATGGAGTAACCAATGAAAATTATAGTTATGCAGAGCAAAATTTAGAGCTCGATAGCTCATACCGAAAGACTGATTCGTAAACTTCAACTGATGATTACTCTAATAATTGCAAATTGCACGTTTCTACATTTATTTCCAGACTTTCTTCTTTATCTCTTCCCGAAAGTACTATACAGTCTATTTTAGAATTTACAAGTGATTTTTTTGATTCAGTTACAAATAATATAAATGAAGAAAATAAGTTAATTTACAAAAACTGTTTTAATTCTTTTAATAGTAAACATGAAAGAGAAAAATATTTCCTTGAACAAACTGTTAAACCAGAACAAATATCAATTGGCCTAAGGTATGATCAAGTATGGGATTCTAAATTAAACAAATACAAAGAAGTTCCCGTAACTTGCACTTTCACATATGTACCTATATTAAAAACACTAAGATTTTTATTAAAAAATAAATCATTTGCCGAAACTTATTTTACCCAATCTGATTCCGAGGAAAATATAATGAAATTTTTTTTCTGATGGTACTATTTATAAAAATTGTGCCCTTTTTAAAGAAGATAAATTCGCTTTTCAGATACAACTTTATTTCGATGAATTCGAAACAGTTAATCCTTTGGGTTCTAAAACAGGCAGTCATAAAATTGCTGGTATATATTTTGTAATTCGCAATTTGCCAGCATACTTAAATTCGTCTTTAGAAAATATACATTTGCTTGCTTTATGTTATTCAGCGGATATTAAAAAAATTGGTTTAAATTCAGTTTTAGATATTATTATAAAAGATATAAAAATTTTAGAAAGTGAAGGAATATACTGTGAATATAATCAAAGTAATGTAAAAGGAACGTTAGTTTCGTTAAGCCATGATAATTTAGGAGGAAGTTCACTTTGTGGAATGGTAGAATCATTTGTTGCAAACTATTTTTGCAGAATATGTTTAGTTAATAAAACCGATGCACGTAACCAGTGTACACAAAATGATAAACTATTACGCACAGATGAACATTATGAAAATCTTTGCTTAAATTTAGATACAAATAACAATTTGTTTGGAATAAAAACTAGAAGTATTTTAAATGATTTGACATATTTTAAACTATTTCACAATTTTTCGGTAGATATCATGCATGATTTTTTTGAGGGGATAGTACAATTAGAGATAAAGCATCTTATTAATTATTTAACAGAGTCAAAAGCAATTGATTTAATTCAAATAAATCAAAGGATATCAAGTTTTAACTACGGTTATTACGAACGATCGAATAAACCGAGTATTATAGTCATACATAAAAATAGTAATAGCATTGGCCAGCGTGCACGACAAACGCAGTGTTTGTTACGATATCTACCATTCATACTGAGCGATATACTTCCTTTACATAGTTCTAAATTTCGAATTATATTACTACTTTTAGATATATTAGATATTTTACTTTCACCTAAAATTTCAGCTGGTATGATTCAGCAATTAAAATTTTTAATTTCGGAACATCATAATTTATTTATAACTGAATTTAATACATATTTATTACCTAAACATCACTTCATAGTTCATTATCCAATGACAATGAAATTAATGGGACCATTAATTCATTTATCTACTATTAGATTTGAAGCAAAACATGGTTATTTTAAAAATTTAGTACAAAGCTTAAAAAATTTTAAAAATATATGTTATACATTGGCAGTTAGGCATCAACAATATCTTTTGCATATCTTTCAAAATAAAGATTTTACTTCTAAGCCATTGTTTGGCCCTTCGAACCTTCAAAATTTAGAAAATTTTATTTTTGGACAAAAAATATCTAATTACTTACACTTACCAATAAATACTGAAATTTTATTTCATAAATGGGTAGAACTTTATAGTTATCAGTTCAGAAAAAATACATTTATATGTGTTAATATTGACGAGGATGATTTACCATGTTTTGAAAAAATTATAGACTTCTTTTCATGGCGGTCTAATATTTATGTATTGACCAATCCATGGAATACATTATCATTCGACGAATATTTGCATGCGTACCAAGTCGAAGAAAACTCAATATGTAATTTAAATATTATTTGTCTTAAATCAGTGAAAAAACATCCTATACCATATGAATTGCATCAACCTTATGACCGCGACGAAAATTACATAGTGGTGAAATATTCAATTATTTTATAATACACTTTTTTTGTATAATACAATTTAATTTTTTGTATAATATATTATAATTTTTTTGTATTTTTTTATAAAATAAATATCACTGTAAAGTTTACGTTATTTGTTATTTTTTATTAGTAATTAATATTAACAAATTAATTAGTTAAAAATTAACTTCATAGTAATGTTAAATGTAACACAACATTGTTTCAAATAATCAACAAATTTAATTTGGTAATTTAACTATATTAATGGTACAAGTTACCTAAGTTATTCGTTAAATTTTAACAAAAAAAGTTAGATACTTTGTGAAAATATTTTAGTTAAATTCATCGTACCCTCAGTGTTAAAGTAACAAATTGTTGAAGTTAATTCATTAACACCGTAATATAGTTACATTACCATAATGGGAGGTTAAATATTAACAAAAAATTTATGTTACGTTAACAATCATTTTTAGTCAATTGTGTGTTAATTAATTGACATTTGAAGTTAGTGAACATTTAACAATAATGAATATTGTTAAATTATCAAAAAAATATTAGTGGACCTCCTGGAACCATTTATTTTGTTAAATCTGTGTTCATTTTTTTTACTGTGTATGTGAAACCTTACCAGGACTCCATTTCCTGGTTGTGACAGCATAGCTGCTTTTGCCCGAAAAGGAAAAGTAAGACCACTCAAAATAATGTCACAAAACAGCGTGTATCAAGACGCACTTATATCCTTGGGAACTATAAGTAAAATCTCAGATGAAGTATCAAAATCATTGGAACGGTTTCAAATCTAGTATACCAAAGAGCTCAGATAAACCATCCACGGTATCAAAAATATAGACCCTGTTTTATTTTCTCCATGTAAAAGCGTGTTTGAACAAAAATTGTTAAGGTGCAATTATCTCGTAGTATTCGGCCCCTTTTGAAATTTTGGTTCGTGCCTTAAAACTCAAAAGCCCCTGGTATCAATGTCTTAAAACAAATTTTAGCAAACTAGGCAAATATCCGCATTGATTGACACAAAAAGTTTTAATGTACCTCATGATGTAATTTTTGGACACCATTTGGACTATTGGTTGTATGAAATGCATAAAGCCCCCGATTTTTATGTCTTACAAAGTGTTTTCATGATCTTTGGTTAGTAGTGCATAAAATACCGCAAAAAGTTTGAATGTACCTTATCACGTAATTTTCGTCCCTTTTTTGAAATTTTCTTTCGTGTCTTACATGTAAAAAGTCCCCGGTTTCGATGTCTTACAAAATATATTAGCAAACTAGACACAAACCCGCACTGAATGACACGAAAATTTTGAATGTACCTCATCACGTAATTTTTTGCCCTTTTTAAATTTTGAAAATACTACCATGGCGTAAAGCCCCCGGTCCGATTTGTAAGACATGATTAATATTGTATGGGAAGCCAATCCGAACCCTACCCCATGGTGGTAACACCAACGATTGATTCGACCATTTGCCTTTGGTACTCTGAGGAATACGTACAACATATAAAGTACACTAACATAATTAAGAAAATATAGTTTTATACGTTAAATGCAACTAAATTACGTGCTTTTGCATTAGGTGAATAGTTATAAGTAAAATACAAATAGGCAAATAATAAATTTTGATCATTCTTAATCCACTTAATTAGACTTAAGTTCACATACACGATATAGTAATATAATACAACATTTTTCTTTAGTTCTAAAACTGTAAACAATAAATACATATATACTATTTGTAATTAATTTTGCTCACTTTTACTCCTTTGTACAAGCTCTCATGCTTTTATTTTAACAAATAAAACCTATTATTATAAAGAACACTATTATACTCAGTTCAGTAGAATGGATGTATATATCTTCCAATCTACTTCAACAAATTAAAAAAGATTATGCAACAAATGGAAGCTCCAACGCCTAATACTACGTAAGACAATTGCCACGACGCTATAAAAAAATCTACAAAATAATTATTATGAACCGTACAAAGTTGGTTCACTTAACCAAAAATATTTCACCGTAATAATGAACAACAAACAAGTGTCAGTAACAATATATACAATAAAATTAGCTTACTTAATTCCTATATACCGAGAGTTTATTTTATCAGTAAACATCTGGTATATCATTGTCATAGTTACGACATGAATGTTTGACAGCAATGTATTGAAGCGTTTATTTTATGAGTAAACATAGGCGTTTAACATGGGAAGCAGTTTTTTGTAAATACGAAGTGTTCGGCGAAAAATCAAGCCGTGCTATTGAACATGACAATAGTACATTAGATCTTGTACATGATTTAATATTAATTACCTTAATATTAATGCATAAATTGCAATAAAATATAAAAATTGTCAAATAAATAATTGTTTCACTTTTTCATTATACAATATGAAAAGATTTACAAATGTCTCCGTGGTGAAGTGGTAGAACAACTTCCTCTGATATTTTGGTTGGGGTTCGATTCCCCGTTGGGATAATTTTTTTTTTTTTTTTTAAATTGTTGAACTTTTAAAAATCAGTTTATATTTCCATATCACAATCATTTGTTAAGTTCAACAATTTAAAAAAAATAAAATAATTACCCCGACGGGGAATTGAACCCCAACCACGGAGACATTTGTAAATCTTTTTATATTGTATAATGAAAAAGTGAAACAATTATTTATTTGACAATTTTTGTAATTTATTGCAATTTATGCATTAATATTAAGGTAATTAATATTAAATCATGTACAAGATCTAATGTACTATTATCATGTTCAATAGCATGGCTTGATTTTTCGCCGAACCCTTCGTATTTACAAAAAACTGCTTCCCATGTTAAACGCCTATGTTTACTCATAAAATAAACGCTTCAATACATTGCTGTCAAACATTTATATCGTAACTATGGCAATGATATACCCTATGTTTACTGATATAATAAACTCTCGGTATAAACTTGATATTAAAATAAACATTTAGAAAGTAAAGCATGATATAGTGTAGTCAGGGGTTGTTCACTTGCATAACTAATTGAGCGGCAGTTAGGCAACCATAAACATTTTTGGAAAATATAAGAGTTTCATTACGAGCAACTAGACCTTATTATAATTGTAGATTTGTAATTGAAATTACAATAAAAATACCTACAAATTATTTGGAAAAGAAAATCGTAATAACATGGGTACTTTTGGGTCTAATTACATATATTTATAGAAGTAATGACAGACAATTAATACTTTTTTTTAGATTTGTACAGGTCACATAAAGCACAACAATAGGGCTGTGAGCTGGAATTAGTTTCTGTAATACTGGCAGGATGATAGAACTTAAAGTAAATACCATATGAAATTGACTCTACGTTCTTGTTTGTGGGGCGACTGGAATATGGGTGGCAGATATTTTTCATATCATCTGATTTTGTTAAAAGAGTTGTTTTCAGATATATTTTGTATTCTTCTGGTGTTATACAGTTGGTTGTAGGTTCACCTCTAATTAATTTCTCTGCAAATTGTGTTACATAAATACCGCAATTAAAAGTATCACTTTGTAAAGAATGGAATATATCACATTTATAACTCCAAATCTGTGAATTATAGGAGAAATATTGAATTTCAAAATATTTTTGGTTTGCTTTGCTGTACTGCCGATTGAGTCATAAAAATAAAATATTTGTTTATCGCAGTAAGCAACAGCTAGATACCAGTGACCACACATTAGTAGCGGCATAAATACAGTGTTCTGAATAAGCGGCTTTGTAGAATCAGAAGTTGTTTGGCTGAAAATAAAATCTGTTTCGTAGGATGAAAGTAATGTAATTTTTTGGGAAAAAGAGTTAGTTACTGCATAAAGTGTTGTGTCCATTAAAAAGTTGGATATCCACATTTCTGTCGTATTTCTGTGATTTAAAGCACTGTAATCTTGAAAGGTAAGATCTTTAATCGGACCCTTACTTTCTGAATAAATGCCTATTACGTACAGAGCATATGCTGATATATTCACATAATATTTCAGATATTTAATGATGTCGTTTTCATATTTTTCTATAGTACAATTTTCTTTCATTGTGGATTGTGTTTTAGAAGTATTCAGATACTGTTTACTTATTTTCTTTAAATTTTCCAGTCCAAAATAAATGTTCTTTTTTTTTATTCTTGACCATTGCTCCTCTTCAGCTTTTAAATTTTGACTAGAACAACAAAGCCGTGGAATATTTAAATAAACTTCTTTATGCAGGGTTTGTACTTTCGACCTGACAATTCGTAAAAATCTAGTACACCGTAAATTGTTTTCTCCTTGTAACAAAATGTTTTTTTAAGTAACCGAACCGGAGCGTTACTAAGTCTAGTAGTAGAAGTAGGTAAAAGTATTTTAGTCAACATGGGGACGTACGGCATATGCTTCCGCAGTAAAGTTTCGATATAAGGTGGATGATACAATTGATTTGGTTCTTTTCCATGATCTATACTGTTAATTTCACGCATAATATTATTATAAATACGTAAGAAATGTTTATAAAACATGCTAGATTTATATATATATATATATATATATATATATATATATATATATATATATACGAGGTGTGTTCAAAAACTATCGCGAATTTTGAATTTTCGCGGGTTACGTATATTCGAATTTCGATCTTTTTGTGGCTTTATGTTGGTACTCATGTCTCTCACTTATGTCGACAAGCTCGGCCATTTTGAATGTTCACTTAATTGTTGACAGCTGCTTTGCTTGCACGTGTTTTGGATCGTCTTCGATTTTTACCTATTCAAAAAAATGGAACAAAGAACCTGTATCAAATTTTGTGTGAAAAACGAAATTAAGTGCGCGGATGCATTCCGAATGTTGACTGTGGCATACGGAGAAGCTACCTTGGACCAAAGCAACGTTTATCGGTGGTACAAAATGTTCTCAGAAGGCCGAGAAGATGTGAACGACGAAAAGCGTGCCGGACGCCCGAGCACTTCAACAACAGACGAAAAAATTAATGAAGTGGAGAAAATGATATTGGCCAATCGTCGAATCACCGTTAGAGAAGTTGCTGAGGACCTAAACATATCGATTGGCTCGTGCCATTCGATTTTTATCAATGATTTGGGCATGAGACGGGTCGCCGCGAAATTTGTACCAAAATTGCTCAATTGCTCGTTGCTTGTGCGCGACTTTTTAGCCAAAAACAACACACTAATGATGCCGCAGCCACCGTATTCCCCAGATCTGGCCCCCTGTGACTTTTTCTTGTTCCCTAATTTGAAGAGGCCCATGAAAGGACGACGTTACGCTACGCTTGACGAGATAAAGACGGCATCGAAGGAGGAGCTGAACAAGATAAAAAAAAATGATTTTTTGAAGTGCTTTGAAGATTGGAAAAACCGTTGGCACAAGTGTATAATATCTCATGGGGATTACTTTGAAGGGGACAAAATAGATATTCATGAATAAATAAATAATTTTTGAAAAAACACAAAATTCGCGATATTTTTTGAACACACCTCGTATATATATATATATATATATATACCGTGAGTTTCAGCTAAGATTCAACATTTACTATACAGTTATTTATATATTACTATGGATACTAGTTTTTATATGTACTGCATCGTTCCAGATAAAATGCAACATAGTTTGTCAAAGTTGTCAATGTCAAATTAACTTGTCATCATAATTTACTGATGTATAAATACCGTAAGAGCAGTAGCAATAAATAAATCAATATATTTCAATCACAGATTACAACAATTTATCAAAACCTGCACCATTAACAATTACACGATTATAAAAATGTTCATAGACAGAATATTTCGGGAATTATTGTTGACGAAGCCCCTCTAATTTTAAATTTATGTTCTAAATCTTCAATTTCTCTTGTATATACTTTAGATTTTAAAAAACCCCAGTACAAGAAGTTATTTAAACTTGATATAATCTTATTTTGCAGCAGTTCCAAATGTATTTTGGGAATTTACTTCTCCTGTTGTAAAAAAATAGCTTGATCAGTAAATAAAATTTTTCTCTTCAAATTAGGATCGATATTAATTATCGCAAAAAGTAGCTCACAAAAGGCAATTCTTTTGTCACAGTCATTGTTTCTTAACCCTTGGTGATTTTCAAAATGGTAAGAACGAAATTTTTCGTTTTTAATAATCTAAATACAGAAGTTTTGCTAATATTTAACTGATTTGCCAAAATTTTCGTAGATAGCTGATTATTTCTACTGCTCTTAGTAAATTATTTCTCTTTGCTTTAGTCCACGCAGTTTTTGTTCTTGTCCTCTTATGATACTTATCCAAACATCCATCACTTTTAAATTTTGAAATATTCTCGAAACTAGTAGAATTTAGTCTAGGACGTTCAGGAAATAAGTTGGTGAACATATCACACACATTTCTTCAACTACAGCCAGCATTATACCAAGTAACCATTCGAATCTTTTCTCCTTTACGAAACATCTTTGAAGAGTAATGATAAGACAAAGACAAGTTAATTTGACATTTACAACTCTGACAACCTATGTTGCATTTTATCTGGAACGATACAGTACATATAATAACTAGTATCCATGGTAATACATTAATAACAGTATAGTAAATGTTGCATCTTAGCTAAAACTCACGGTATATTTATTTATTTATTTATTAATCGGGCCACACAACAGGACAAAATCCCAATAATAGTGTAGCACTAAATAATTTAACAAAATTGGTTACATTGTTGTCATAAATAATATCTATAAATTTACATTAGAGTAAATTAGAAAAATATAAAAACATTGCAAAATTTTAAAGACAGTGAATATGTATAAATGATTCGAAAGATCTAAGTGAACAACTAAAAATATCAGGAAAATTAGGAATAAATGAACATTTATTATAATTGGATATCATTCTAAGAATGGGAGCATTAATAGCAGAATTAGTTATACAATTTGACAATGCAAACAAGTTTTGAGATCTGGTAGAATATCAAGGTATTCTGAGCACTATTTTGTTAAGTAGTACGGGACAGTCAATGATATGATTTAACAGCTTAAATAAAAATGATAAATCTAATATCACTCTGCGTTTTTGCAAAGGTACTAGTGAAATATGACGTCCTGTAAATTTCTTGTTAATGATAAAAATAAATTTGCGCTGAATACCTTCAATTCGATTTACATATGTGTTGTAAAACGGAGACCAACAAATTGCAGCAAATTCAAGGTGTGAACGGACTAAAGCACAATATAAAGAAATGAAAGTACGTACATTTTTAAATCTATCCCAAATTCTCAAAATGAATCATAGCATTTTATATGCTTTTTTTACAACATAATCAATATGCAGATCAAATAATGGTTTGCTGTCCAAGATAATACCCAAATCCTTCACGTAACTCACACGATTAATCTTTTTTGTTATCAAGAAAATAATCATAATCATAAGTATTTCTATTCCTTGAAAAAGTAATACATGAACATTTATTAAAATTTAGCGTTAGGTCGTTTAAAGATAAATTCAGCCTATTTAGGTCTTCTTGAAGAGCAAAGCAATCAGATAAAGAGTTAATAGCCATATAAATTTTTAAATCATCAATATACATACTAAACTTAGCATTATGAAAACATCTGATGATATCATTAACAAAAATAATAAATAAAAGAGGTTCAAGATGAGGACCTTGTGGAACTCCAGAGGTTACAGGAAGAAAATCTGAATAAAAACCATTAAGAGAAATATAATAATAATAATAATAATAAAAAATTTATTTAGACTGACAAGCAACAGATACAATTCCAATTACAGATTATCAGTGATTAATATACATAAAAGAGAAATATTATTCATCATCAATATTAATATAATGCACAAGTGTTTTTACAGATATATTAAATATATCAATTGTATCGCATTTCGAGAGTAACTCATTTACATAACTTAAGATTTAAAGTTATAAAAGAAAAATTACCCAAGAGTTGCATATATCTAGACCTTAATCTAATATCAGGTACAAAAATGTTTATTTTGTTTAATAAATCAGGTACATCTACTTCACTCTGTACGATTTTCGCTATAAGAATAACTAATGAGTGCTTTCGCCTATCCTTTAAAGTATGCATATTAAATACTTCCAATTGTGAAAAGTAAGAAACTCTATTGATGTAGTTAGGATATATATTGTAGGTTCGAAAGTATATATTTCTTAGGAATAGTTTTTGTACTTTTTCTAACATTTCTGTATGTTTTTGAGAGGTTGGATACCAAACAACAGATGCATATTCTAACCTAGATCTCACAAAAGAATAATATAATATTTTTACAGTTCGCATATTAGTAAAGTTCTTAATATTTCTTAACACAAAACCCATTTGTTTATATCCCACCTTAGAGATGTATTCTATATTGTAATTAAATTGAAAATTGGTAGTAAAATAGACTCCAAGATCCTTAAATAGGTTCACTCTTTCAATGTCATTGTCATTTATTTTGTATTTTCCAATGTGAATTGTTTTTGATTTTGATATTGTCATCACTTTGCACTTTTCAATATTAAGCACCAACGAATTTTTAGCACACCACACTGTTATATTGTTTAAATCAGATTGTAACTGTATTAAATCACTTTCTGTAGACACTGGCATGAAAAGTTTAAGATCGTCTGCATATAATAAGCACTGAGCCCATCGAAGCACATCTGGAAGATCGTTTATCGCATATAAAAATAATAATGGTCCTAATATTGACCCTTGGGGGACTCCGGATGTTGCTACAAAGAAATCGGAGACACAATGCATGTATGATACCATGTTTTTTCTATTTTTTAGATACGATTCCAACAAAGAGATCGTATCTTGATGTAAATCAAAGTTGTGTAATTTTTTTATTAATATATCATGTCCAATTTTGTCAAAGGCTTTTGTCATATCGGTGTAAATAACATCTACTTGATTTTCTGGTATGGTTTGAGAAACATACTCAGAAAATGATAACAGATTTGTTATTGTCGATTTACTTTGGACAAACCCATGTTGATGTGGGGTTATTGCTGTGCTAGTATATTCTTGTAGTTTTTTATATAATATCGATTCCAAAATTTTTGATATGGATGTTAGAATAGAAACTGGTCTGTAGTTTTTTATATAACTTTTTTTCCCCGATTTGTGCATAGGGACAACTCTTGTATTTTTTAATGCAGTAGGAAATTGATTATTTGATAGCATTAGGTTGCAAATAATTACTAAAGGTTTAATTAATATATCTGAACAACCTTTCCAGATGTAGGCCGGGATTTGATCTAAGCCTACTGCTTGCCTTGGTCTTAAGTTTGCTATAGCTATTTTAATATCGTCTTCGGTAATTTCTGATATTTTATAATAAAGAATATCACTATTATTTGTAGTTTCTTTAATATGACTGTTTGTAACTGTATTATTATTTGAGTCGCTATATACAGATTTGAAGTATTCTGCGAAACCGTTTGCAATGTCATTTGTGTTGTGGTATGTTACATCGTCCATACTCATAGAAACAGGATGCATATTATGTGTTTTAGACTGACGTATATAATCCCAGAATTTTTTTGGTTCCGTGTAAATTACTTCCTCAGCATTCTTAACATATTTTTTGTGAGCATCTGTGATTAAGCATTTTATATTTGCTCTCAGTTCACTAAAGCGGCTTTTTAATTGAATGTTATTTGGGTCTTTTCTGCATTTTTTATGTAATTTATCTTTTTCATGTAATTTTGCTTTAATGTCGCCATTAAACCAAATAGGATATATTCTTTTATTTTGTTTGTTTTTTCTAAGAGGAACGGATTTATCGAAACAATTATAAATAATGTCATAGAAGATTTCCACTACTCTATCCACATCTGTCTCAGTTTTCATAACGTTCCAGTCTTGTGATGCTAGATATTCATACAAGAGATGAAAGTCTGCTGAGCCGAAGTTATATACCTTATTAGTAGTACTAGATGTCTTTTTTGCTCTTGTATAGCGGAAGTTTGTTTTAACAATAATTTGTAGTGCTGGGTGACGCCATCTATACTGACCATGGGATCGGAATTGTTAATAACCGAAGTATGTTCTAAATTAGAAAGAACCAAATCTAATGTTCTGTTAAGATAATTTTGGGTGTCATTGCACGACTTTAAGTTAAAGAATGCCATAAGCATTCCTACTGTTTGTGAAGAAAGACTTCCTTTGTTTATCCCGTTCCTGTGATTTCGGGAAGATTAAAGTCTCCCACAATTAATAAACTACTATTTATTAATTCGGGATTATTTATTAAATGTGATGCAAATATTTCGTATTTTTCATTTGTTGATTTTACTTCCATATACACAACGGCTATTATAAGAGATTTTTGATTATTTCTGATTTTTATTAGTATATATTCAATGTCATTGTCATTCTGATAATATATCGGTTTTGGATCAAATATGTTCTTGACTGCACATAGGACCCCGCCACCTTTATTACCTCGTTTAAGATTATAATCTCTGTCTCTTCTGAAGACTGAATATCTGTTATCGAATAATTCTGCGTCTAATACTGAGTCAGAAAGCCATGTTATTATATCATAATTATTCATTAGAATATTATTATAAAATGCACTGTTGTCTGTTACTGAGATATAACCTGAACCACTGCAGTAAATTTCCGTGCTTAATCTTGTCAAAGGCCTTACTGAAGTCTGCATAGACCGCATCTACTTGAGCCCTGTCGTCCATAGAGGAAAGTATAAAATCAGAATATGCAATTATGTTTGTTTCAATTGATCTACCAGCACAGACACCATGTTGTTCATAATTTAATATATTTTTAAATTTAAAATATAATTGTTTATAAATGATCTTTTCAAATACTTTTTCAAAGATACTGAGTTTCGAGATAGGACGGTAGTTTTCAATTAAATGTCTATGGCCATTTTTATACACAGGGACAACTATAGCTTTCTTCAACACATTCGGGCAACAACCTTCAGCAAGCGATCTCTCAAAGATTAATTTTAAAGAAGTACTTGGAGAAGTTGCACAATTTTTAATAAATAAGCTGGGGATACCATCGGGGCCTGCACCTTTATTAATTCAAAAGTGTAATAAACGAGTAACGGAGGATGATGTTGTTCGTCTACTTTACTAAGTGGACAGTGACATGGCTTAACAATAATATTGTTATGCTAAAACTCGGAACAAACTGAACTGTAAGTATTGTCACGTAATAATTAATTAATGGACGCCACTGAAGTAGTGGTAAATTAAAGTCACCACAAATTAAAAATTGATCATTCGGATGAAAGTCAATAATGGATGATAATTTAATTTTAATGTATATATATATATATATATATATAACGGGTGGACCATATAAATTTGCATTTTGATTTTGCTATAAATAAAAAACTAATAATTTTTTTTCATTCGGGTTTTTTTATTCGAAAGTACAATCCTTGCGGTTAATTACAGAGCACTATTTCATTCAAATGACTTCCTCGGCTGGCCTTGCAGTAGCCCATACGATCAACCCAATTTTTCAGTACATTTTCGACAGTATGGAGCTTTATTTTACCGATGACTGCACTAATTTCTTTTTTCAGTGCCTTAGTCGACGCTGGGTGATTGGCGTAACACTCATCTTAACAGCTCCCCACAAATAATAGTCCAACGGGGTCAAATCGCATCTGCGCGGTGGCCAATGCACAACGCCAAAACGACTAATAACGCGATTTTCAAACTTGCCACGCAAAAGATCGATTGTTTCACGGCTTGTGTGGCACGGCACGCCATCCTGTTAAAACCAAATGTTGTCCATCTATATCTTCGAAAATGGGCCACAAATAATCAGTTATCATTACACGGTAGCGCTCACCTTTCACTGTAACGCATTTGACGTCCGCATCTTCGAAGAAAAATGGCCCAATGAGACCGCTGGCCCAAAAACCACACCAAACAGTGCATCGTTTAGGGTGCATTGGCTTTTCAACAGTATTGTGTGGATTTTCTGTGCCCCAGATGCGACAATTTTGCTTGTTGACATATCCATCGAGATGAAAATGAGCTTCGTCGGAAAAGATGATTTTTCGGTAAAAATGCTCATCTTCTTCCAAGCGTTCCGCAGCGCAATTAGAGAACTGAAAACGTTGCGGGTGGTCGTGGGGCATCAGCTCCTGCACTAATTGAACTTTGTATGGCGTCATACCGAGATCTTTATGTAAAATTCGCATCAAAGAAGTGCGTGAAATGTTCAATTCCTGAGAACGATGGCGAGTTGAGGTGCTTGGTTATTCTTGCACACTCTGGACAACAGCAGCAATGTTTTCGTTTGTGCGCACTATACGAGCACGTGTTGTTTTATCCAATATCGTTCCAGTTTCACGCACACGTTTGACAAAATTGTCCACATATTGCCTGGAAGGCGCTTCTTTTTTATCGAATTTTGAACGTAATTTTCTTACACTTTCGGTAGAAGAGTGATCACTTTGGAAATGTTTTTAATATTTCCCAACGTTGTTCAAGCGTAAATCGACTCATTCCGTAAACCGCATATATTATACTAACTTCTTGTCATAACACAGCTGACATTGGTGTTGCCAACTCAAAATAACCTGTAGTTCAAAATGCAAACATTAGAGGGGCCACCCTATATATACGGTTGTGTCGATCGTGCGGCGATAGTCAAATTCGATAAACGAAAGCTATCACGCATTAATTCGCGGCCATATGAAATAAGTAAACTCTGGTGAAATAAGATAGTGTTGTGAGTACAGAGAGTGGAGTGAGAAGTGTCTAGAAGCTCTAAATTAGAGTAAAAGTGTATACAGTGGCGAGACAGTAGCCAAGGACATACAATACAGCGGTAAGCAAGCGTAGAGTAGCGGCGGAGCAGCTAGAGCGTGTATAACAAGATAAAAATTTAGTCAGGCTCGTACTCAGGAAAGTTGTGCAAAAAATGTCATCGGATAGAGAAGATTACACGTCGGATGACAGTAAAAGAAAGAGAGAGAGTACAGATGGCCAAGATATAACAAAAAGAAGTAAAAAGACTATGAGAACACCGGACAAAAGTAACAAAGAAGGAAGTGATAAAATAGAACTAAGAGACTTAATGAAAATTATATTACAAATAAAGAATGATACAAAAGAGATAAAACAGGATCAGAAAGAATATCAAGAAGAACTACTACTAATGAAACACATAAATGAACAGCTGAAGGAAGAAAATATAGAGATCAAAAAAGAATTGAACGACATGAAAGAGAGAATCGAGAGATTAGAGAAAGAAAAAATCAAAAATAATTTCGTGATTGTAGGGCTAAGAACAGACTCAATCAACAGAAAAGACCTAAAAAACACCGTGGAAGATTTCATACACAAGAAAATTGGAGTTAATGTACAAGTGAAGGAAGCACTAAAGATAGGAGAGAAGACATGTAAGGTACAAATGGAAAATTTTCAAGATAAACAAAAAGTAATGGCGAATAAAAAGAACCTAAAAACCTTAAAGGACAAAATCTTCATAAACAACGAACTAACAAGAAACGAGCGCGAAATACAAAAGGAAATAAAAATGTTAGCGGAGAAGAATAAAAAGGCAGGTGACATATTGAAGATAGGCTATCAGAAAATAACAATAAATGGAAAGGAATGGAAATGGGACAAAACAGAAAAGAAGCTGATAAAGGTCAAAGAAGAAGGAAGTACTGCGTCAAAAAACTAAGGTAAAAACGAGGAAAATTGCAACAAAAAGGAAAGACGTCGCAAGCAAAGGAAAAGGATACGATAAGGAACAACAAAACACATATAATTAAGTACGGGAAGGGCAAAATAAAAAATAGAGTAAATAAACCAATGAAAATAATAAAATTTGGAACATGGAATGTAAAAAGTTTAACAGGGAAAGAATATGAATTAACAGAAGAACTGGCAAAAATGAATATGGATTACGTGGGTATAACAGAAACAAAGAGGAAAGGCAAAGGAATCACAAAGACACAAAATGGATATTGGATGTACTGGGTAGGAGTATCGGAAAAAGAAAACGCCAAGGCAGGGGTGGCAATTTTAATTAAAGAGGATAAGATGAAATATGTTTCTAAAGAAAACCTATTGAACGAAAGACTACTATCAATAAATGTTAAGGAAGGAGACGAAAACGAAGAATACACGCTAATTGTGGGCTATGGATCAAACGAGGACGCAAGAAAAGAAGAAAAAGATAACTTCTTTAAAGAACTACAAGAAATGGTAGACAGAAGTGAAAAGAGAGTAATAATAATGGGAGACCTTAACGGGAGGGTAGGAAATAAGAATGATGGAATAGAGTGGTGCTTAGGAAGGAATGGAGAGAATGTGAAGAATACAAACGGGGAAAGAATAATAGAGTTTTGCCTAGAGAATGAGTTTAAAATCGGAAATACACACTTCAAGCACAAAGAAATACATAAAATAACTAGACAAGTTATAAGCAGAAATGAAAAATCGATTATAGATTATTTCTTAATTAACATAGACAGCTGGAATAGAGTAAAAGACATAAAAGTAAAAAGAGGACCAGAGATTGGAAGCAACCATTTCCTTGTAACAATGATACTAAAGCAAGAAGTAATCACAAAGAACGAAACCAAAAGAAAGATAGTAAATAAGAAAATAAAATGTCATGAACTTAGAAGACAAGAGATAGAAGAAAAATTTCAAAAGAACGTCAACGAAGAGTTTAAGAAAAAAGCAAAAGAAAAAGAAGGAAGCATAGAAAAGAAATGGAAGAACTTCAAAAAGACAATACTAGAGGCAGCAGAAAAAAGCTGCGGCACGACTAGAATAGTGAACAGAAACACAAACAAAACTAGATGGTGGTCGGAAAGGGTAAAAGTTGCAGTGAAAGAAAAAAAGAACAAGTGGAATAAATACCTACAAACGAAAGAACCTATTGACTATGAAAAATATAAAGAACAAAGGAAAAAAGTAAAAAGAGTAATAAAGGAAGAAAAAGAAAAAGCATGGAGAGAATTTGGTGAAAAAATGAAAAACGCATACAATGAAAACCAGAAATTATTTTTTGGAACACTTAAAAATATAAGACAAAAGAAGACAGCAACAATTACGAACATTAAAGATAAGGAAGGAAAGACGATAGCAGAAGAAGACAGAATAATGGACGGATGGAGACAGTATTTCATAGAACTACTAGAGGGAAATGATACTAAAGATGAAGAACAACAAGAAAGTCATCGCACACGAACAAAGGAAACAGAAATAACACAAGAAGAAGAAATAAGCTTGAAAGAAATAATAGAAGCAATAAGAAAAACCAAAAGAGGAAAAGCTCCCGGACATGACAAAATAACAGCAGATATGCTGAAAGCACTACCCGAATCAGCACTACAGGAACTTAAAGACATAATGAATGATGCGCTAAAAGGAATAACACCAACAGAATGGCAAATAGGTATCATAACACCAATATTTAAAAAAGGAGATAGCAGAGAGTGCCAGAACTATAGAGGAATTACCCTAATAAGCACAGTGGCCAAAATATATGCAAGAATCTTGGAGAGTAGACTAAGAACAGAGCTGGAAGAATCGTTAGAGGAAACTCAATTTGGTTTTAGACCAAATAGAGGCGTAAATGATGCGATATTCATACTAAGACAAATAGGGGGAAAGGCAATAAAAGAAGGGAGAAACGTACATGTGTGCTTCATTGATCTAGAGAAAGCGTTTGATACAATCAATAGAGAAGACATATGGAAAACGCTAAGAAAAAGGGGAATATCAAATACGTTAATAACAGGAATTCAGAGCCTATATTCAAAGACTAAGAGCTATGTAAGAGTGAAACAAGAGACCTCCAATACATTTGAAACTACAGCCGGAGTAAGACAAGGATGCATTTTGAGCCCGCTTCTGTTTACGCTAATTCTTGACGAAGGAATAAAAGAGACAAAGAAAGAAGTAAAGAAATACTACATAGGACATTGGAAATTGAGAAGAGTGGAAATAGCAGAACTATGCTATGCAGATGACATGGTCATCATAGCAGAAGACGAAAAAACCTTAACAAGGAATATAGAAATATATGACAAAGCGCTACAAAAATTAAACATGAAGATCAATAAAGAAAAAACGAAAACCATGATACTAGGAAGAAACACCACACGATACAACTAAAAAATGAAAATCTACAGCAAGTCCAAAAATATAAATACCTGGGGTCAATGATATCAGAAGATGGAAGATTTGATGAAGAAATAAAAGAAAGAAGAACAACAGGAGGCAAAATATTCAATAGCATCAAACACAGCTTCTTAGGAAAGAAAGAAATACCGAAAGAGACCAGAGTACAAATATTTAAGAAAGTAGTGACACCTATACTCATACACGGAGCTGAAACATGGACATTAACGCAAAGACAAAAATAAAAAATTACGGCTATCGAAATGAGATTCTTGAGAAAAATAGAGGGTAAAACAAGACTGGACAGAATTGAAAACACAACCTACAGACAAAACTTAAAAGTAAAAGCAATAGAAGATAAGATAGCAGAAGGACAGATGAGATGGTATGGGCAAGTAGAAAGGATGGGAGAGAATAGTTAAAAAAGTGTTTGAAGCAAAAATTGGAAGAAAGAAACCACGAGGACGACCAAGAAGAACGTGGCTGAAAGAAGTAAAGGAGGCAGCGCAAAGAAGAGGTTTAACTTGGGAAGAAACGAAGACAGCAACACAAGATAGAGCAGAGTGGAAAGAAATATGGAGAAGACCAACGAACCAGAACTCAACCCCCTCCCCCGCAAGCCGGGGGAACGCCTTACACCCGTGAGGGTAGAAAGGTGCAGGATTAAGTAAGTATATATATATAAGTTACCGTTGCCCAAACCGATGAATTGCAGTTCCCAGGCGCCGAACCCGACACCTGAGTTTACTGTTTCCAGTTTACAGACTTTTGTGTAGTTTCGAGTTAGTCAGAGTTTAGAATCCAAATAGAAACATTAGAATAGAATAAATGTAATAATTTTCAATAAATAAATATAATAAAGTTTATGTGTAACAATTGATAGTTGACATAAAATAAACTTATAATAAAATTCCTTTTTAAAAATACTATTTCGGATCCTCGAAATATAACTGGCGCAGTCGCAGCGGATTTTCGGGCGAATTTTCACATCGAGTGAAAATCGTATTCGTGTCAACGATTCACCGAAAAGAACCACAACCCCAGGGAGAAGAAGCGACATCGTTCAAGTGCAAGATCACCCAGTTCCTTCATCTGCGAGAGAATATCGACGACGAAAGAACAAGGCGCTGCTGAACACAGACCTGACCGGGAATCAACGCATCCAATGGACAAATTGCTTCTGTTATTGTGAGTACACACATGTCACACAACTATCAGTACCATTCTGACTCAGATACAGGATCGGATACACATTCAAACCCAGAAACTTCCTCTGACTCCGAGTCCACACTCGTAACTTCCAAACCTTATAAAACTAAACGTAAAATAACAAAAAACAAAGTCAAAATGTCACACCCACAAGCAGCAGGATCAGTAGCACAACCTGCACGTCTTGAAAAACATTATCTTGACATGATCCCAGATTTCTACGGTGATAGTAAATTACTATCTCGCTTTCTTGAAATTTGCGAAAAACTAGTCAACAAATTTTATAATTTGGTCGACGAAACAGACTTCCAAAATGAGTACCTTATGTCGAGCATTTTAGCTAAAATAAAAGGCGATGCAGCAGTAAACATCGCCAGTAGCACAATAAGTAAATGGGCAGACGTTAAACAAGCATTGTTAAACGCCTACTCAGATAAACGAGATCTATACACACTAAGTATTGAATTAACCGAATTGCGACAAGGCAACGAAACGGCATTTGAATTTTACAATAAAATTCAGGACATATTGAACCTCCAAATTTCCTACATCTCTAATCACAGTTTAGCACTTGCCAAGCCTTATCTAACAGAATATTGTCAAAATTATGCTTTAAGAATTCTTCTGCGAGGACTAAAAGATCCTCTAGGAACTCTTATGAGAACAAAGAACCCCAAAGATATGAACACCGCGTTAAACATGTTGACAAACGACTTCCAACTAGACACGCACAGTCGTCCGCAATACAAAAATATCACCCGTACTCAACACAAACAGAAACAAATAATTCACAATACACAAAACAGACAACCACAATACCCACAACTGATGTATAGACCAAATCCACCTACCAACCCAATTTTTAAACCTATCACTAATCAATTTCCTAATCATCAAATAAGGAAACCCTACACACAAAATCAATATCCCTCAAATCAAGGAAATAAAACATTTAACAACCAATCCCAAAATGTTTTCAAACCTAACCCTAATTATAAAGCCCCCAAGCCTACGCCTATGAGTGTCAGTACAAGACAGTCAATGACACCCAGGCCAGGAACGAACCAGTACCGTCCGCAACAATTTTATAACATACAAAACCGACCTAGTTTTATAGCGGAAGAACTATTCAACACTGAAATTGACGAATACACTGAAAACGAAAATACTGAGGAACAAAATTCCGATTATTATGTAACTGACCCCAATCCTGACTATTATGTAACAGAACCAAATTCTGAAGAAACGAATGAGTTTTTTCCGATAACAGCCTTGGAACAAACGTCGAATTAATGAATGTAATACACAACCACAGTGAATTACCATTTGTCATCTTCCCAGAATTAAATTTAAAAGCTTTAATAGACACAGGAAGCACACGTTCCTTTATAAATCCAGACATTGCACAAAAATATTTCAAGGAAAAAATAAAAAATGACCCTTTCAAAATTACAACCGCTCACGCAACATCATTAGAAAATTTTAGCATCATAATACCTGCCTCTAAATTATTTAATTCTCCTAACACTCTATTAAAATATCATTTATTTAATTTTCATAAAAATTTCGACATCTTATTAGGACTAGACAATTTGAAAATTTTAAATGCAAATATCGACCTAACTAATGACAAAATAACCACCCCTACTCAGGAAATTAAGATCCACTACCACAGAATACTTCCAAAATTTAATCACATTAAAATACCTTCCAAATCTGAAAAAATTTCAAAAATATTTGTAAATAATATAGAAAACGGCGAAGCATTTATACCAGAAACCAAAATAAATAATTTAATTATTCCAGAAGGTCTAGCAAAAATTGAAAACAATGAAATTATATACCCAATTATAAACCTAGGCGAAAACGATGAAATTATAAATTGTGTAGATTGCATACAAGTTCAGACATTAAATAACTTTGAAATTAATAATATTAATTTTAATCAAAATGAAACAAAATTTAAACTAGACATGAATACAATCAGAACTGACCACATGAATAGCGAAGAGAAACGTGAGATAACAAAACTGCTGAGTGAGTATTCTGATATCTTTCATATGGACGATAAGCCACTAACCTTTACAAATGAAATAAAACATTCTATTCGAACAAAAGATGAAATTCCTGTATACGCAAAAACGTATAGATACCCCGAGGTACACAGGAAAGAAGTGGAATCCCAAATTCAGAAAATGCTAAACCAAAATATTATACGCCCCTCTCATTCTCCTTGGTCATCCCCCGTCTGGATCGTACCAAAAAAATTAGATGCATCCGGAAAAAGAAAATGGAGACTCGTAATTGACTATCGTAAATTAAACGAGAAAACGATCGATGACAAATACCCAATACCTAACATTAACACTTTATTAGATAAACTCGGTAGATGCCAATATTTTACAACTTTGGATTTAGCGTCAGGATTTCACCAAATTGAAATGAATGAATCTGACATACAAAAAACCGCCTTCAGCACAGAAAACGGTCATTTTGAATATTTAAGAATGCCTTTTGGATTAAAGAACGCGCCAGCCACTTTTCAAAGAGTGATGGACAATGTTCTTCGAAATTTAACCAACGAAATTTGTCTCGTATACCTCGATGATGTAATAATTTTTAGTACATCTCTCCAAGAGCACATTCAAAATTTAAGATCAGTTTTTAATCGGTTGCGAAAAGCTAATCTCAAAATTCAACCAGATAAGTGCGAATTTTTACGTACAGAAGTCTCATATTTAGGCCATGTAGTAACTCCAGATGGTGTCAAACCCAATCCGGACAAGATCCATGCTATTAAAAATTATCCCATCCCAAAAACAACCACAGAAATCAAAGCATTTCTAGGACTGTTAGGCTACTACAGGAAATTTATTAAAGATTTTGCAAATCTTACTAAACCCTTTACGAAATGTTTAAAAAAGAGTGCCACTATTAAACACAATGATCCCGAATATATTAATTGCTTTAACACCTGTAAAAATGTCCTAATAAATGAACCCATTCTTCAATACCCGGACTATAAGAAACCTTTTAATTTGACAACTGACGCAAGCCAATATGCCATCGGCGCTATACTATCACAAGGACCTATAGGATCTGACCTACCCATCGCATACGCGAGTCGAACTCTAAATAGCTCGGAAATAAACTATAGCACAATTGAAAAGGAATTACTTGCTGTCGTATGGGCTACCCAAAAATTTAGACACTACTTGTATGGTAGAAAATTTAAAATTATAACCGACCACAAACCTTTAGTATATTTACATTCACTAAAAGAACCCCATTCAAAATTAATGAGATGGCGACTCAAGCTAGAAGAGTACGATTATGAAGTAATTCATAAGAAAGGCTCTCTGAACAAAAACGCAGACGCTTTATCACGCATTGAATTAAACATAAATACTTTAGATCCAGATTCACAAAATCTTTACGATCTCATTGAAAATTTTAATGAAACTTATTTCAACCCCGACAATGACAAACAATCCTTAATTGTAGAACCAGACGAAGACGAACAACATGATCCCGAAACTGACCAAACAATTCACTCAAATCCCGAACACCCTATTATAGGCGTACCAATCACCGAATCACCTGTAAATTTTGGTAAAAACCAAATTTTTATATCCCAAGTTAAACACTCCCCTTCTAAACCAAAAATACAAAAATTTCATTGCGATAAAATGAGAATTCACCTCCAAATTTCCGAAACAAATTTTGAACAGGACACAATAAATTTTATAAAAGAATATATTGCACCGAATGTGAAATACCATCTATATTTTGAAACACCCATTTATGAGAAATTTGGTAACGTACTACAAAATTATTTTAAAAACTCAGAAATTAAATTTGTCAAAAGCAACATAAAATTAATAGACGTAGAAGAAAAAGATGAAATCTTACAAGTAATAAAAAACTACCACGAATCTAAAACAAACCACCGTGGAATAAATGAAGTCCACACCCAAATTAAAAAACGATATTATTGGCCGAATCAATTAAAAACCATTACTGACTTTATAAATCAATGTGAAATTTGTTTAGCTGCTAAATATGAAAGAAACCCTATCAAACCCAAATTAAATATTACTCCAACCCCCAATAAACCATTAGACATCATCCACATCGATACACTCTCTCTAGAAAATACCAAATTCCTTACTATAATTGACGCTTTTTCTAAATATGCTCAAGCATATAAAGTTACATCCACAAATGCTATAGAAATTGCCAATAAATTGACAAGATTCTTCTCACATCATGGCATACCCAAATTAATAGTAGCAGATAATGGGCTCGAATTCAAAAACAACGTCGTGAAAGAATTATTAAGCCTGCATAAAATCGAAATTCATTTCATTTGCTCACAAAACCCAAATTCCAACGGGCTAGTCGAACGCTTTCATTCAACTTTAGTAGAGCACATTCGTTTATTCAATCTGCAGGAAAACTTCAAAAACGAACTAATTCAAGACAAAGTAAATTATGCAATCCTGGCTTATAACAATACGAATCATAGTACGACAAATCTAAAACCAGTCGAAATTATTAATGGACACTTAGATACAAATTCCCCACTCGATATAGAACTTGAGAAACAAATAATGCAAGATTACATTCAGAAACATAAAGAAAAAACAAAATTAGTTTATAAAAATATTAATAACAAACTGCAGACAGACAAAACTAAAACTATTACTAAAATAAACGAAAATCGCGAGGAACTTCCCGACATACCCGAAACAGTTTACGTTCAAAACAAACAAAAGGTAAATAAAACAAAAAACTCTAAATTCAAAAAGGAAAAAATTAAGAAAGTTAACAAAAACTTAAAAACTGCAGAAATTGACACAGAAAATAATGATAAAAAACAGTCTAAAATTCATCTTTCGAATATAAAGAGACCGAGAAAATTAATTAACACATATCCGGCTATTCCAGGTCCCTCTACTTCACGTATACACTTGGAATAAATATCCAAGATATTACCCTGAACCCAGGACTACTGACAATTAACCTTGGACAAGCAAAGTTACAAAAAACGAAACACACATTCGTACAGTTTTACGATTTAAACCCATTATGGATACAATATGAAAGTTTAAATGTGCAGTACACAAATCTCAAACGCACTATCAACGCAGATAACACTATCGCTGCAGACTTTGATAACAACAACAAAATCATAGAGTACCTGAAAAATAATATTAATGAAAAAATTAGTCATTTATCTACGCATCCCAGAACAAAACGAGGAATATTAAACGGTTTAGGATCTGTCATAAAATCAATAACAGGAAATTTAGATGCTGAAGATGATAACCGATACACAAAAATTTTAAATCATTTAAAAAAGAATCAATTTAATTTAAATAACCAAATTAAACACCAGTACTCTGTTAACCACCAAATTATGGAATATTTCAATAAAACAATCGAAACAATCAAACGAAACGAAAATATTTTGAAGTCAAAAATTGAACAACTCACGCACATTGTCATCGGAGGAATCAAAGATCATGACAAACTATTTATTAAAGATATTTACAATCAGTTAAACACTTTATACACCATGACATTTAATACTCTTCAAGATATAGAAAACTCTTTAACATTTTGCAAGCTCCACACAATGCATCCTAGTATTATCAAATCACATGACCTTTATGAAGAATTAAGTAAAATTTCAAAATTCTATAACAATGAACTACCATTTGAAATCAATTCTGAAAATATGTCAGAAATCGAAAAATTAATCTCAATTAACTGTAAATTACAGGAAAACAAAATTATATACTTTATTGACATCCCTATAAATTACGAAACCTCTTTTGAACTTATTCACCTTATCCCAACACCCACCAAACAAAATAAAGAATTTGTAACCATTATTCCTAACCACGAGTACATTCTGAAGTCTGAAAATGGCGACTTACGATCTTTGTATGATCTGTGTGTCCGCAATAAGAGAAACATTTACCAATGTCCCAACAAAATTAAAGAAATCAGCGAGAATTCCTGCGAAAGGAGCTTCATACTACAAAGCAAAGTGGAAAATTGCCATTTTGTTAAATTAAACATAAAGAGAAACCACATTGAATATATTGAAGAAATCAATCAATATCTAGCAATACTTCCTAATCCCGAAAACGTACAAGCCAAATGCAACCAAGGCGACAGTATAACCAACCTTCAAGGTATACTCTTAATTAAAGAAGATGAGTGCAAATTGAAACTACAAAATAATGATTTAATTTTTAAACACGGCACATTTGGCAAACCATTGGTAATTGAAAACTTCGAAATTAACTACAACAATACAAAAATTCCCAAGGTGGCGATCGAACTAGATTCTATCTCCGAACTTAAACCATTAAACAAGTTCGAAGATACAGAGTACTACGAAGACCAAATCGAAACCGATAACATCAACTACCCAGTGTGGGCACTGTATGTAATAATCATCACCGGTGCCATCATCACCGTTGCAGCCTACCTCCAAAAAACGTACATCAAATATAAAAGGAGAAAACAACCCAAGGCCGAAGACATTGAACTTCAACCGCCAACTTCACCCCCTAAATCAGCGCTGAAGTTACCCGATGAAGCCCAATTTTAGCGAGGGAGGAGTTACCGTTGCCCAAACCGATGAATTGCAGTTCCCAGGCGCCGAACCCGACACCTGAGTTTACTGTTTCCAGTTTACAGACTTTTGTGTAGTTTCGAGTTAGTCAGAGTTTAGAATCCAAATAGAAACATTAGAATAGAATAAATGTAATAATTTTCAATAAATAAATATAATAAAGTTTATGTGTAACAATTGATAGTTGACATAAAATAAACTTATAATAAAATTCCTTTTTAAAAATACTATTTCGGATCCTCGAAATATAACATATATATATATATATATATATATATATATATATATATATATATATATATATATATATATATATATATAGTTTTATCCTCTTGTTACAAAGGTTTAGCATCATCGTTAACTAAGGTATTTGTCTAAATTCGGCCGATTTTTCTTTGTCTGTACAAATTTTTATAAGTTGCCCGTATGAGTCTTGATATTTTGTTGTCTTTGTGGAAGAACAAAGTACAACAACTAAATACATATGTAAACCACATTGTCAAAAATTTCATGCATTCAATATCAAATGCAGCTGCCAAACATTCTTTGAAAAAAATCTGTATTTTTTATGACGATAATTTATATGTCATTTTCACTATTTTCATGTAGTAACAGCAACATAAATGAATAGTTATCGGTAAATGTTTACCGTGTAACCCTTGCACGGCTAAACCGTGTGCGACATTCAAATAAGTAACTAAATTAGGATAATTCATCCAAAATACAACTACCACATTTATTAATGTATAACTAAAATCGGTTGTAATTCTCTGAAATAACGGCCATTTAAATTCGCTTTGTATACAATTTTTTTTTAATCTGGCAAGCCAAGTTCCTATTGATGTAGCATCGTGACTGCTACTTACAATTTCCAAAATGGGACATGCAAATGATTTTTTAGTATTTTCTACAAAATTCTTTTACAATCTTTTGACGGACTATGTACTACAGACCCAGTTGCGTCCAAAAAACGCTCAATGTCTTATCGTCAACACAAGACATTAAAATATCTAATTGTTCTATGCTATATACTAGTACACGAAACGGTTCACTACTTGAATATTATTTTTATGAATACGATGCATTAATATAGTATCATACGTATACTTCATATTTATGACGATCGTGTAATGCTAGTGCTTCTGATCGCACTTTTCTATAAATTGTATCTGACTTAACTTTTTGCAGATTATCCCTCTTTATTCATCCTGGTAATGCTTTTAGGACATTCTTTGATCTAATGAGAGAAGGTTTATTTCTATAAATTATAAAACTAAAATGGAGTCTTAAGGTAAAATTATCATAAGGTTTATTTCGTTTAGCCTCATTTCTTAATATTTTCCTTTCTATACCTCGACCATGACTTATTGTTTTGTTGTGTGAAAAATTCAGCTCCGAACTGTATAGATGAACTGATTTATCATTCTTAGAATTCACATTCGTAATGATTAACTTAAAAGTTTTACATGCTTTATGAATACAATATCCATAAACAGTAATTCAATTTTTCTTCATACATTCTCTTTTACTATTTATGTTTAATGTGCATGTATTATTAACACTAACAATTTTTTTCCTTAAAACATATGGATGTGTTTTTGTCCAATATTCCATCTGCAAATATTTCTAACCATTCGCCATATGTTAAAATTTTTATTAGAGCAACGAAATTTGCGCAGCGATTTTTATCCCGTAACATCTGCCTTAGTATTACGAGGATTAGATGGAAGAACCGTATCTTTAAAATATGTCTCCGTATTATACAGTTCCATAATTTTGGGGTTAACGATCTCTTTCACCCAAGATAGATGAAATATGAAGATTAACACGTTCAGGAGTGTCAAACAATTTTCGCTTTGCAGCGGTGTACATTTTGAACATATTATCAGAAGTTTCACACCAAACGAGTAAATTTCGAGATGTACTTACATTATTTGAAACTGATAAATGAATTATTGATTTATTGCTGTACTGTACTGGGGAAGGTGAAAAAGAAGCGTCAGTGTCAACAAAAGCAGTTGAAATTTGGAGAGGAACTATTTCCATAGGTGTCGAAGTATCAATTTTTTTTAAAGATAGTTTCGTTTCTGTTATACATATAAATTCTTCTATTTTTACTACTGAGCCACTTCTGATTCTGATATGTCCCGGAAAAATCATTCTTTATTGTTTTAATATTATTGTGAGGAAAATTATTTTCAGAATGTTCAATGAAACATTTAAGTATCGTCTGTTATTCTTATTATTTTGCCAGTTAACTTTTTTGCAAATTACTGCATCCTGGGTGTCCCATATAACATTACGTTCTAGAATATCTCGAAACTCGAAAAAGGGGGTCAACTTAAAAATCTTAAATGGGTCCCCCTATTTTTTACGGCAAATTCGGAAAGAGCGTAAAAAAATATGTTGGTTTTATTCGGAAACTTTTTTTGTACTCCCAACAGGTGGCGCTGTAATTGTATTGTAGAAATATTTCTCCTCAACACTCAGGGGGAATTAAAAGAAAGAAACTTTTTAAAAACTGACAACTCGATTTCATCAGAAATTAATTCTACAATTTTGTGTATTTATTGAAACAAACGTCATTTTTTATCAAGTTATTAATAAAATATTAATCGGTTAATTTTTTTCTAGCAAATATACACATTTTTACGATTGCAGCGTCGCCTGTCCGGAATACAAAAAAGTGTCTGAATAAAACCAACATATTTTTTTACGGTCTTTCCGAATCTCCAATAAAAAAAAGAGGGTCCCATTTAAGATTTTTAAGTTGACCCCCTTTAATAGCAGTGAGCTTTAAGTAAAGTATCACTTACGGTTGATCGTTTATAAGTAAAACCTAATTTTTTGTCCAATAAATAGAAAAGTCTGTAATGCGATATTTTGTTTTTCCTCAAAAATATGTTAGAGCTCCAAATTAAGTACTACATCCGATTTATCATATATGGTTAAAATCTAATATGTTGTTTCAAATTATATATGAGTTTTAAATATCAAATTTGAGAAGTTTTGGATCATATTTTAAGAGATAATAGGAAAAATCGTCACACATTCTTATAAAAATCAGCATCAACATCAACATACAGGTGCCCTGAAACGCAATCTTTGTAAATTAATATTAATTATAGTGCTGCACAAATAGCAAATTTAAATCAGATCATCCTGTACATCTAATATTTATGTATGATGGAAAATATATTATTTTTACAACTCTAATTTCATTAGAATGAAATATTTTACTATTATATTCTTCTTAAATCGGTTTCATTATTAATTTTAATGTAATTGCTTCCTGATAGTGACATTTGTTTAAATGTGTCAAAATTGTTATTAAAATTATATTTTTGTTTGACGCATAGGCAAGATGATATATGAAAATAAATTATATTATAAATTCATATTTAAAGTTATTTAGAGTTATTTACTAAATGTTATTATCGTAGAATTTAAGATTGTACCATTATATTCAATTTCAATTAGTAAAAGTTGCTAAAAAATTATATTCAATGAATTTTTTACAAGAAAAACTGTGAAAAGCTTGTATAAGTGATACTTCCGGTTATCCGATATACACTAAAAACTAATTAACTCTTCCCATAATAGTATAAAATGGGTATGCAAAATTTCAAAATGTTCTGATTAATAGTATTTGCGTAATCGTGTCCACAGGATCTACACATACTCATATACACACACATACATACCTACAGACATCATTGTAAAAATGTTAAAATCGAGTTCTGCGGATATCAAAACGTGCTTATTCACTAAAATCTCTATATGCGATTTTTAGCATGATCCCTATACCTCCCTTACCTAGGGTAGCGGGAGGTAAAAATGAAGCAAAAACTGCAGGACACAAACAAATGGTAAGATATAAACAAAAACCAAAAATAGTTGTTACAACTTGACTAAACAACAAAGTAGAAATAGCGAAATAAAATGAAAGGAGAAAAGTACAGGGCTCTTAGATCAATGATGAAATATACACATTAAACCAAAAATAGTTGTTATAACTCATGTACATAATAAAATAGGAATAGTGAAACAAAATAAAAAATGAAAGAGAAAGTTCAGGACACTTGAACAAACGATAAGATGTAAAAAAAATCTGTTGTAGCCAGTATAAAACCTTCCGTCAATTCAATGTATTTTGTACATATCCCATACCATAAGTTCCTTGGAAAAGATTATGTATATCCTGTAAAATTGTAACACGAACACACATTTCTTACTCTTCTCTTTTACTCATTCCTGTTCAACGCATCTTCTTCACACAATTCTTCCTCTCTCAAATCTTCTGCTACACAATCCTTCCATCTTCTCTTTGGCCTTTCTCGTATTTCCGGCATTGAAAATTCCAATCTTGAGGCGAGGCTACAACTGCAAGTCACTTACGAGGGACACTCTATCACATTCACATATAACTTTCTGACCATATACTTTCCACTTTGGTTTTGCATATTACACTGACATCTGTCAATTAATTTTTTTTTGAATATATCTGCTGTTTCCATAATTTTAACAAAGCTCACTGATTTTTGAAAGTTAATCTCTCTTAATGTCTCTATATCTATTGAATATGACGGAAAATGTATAATCAAACCGTATAAAGAATAAGATATTTTCTTATATTGATAATTACAAAATGTCGAAAAATTATATTTAACTGTGCGTTTTAAGAAAAACTGTTAAAAACTTCAAATAATGGTACTTTTAGTGGATCAATTATAACCAAAATCTAATCAGCTCTTCATATGGATGTAAAAAAGAGGAATATGAAAGAATTATAGTTTTTAGAATTATAGTATTAGAGTTATCGTCGAAGAAAAATTTGTCATGCACAGACACATACACACACAAACACACATACATACATACATACATACATACATACATACATACATACATACATACATACATACATACAGACATCATCTTAAAAATAGTAAATTCGTATTCTAGGGACCCAAAAACGTGCTTATTCATTAAAAACTCACCAACGAATTTTTTTGACCAAAAACAATATCTTCCTTACCTAAAGGTGACGGAAAGTAAAAAACAAAAGTAGTTGTTACTTGTGTAAATAAGAAAATAGGAATAGCAAAAAAAATTAAAAATGTAAAGAAGTGCAGGACAGTTGAACAAATGATATACACAAAAACCAAAAATAGTTTTTACAACTCGACTACACAACAAAATAAAAATAGAGAAATAAAATGAAAAGAAAAAAGTGCGGGGCATTTAGATCAACGATGAAATATATATATATATATATATATATATATATATATATATATATATATATATATATAATGAAATTTAAAAAAGTATAATATTGCCCTGTAGTTTGAGTACCACTGGATTTAAGATAATAAAGTTTATGCTAAAATAGTCCCCCTCTATGCCTTACAAAATATCTTAATCACTTTTTTCTCTATCTTTTCACATACACGAATAAAATGCACTGTTCCATTATCTTGATACATCCTGTATAAATATTAGAACAAACTAGAGTACCTGTTTACTATCACAAGTCCCTGCTATATTCAATAATTATAAACATTTCCACTTTCAACCCCTGAATACGTAGTTTTACAGAATTGACTCAGTCTGCAGAATGACTGATTTATAAATAGTATAACAACCTCTGCCTATAGTAACAGTTTACTGTCACCTGTTCCTTCTAAATTAAATAATTTAATACATTTCCACTTTCACTCCCTAAATACATGGTACAACGGGGGTTCAGAAACTTATAATCTAATCCGCTCTTTAAATCCCGGGTGTACATATTGTTTTTAGCATTTCTTGTGCATTCACATCCGTCATTCTACTTGCATATATTATTATTATATTGTAGCAGATAGATGTCACCAGCTGCTAGACGGCAGCTAGCTCTCAGCACCACGTGACCTTGTGAATTAATTGTGTTATTTTATTATTTGTGATTGATTACTCATTTTATATTAGTTTTGTAACTTGTTAAGTAACAATAAAAGATATTGTTATATCTGGCGCATCAACGTAAGGCCGAACTAATAATAAAAACATAATAAAATCGCAGCTAACTTGCATGTGTTAGTGCAGTGCGTAGTGAGATTAGTTTTCAAGTGTGTGAGATCACGCCTGTGTTTCGTGCGGGAACGCTGACGCTAACATTTCGATGTTATCATTTGTGAGTGTTTATAAATGTCGCAAATACATTCCAACTCCGATTTCGTCGAAGTAAACAATTAGTTGAAAACCATTTGTCTCATGACATCTGATTCGCGTTCATACGAACCTTTCATTGAAAACTAATAAAGAAAAGTGCAATTTAAGTTCAGTGGTTGTATTCGGGTATGTCAAAGAAGAAAACAGAGTTAACCATGACGTCGGTAACGATGACTGACGATCAGCTTAAAAGCATGATTGAACAAATCACAAAATCAATTCAGACAACAGGAGCACAATGTTCAGAAACACCAACCCAGATGGTACACTCCACACAAGGTGGTAATTTTATAAAATGTGCTAGTCGATTTTCGGCATCTTTAAATGAAGATGTTGAAGCCTTTATCAGTGCAGTTGAAACTTATAAAGAATGCGCTTCAGTCAGTGATGAAAATGCTTTACGAGTCATGTCAATGCTATTAACTGATGCAGCTACCACTTCGTGGCTAGGCATTAAAGCAAATATTGCAACGTGGAAAGAAGCACTAAAAGAGTTGAGAGGAGCTTTCAGCAAAAAGAAACCTGCACATCAAATTTATCAAGAATTATTTAGTAAAAAGCAGGACGAAAATATAGCAACTGACTTATTCATTTGTGAAGCTCGAGCGTTACTAGCGGTCATACCGGACAAACTCTCAGAAAAGGTTCAAATAGATATGATCTATGATCTACTGAACAGACGCATTCGCAAACGCATGTTACGAGAAGATATCAAAACGTTTTCAGAGTTGATTAAGAAGGCAAGAGCAATAGAACAATCTTTAGCTGAAAATATTGAGGATAGAAAAGAAATTTGCCGCAACAGATACAAAGAAAGGGCAAATAACTACACCCAAAGCAGTGAAATGTACCTTCTGCAAAAATTTTGGTCACCATGTAAACAAGTGTAGACAAGCACTGAAGAAAAGTGAAAAGAAAGCAACAGACGTAAATTCAGAAAATGATTCTACAAAGCCAGCTTTAGCTTGCTATGGTTGTGGTAAGCAAGGTGTGATCAGAGCCAAATGTCCTACTTGTAGCAAGCCGAAAGAAGTTACTACCAAGACGACAGAAATCAAAACATTAGAATTTTGCAAATTGGATATTGCAAGTGTAGAAGAAAGTTTCACCCCAACAGAGGCTCGAAGACCAGTATTACCCATCTCCATAAATGGAAGAAATGGAGTAGCTTATGCTGATTCAGGTGCCGCAGTATCTGTAGCTGGGAGGAAACTGTACAACCTTTTAAAGGAAGAAGGGGTGCCATTCACGAAGGATGAAATCCGCTTGGCTTATGCAGATGGAGTGGTGAACTTGGAGCAAGTCGAAAGAGGTAATGTTAATGTACTCATCAAGGGTCGAACCATAGAAACAGAATTTATTTTTATTTCACGAGAATAAATTTTGTTGACATACCCCTTTCTTGTCTGTTTCATTTTGACGCCATTATAAAAAAAATCGAAATTTCACCAAAATAAGACGCCAGACAATTTTTTTAATTTAAGGTACTCATTTAGAAACTGTAAAGAATCCTGCATCAAAATTGAGCATAGCTGAAGGCAATATCCAAAAAATGACACGATCTTAAAATTTTAAAAACTTTCCCCTGCAAACTTTACACTTTTTGACAAACCGTCTTTTTCCCCTGTACCCTTCAATTGTTTATGGGTTGTTAAAAATTTTCTTCGCAATATTCTAAAATTAGTAACATCCGTTTGTTCGGCCTAATAATATTTTATTAAATGTTTGGCATTTGGGCAGACTGCTAGATTAAATTTATTTTAAAAATTTAGCGGTGCAGATACTCAGATTTTATTTTTTTCCGGGTGAACCGTAACAGATATCACGAATTACTCAGAGAAAGAAAAGTTTACTATTGAATGTATCTCTCTGAAAAAAAAAAATTATTTCACGTTATCGGCGTGGCCATTAAAAAGTTACTGTCTAATTAATGTTGGGACACCTAAGTTTCATACACTAGTGGTTCACAAATAATAGCAAGTATCATCTTAAAAGATGACTTATAACCATATAAACTGTCATACCAAATTTCATCCAAATCGAATAAAACGTCCTGTTATTATAAGCAAAATTAATTTTTTTTTTGAAGGACTTTGAAGCAGAATACTGGCTAAATGGTACACTTTCCGGTAGAAGCAAGTTTAGTTAAATCGTCTTATTTTAGCCTCAGGAATCTGTGGTTAAGCCATGTCCCTCTATTTAAGAGACACCTGTATATATATATATATATATATATATATATATATATATATATATATATATATAGAATTTTTTTAAGAAACTAATGTTTCCAGTTGTCCAATTTTTACCAAAATCTAATCAGCTCTTCCTAGTAATGTTAGATTGAGGAAACTGCAGTTAAACATATCTTAAGTCTTGAATTTGAGAAACTGTGGTTCCAACATACACACACACCACACACACACATACACACACACACATACACATATATATATATATATACGGACGGACTTCATCGTAAAAATGTGTTAATCGGATTCTAGGGACCTTAAAACGTATTTATTCACTAAAATCGGAATATGCGATTTTTAGCATGATTCCGAAACCTCTCTTAGCGAGAGGAAAAAATACACGAATTAAGGCTATTAATAGAGTACCATGTGAAATAAAACATGAATTTGTTCGTTGTTTCTGACATAAGTTACAGATTTGATATTCCTTTTGATGTTCTTATTGAACCTGTGATTATTTATTTTATGAAGCCGAGCCTTAGTTTTCCCATTATTCTAAAACTAGTAGGTAAAAACTCACAGCGAAATTGGAATTTTAAATTGTATTTCATATAGTTAAAAAATCTGATGTGGCCAGCACAAGACCTCTCCCCATTTCCATATTAGGCTAAGTATTGTATTGCACTTCGCTATCGAACCGTCGTTTTATAACAAAAGAAATTACAGAACTTTACCCAAATATTGTGTTTATTGTATTTAATATGTTTTCTGCACACATACAATTGTAATTATATCTATTTTTCATTGTATGAATAAGTTCCTAACCGTCAGAGATTCTTCCAATTCATTAGCAAGATTGGCGGTATTTCTTATTGATATTATGCATTTTACCTAGAATTTTAAATATTTAATTAATAAAACAATAAGAAAGATTAAATGTACTTCCCAGAAAAAGCTTTCACTAAAACTGATGATTTTTGACACTGACATCTGTCATGTACAAACTATGTTATAGACATTTGAATTTGTCAACTGGTTTCCTTAGTGCCTTAGCCTCTGCGATTAGATTATTCTATATATTACAGTACCTTTATCTTTAAATCTATACAAGATAAAATAAAAAATTTAAATGTATCAGATGTAGAATTTTTTGTTCTTCAATAATAGTAATAACAGAAATTTTCAAAAAATAATATTTAGAAGTTTTTTTAAAAGAAACTATTACTTCTGGTTGTCCAATTGTTACCAAAATCTAATCAGCTCTTCCCAGGAATGTCAGATTGAGGAAATTGCAGTTAAATATTTTTTGTCTTATAGTATTTGAGAAACCGTGGTTCCAACATCCACAAATATACACAAACACACACACACACACGCACGCACACACACATACACACATACACACACACATACACACACACACAAACACACACACACAAACACACACACACACACACACACACACACACACACACACACACACACACACACACACGGATATCATTGTAAAAATGTTTTAATCGGATTATAGAGACCTTAAAACGTGCTTATCCCCTAAAATCTGGATATACGAATTTTAGCATGATTCCAATACCTCTCTTAGAGAGAGGTACAAAATGATAAAAACAGATTATACGGATTTTAAAATGTATTACTCGTATTTATTAAAATTCAATTTTTGATTTTTAGCATCAGTGCAATATGTATAGTCAGAAAAATTGACTCTGTGGTGTCCAGCAAAACTATAAATATCATAAATATGACAAAGCGGCATATCGCTTACTGTATGCTTTATAATATTGGATACAAAACAGGCCATTATTTGCGCCGCTCTATTGGAATAATGACATGCATCGCCTGGTACTCCTACTTGCCCTGAGTGCTCTGTATAGTAAATTAATCTTACTTTTCCTTTAACATGGATGCTATTTTTGTTTGATACAATTGTTGGAACTATTATTTTCATTCTCATAAGAAGACATTACGATACGCATTTTTTTGTTTTACAAGGTTGGTACTAGATGGCATTTACTTTACCCTTTTTTACGTAATTTATTTTTAGTTAATTGATTTTTTAGGAAGTGGATTATTTACAGTGGTCTGAGCTATATTACGTAGCTCAGGCGGAGTGCAATTGATTTCATACATTAAATTCACTTAATTTTATTTACAAATTTTTTCAATTTTTTAATTTTCAATGCACTTAAATTTGTTCGTAAATATGAAATGATATTAAACTTTAAATAATAATTAAATGTGGCCAATTCAGTGTTACCAACTACAACATTTCACTTACAAAATTCCCTAAATTAACTCGGTTTAACATTAACAATTTTTTAAAAATATTTTAGTAAAGAAGGCGCAAAATATAAAAAATAGTATAAAGAACTCATTTTATAAGACTTTTTTTCGCACTTGTCAATTAGAAAACTCACCAAGTCTCGTTTACTAAATTTTGACGCGTGCAAAAAAAAATTACTTATAAAACTTGTTCTTTGATATACTATTACATATGTTAAAGAAACAGTAAGATTATTTTACTATGTTGTACTATACAGAACATGTGTTCATTTCAACAGAGCGACGCAAATAATAGCCCGTTAACACCCAATGTTATAATGTAAGCAGTACGCGATATGCTGCTTTGTCATAATTACTATATTTATAGTTTTTTTGCTGGACCCGACAGAGAAAATTTATCTAACTATAGATGTACCTCTTTTGCCTTTGTTAGGCGGAAAGTCATCCGCCTGTAGTACACTGTGTATTCTCACTGTTCATGTAAGTGGCCGTGGCGCATATGTGTGTAGCGAGGTGTATAGTGTACAGTTAGTTCAGTGGTTCAGTTCTGTGTTCAGTAGTGGGTTTATCTAACATAGATGTACATATTTATTTATACATACTTTAAAAAAATATTTGCTTTTTCGTATTGTATATTGTACTTTTCTTTTGTATAATAATTTTTTGACTTTCAAAGACAATAATAATTATAAACAAAGATCTCATTAAAGAACGACAGTTGTGTTAATTTTTTGGCAGTTAAAATAGTTTATAATGGATCTTAATAAAGTTTATTGCCATTCTGACAATTGGTTGTCTGTAAGCGACTATTACAAATATAAATAAATAAATATAAATATATCATCACGGCATATTACCCATTTCTGGGTGTGCCAGTATCTACAACACATGTAGACATCGGTAATGATGACGATATATTTTACCGTGTGGGCGCTTACCAGGCGTCACCTCACGGGCACTCACAGCTGGCGTGGAGAGTGCACCACAGGGGTCACTTTTGTGCCATTTTAAATTGGAAATATTTGGCGTCAGTCGGGATCGAACCCGGTTCCCCAGGTTCGCGACCAGACACACAGGCACGCGGCCACGGGACCCCATATTACAATATGTTGCAAAATGCAGACATTACTAAATGCTGTTCTCATCCTCCAGTAAAACCAAAACCTGGGGAAATTTTTATTGTATATAGTAAACAGAAAGACTGGAAAGCAGATCAATATCGGTGGAGAAATTTGGGCGTCAAAAATTTGCCATCCCGATCGGAACCTCAGCTTATTTGTCATTATTTTCATTCTATAATGAACAATAAATTTCAAAAAAGAGCATATATTGTATTTTCTAATAAAAAAGATAAATATGCTGATTTGACATTATTACATTACATTGGATGTTTGCAAGGTGTTAGACCCAAGTCTCACGGAAATCAAAAGAAAGCAGAATATACTGTAAACAGTGTATGTAATGACGGCAAAGTCGCAAATTTTGAAACAAAAGAATGAATTGAATAAAGAACCACATCGTGTTTATTAGAACTTAACAATGGAGAATGTGCATTCAGCGTTATCTCCAAATTTGCTGCCAAGAGATTATGTCCAAGTGCGAAATACTATAATAAAAGAACGAGAAAAAAACTTTTATCTTCTGATGACATAATTGGATTGTATTCATTGCAGGATGAATTGGATTATATTAAAAAGTGGACTTGTTACCAGAATTTTATACAATTCTCGCACAACAAGAAGCATACATAATGTTTTCTCAAGCTTGTGACACTATTCAGTGCACATTATTTTATGATACAACTTTTCAACTCTGCGATTTCTATTTGTCTTTTCAACATGTGGTATTTTCTTCTAAACCCGTCATTCCACTGGCATTATTCATCATAATAAAACAAAAGAAATACAAGAGAACTTTTTTAATTGGCTTTGTCGTGAATATCCATTTTTTTCCATTCTTGTCATACTCATTCTACTCATAAAATGAATATGAAACTTTCCTTGCATTTTTTTCAATGAAAAATTGGTATGGGAAGATGTAAAAATATTACATACTAGAATTAAGAATTAAATTATCTAGCTAGTAAGTAAAGAAAAAATATGTGTTCCCATTTTAAATCAAAAAGTTAGGTTCCATATGTTGAGAATTACTGGGGATTTTTTTTCTGTTCATTATTTTAGTCTTATAAATAGAAATTGTTAGCTCATTTCACTTTCTTTGTAGTTTTTATAATTCTCGAGATAACAATGGTGGTCCATTTAAAATGAACATAATGTACACAGAGAGCTCATGCGAGAATGAACCAGCAATTGTATCTTTTAATGATGCAGATAGCGATTATGTGCAAATAAGCAAGTTTTTTATACGCAATATGAGCAATAAGATGTATTAGGATATTAAGAAGCGTTCTTTACTTCTGATTAAGGAGTATGCCGTCACCGTTGTAAAAATAAGTGTTAATTAAATTGTAGATATATATATATATATATATATATATATATATATATTTACATCCCGCTATCAATCCTGCGTCCTTTCATGGCTAGGACATTGTGGCAACCACCGAAAGGAATAGAGATAGGTACCTGCTTTATAAAGTATATCTACTTATTTTTCCCCCTGAGTATGAATTTCGGTTCAAATTTCAATAAAGTCGATTTACAACGATATACGTTTCCTTTCATTTGACGGACATTATGAGCTCCTCCACACTGAGTGAATCCGACGTCCACAGTATATACTTCAGACATAATCAGTACTTGTGACGTCCAATTTGTATATTTTTATTCATACTACCGTTACAGTGACGTCCAGCAGCGTTGCCAATATTAAATACATTATTCTGATGCAGAAACCAAAGCATTCTTTCACAACAATATGCATACTTTGCTGTAAACATCATAGATTCCTACAATCCCAACTAGCACAATTAGTCGATGGAACGTAGCGGTACCTACTGTAGAATATTTTAAATACCCGGCCACTAGGTACAGGCACCTAATCGGAACGTTAAAATTACGTGATCGGGACCAAAATGGGGAATAATTTTTCAGTGACGGCAACTGTCCGTCTACTATCCTGCGTTTTGTCTGACTACGTTCTCGGGACGTATTCGTTACGTAGCAGCATTGTAGCAGTGTGGTAGCCGCCACATTCGTGGAACTTTTCTTGCCTCGCTCTTTTCAGCTGGTGTTGCTTGCTTTGTCTAACCACTAGTTTAGTAATTCTACTGTTTCGCTCTTCCACGGTACTTTGTCTATTTTATTTACCAAACTCAGAATCGAACTGTATGTTTTACTATATAGTATATGAGAAAATATTTATAGTAATTTTCACTATTCTCGAAGGCAGAATCAAAAACGAATGGTACTTTATTGATGAATGTGATGTTGATAAGTCCAAAAAAAATACGCGCCTCTGAAATTCGCCTTATTTAATTAAAACATTATTTTTAATATATCTGGTATCATATGGAAATAAAATGAATAGAGAGCAAAAACCATTTCAATAATTGCTATGAGTTATGTAAAAGTTATTATTTTGCATTATTTTATTATATTTCGTGCAAAAATTATAATGGATTGAAGTTTCTTAATCACTGTAATGAAAAAAATTTCATAATGTAATAATGGCGACTTTCGTTTTGGCAGTAAATATGGCGTATTTTAAAAAATGTTACTTCAAAGTTGTAAACACTAAAATATGGTACTTGAAAGTAGTTGTGACTAAACGTTAGGTGACAGGAACTAGGAATATGTAACACAATAGTATAAATTTCTCCAAAGTATCGATTGGAACTACTATGACACTTAAAAGGGACAATAAAGTTACGATTACTATAATCTGCGTGTTCAAAGTAACCGTTGCTACTTCATGGTTCCACATGGAAGCTGATATTTTGTTGCCAGTTATTGTTAGTCATCTTACGTCTTCATTGTGTAGCTGTTCAAGAATTATTATGGATTCATTCAAAATTGTTTCCACGCAAAAAAAGGTGGTGTACTTTTTATTGTTGTTCCCCATTAATAGGAAAAAAATCCTCATTTGAAAAATAACCTTCGTTTTGGATAGCCGGCTCCTCTACCTAATCTTTTGTTAAAAATTCTTTGATTGATAATTTGTTTTCGTTAATTGACGATTTTACAGCAGAAAAATGTTCTTTAACGGTGAACTATCAATATTCGTTGCTTTTAATATTCATTTCTATTACTAATTTTATCTTTGTAAACTGACGCCATTATTTTTTTATATAAGCATAATTACTTTAGTTTTTATGGCGCACTGCATTAAAGTATACTAGTATGAACTGAACAAGGCCTTGTGTAATTTATCAAAATCAGGGTCTAGATAGCAGCATTAACCTCACGGTAATTTTAAAAGGTAATAGGAACTTTAAAGTTACTTTGTAAACTAACGTTATATTTTAAAGGTTGCGTAAACGTCTTTGGTACTAACAAATACTACTCACAAGTTTTAGAACTTTAAAATAACAATGAATGTTCCTAGAACGTCGCGGGAACTACCAATGTAACGTTAAAGTAGTTGAAATTTTAAAGTCAGATTTTAGTAACATTAGTTAGTCGCTGTTACTTTCATTTGCCACTTTAAAGTTTTGAAAACTTTAAAGTCATTTTAGAAGGAGCAACAACGTCCCTTAAATTATAATAGCTACTTAAAAGTAATAAATCTATAAAGTAACATTTGATGGTAGAATCTACGTTTTAGCAACTATAAATTTCTTAAATGAAGTTATATATACATTAAAGTAGTAGATTTAGTAGAAAACACGTAACAGCTACGTACTTGAGGTTCCCATCCCAGTTGCGATAACTTTAGTGCTAGTTGGGATGTTTGAAAATGGTAATTCCTTTTGGTAATCTGTAAGCAATTTGAAAATGGAACTATCAATTTGTCATTTAAAATGTGATTTTTAATACTTAATTATTTTGTTCTAAATTATTAGGAAAAAAATTTCTCCAAATTAAAATTTTACCATTGTATTTCTCATACATATAACAAAAATAAAGTAGATACCCGTTATACAAGTAAACAATAACTCGCTGCTACAAAATGTGATAGAAATGTGAAATGTTCTTGCACTTAGTGTACAAGAACAACAATTCTATTTTCTCCGACGGTAAATGTAAATATGTGAAAATAAGTGAAGAATGAACTATTTAAATAACCCCAAAATCTTACAAATGAAAAGTACAGATAGTTATTTTTAATAATAATTTAATATGAACTGAATTAATACTTGCAGTATTTTTTTTAGTAAAATTTGCCGTCATCCTTTGTATTATAGTCATAAAAATTTTATTTGATAAACAAAGTATTTGTTACATGTCAATAAAATAGTGAACAAATAAAAAAAATAAGGTTAATATGATTATTAATCTCCCATTTTAATATTTTTATTCTATTTGTTAAACAAATTATTTGTAAAAAAGAGTGAAAATATGTGAAAAACAACAGTTTGGATGCACTTCGGCTATTTGTGCAATAAATTCAAATTTTTATGAAATTTATAATAAAGCTTATTATTAATATTCAATACCGATTTTAATACGCTTATTCTAAGTAAATAGCTATTTGTTGAACAAATTATTTTTCATATGTCAATAAAATAGTAAAATATATGAAAAGCAGCCGTTTGGGTTCGGCTATTTTTCCAATAAATTGAAATTTTTACGGAAATTACAATAATAGGCATATTATTAAGAAAATTCTAATTGACATAAGTCAGTGTCAAGTGTAAATGACCTAATATGTTTGTGTTATAATTTTACTGGAAATATAGAAATTTTCTATGTGGTATTTGTACAAAATACATGGAACTGCCAGAATGCAATGTAATGAAATACTGGAAATGTAGAAACTTTTTGTATGGCATTTGTATACAACTGAGGAAAGGTAATATGATGCCCACATCAAATTTTTTTATTTAACATAGGAGTATAGTCGAAATTCTGGAAATTTGATAAAATATTATAAATCACAGCAAAAGATAATTTTAGAGCTTTAGCTTGTGAACTGTTCCGAAATTATTAATCTCCCCTGAGAGTTATTGAGCCCCTTCGGAGAAAATAAAATGAAAAAATCTGATGTGGCCAACACAATACCTCCCGCTATTTCATTTTTATTAATTTAAATTCATACCTAATTTTTTTTTTTTGCAGTGACATACATTTGAAATATAAACTGTGTAACAAAGGAATTGTGTTTATCTTTGAAACAAAGGCATCGGGATTTATAAAAAAAGATTATTTTTTAAATTTATTTGTAAAATATATAGAAAAATTATTAATGTATACCTGTAGAAAATTCAATTAGCTTTAATTTTCATGGCATAAAATGCGAAAAAATGACATTTAATGCTATTTTTTGACGAAAAATCATTATGAGCTTCAAGTAAAGTGCCGTTTCCGGTTATCCGATTTACACCAAAATCTAATGGTTTCTTTCCATATTAGAATAGGGTTAAAACACGCTTCAGAATTTTCTAAATGATAGTATTTTTAGAGCGTTGACAAAATCCACACACACACACACACACACACACACATATAGACATCATCCTGAATATGTTAAAATCTGACCTTAAAACGTGGTCATTTACTAAAATCTCAAGATGCGATTTTTAGCAAGATCCCTATACCTACCTCCCTTACCAAGGATAGCGGGAGGTAAAAACAAATAAGTGAAATTTATGAAATATCTATTATTACATCGGACAGTCCTGCTTATTTCCAGAAAGAGTATTTCATAAACATAAATTTGTTTCATTAATCTTTAGTTGTTCCACATAAACAAATTACTTATCTGTGTTTCTTTCTAAGTTTGCATATAGATTGCAATAAAAATACGATGTTTTTAAGACATTACTTTTGATCATTTATATTTTTATATATCTCACTAGTGCATATAATAAATTTTTTCAAATTACAATATAATAAAAAAATCTGTTGTGGCCAGCACAAGACCTTCCGTCAATTCCATGTATTTTGTACAAATCCCATACCAAAAAGTGCTTGGAACAGATTCTATATAATATCATGTAAAATCGAACACGAACACATACTATTTTTTACAAATTCCATACCAAAAGTTCATTTGAAAAGGTTCTATAAATCCAATAAAATTATAACATAAACTACACTAAGTAATGTCCTTCCATCTTCTCTTTGGCCTTTCTCTGCGTGTCACTTGCGAGCAACACTATGACATACCAATTTAGGTCCTATACTTTTTTTCCATATTTGGTTTTGCACTTGCAACTGACATCTGTCAATTAAATTTTTTTGAATTATGTCAGCTGTTTCCATGATAAATGGCAAAGCTGACTAATTTTTGAAAATTAATTTCTTTATAATGCTTTAACTCTACATCTATTGAATATGAAGGAAAATGAATAATCAAACCATATAGAGAAGAGTATTTTCTTTAATAAATATAATAACAAAATGTCAAAAAATATTATTTAACTGCGTTTTTTTAAGAAAAACTGTTAAAAACTTCAAATAAGGGTACTTCCGGTGGATCAATTATAACCAAAATCTAATCAACTCTTCATATGGATGTACAGAAGAGGAATATGAAAGAATTATAATTTTTAGAATTATAGTATTGGGAGTTATCGTCGGAGAAAAATTTGTCACACATGGACACACATACACACACACACACACACACACACACACGGACACACACGCACACATACATACAGACATCATCTTAGAAATAGTAAATTCGTATTGTAGGGACCCTAAAACGTGCTTATTCATTAAAAACTCACCACCGAATTTTTTGACCAAAGACAATACCTTCCTTACCTAAAGGTGACGGAAGGTAAAAAAATTAATGTGGCCAACACAAAACCTCCCGCTATTTAATTTTTATTAATTTAAATACATACCTCCGTATTTACTAATGCTGCAAACTGTTCCATTGCATATAACTATTTCTTTATATAATATTTTCTTTTTAAAATGTCACTATTATTAATTTGAAGTAATTAGTTTTTTGACAATGACATTCACCTGTAGTTACATTTATTTGAAATATAAACTATGTAACAAAGGAATTGTGTTTATCTTAGGCTTCGGGATTTAAAAAAAAAATTTTTTTTGAAGAAAAACCATTATGAGCTTCAAGTAAAGTTCCGGTTATCTGATTTACACCAAAATCGAATGGTGTCTTTCCATATTAGAATAGGGTAGAAATACAAGGTTTCAGAATTTTCTGAATGATAGTATTTGAGTTAGAGCGTTAACAAAATCCACACACACACACACACACACACACACACACACACACACACACACACACACACATACAGACATCATCGTGAAAATGTTAAAATTGGATTCTAGGGACCTTAAAACGTGGCCATTTATTAAATTCTCGATATGTGATTTTTAACACGATCCCTATACCTCCCTTACCAAGGGTAGCGGGAGGTAATAAAAAGCAAATATATTTTAACGTATTTAAGTAGAGGAGAAATAGGAAGAAGTACCTAGAGTAAAAAATATCTATATGTAATAAATCGTTTGTAGTACATATTAATATGTTTAAAACATTTTTTCTACACTCTCTTTTTTGACACACTTAAAATTTCGGTCTTCGTATTTTGGATCAAAAGTTTATAAATATTTTATTTATATATTTCACTGTAGCATACCGTGCTCATATTTATTCCGTACATTTAATCATTAATCTTCTTACCCTTACATTTGGCTTTTATTTACGATTTACACAATATTTTGTAATTAATAATTCAGCTTTATGATACGAGTATTTAAATAATTACCTTTTTTAAATTTATTACATTGACTTTGTATTTACTAAGAGGATTTTGCAAAACAAAAGTTTGATTACATAAATATTAATTTAAATACTATCATATGTGCACAATGTAGCTTTAAATAGAAGAGTTGCGCGCTAATGTAGTAACCCAATGTTCCACTGTTGCCAAGCGTACGGAGTTCAGAATGTCGCTGGAATGAAACTTCAGTATATACAGCGTATATACGCCGAACGACACTAGCGCCGCAAGTGGAATTTTTTTGAACTACAAAAAATATACATTTTCCATTCCGCTATCATTCTGACGTCCATAACAAATTTTGCTATACGATACTAGAGGCCCCCCTGATGTCAGAAAAAAATTTATAAGGCCATGTGCATATGACGTCCGGTATACGGACGTCTTATGCACAAGGACGTCACTTTGAATGTAGAAAATTACACAGGGGACGCCACAATGGTAGTGGGATGTAAATATATATATATATATATATATATATATATATATATATATAATATGAACAATAATAACAATTTATTCTAATATAAAAAATACATATATGTTGACTAGGTTGAAGTCGAAATAGGAATGAATGTTTATTTATTTTCTGTTGTCTAGGCACCCAACAATTCCCACAACCTTACTTGATATTTTTCTTATATTTATTCTCAAGGATATTGAGATGTATACTATAGATGCATGCTATAGATACATGCTATATACTAACTTTGAAACACAGAATTTGCTTTACAATGGTAATAAGCAAGTAATACGTTGTTTTATTAAACAATAAAATGTCGGACATTCGAAATATAAAATAAATCAAGTGAGTGTAAAATTTTGTTTTATTAGGTCTGGGTTACGCCATATAATAGTTATTTATCTACGACCATATGTGTAAGTAGGCTATTAAAAACAATTTGGATAAACAGTATATGCTTCGTTACGGTTGTTACGGATTTACTGTTCAGTTATCAGATATGTAATATATATTATTACGTTCCTGTACTCTAGAAATTTTTTTATTTATTACTAGATCGTGTTGGTAACACTGCAGTTTGACGTTTAACGTATCGTTCTAAACTTTTATGAAAAATGCGTGCAGTGACGACATAAACTAATAGATATTTGTATTTATTATACTTTAGTTTATAAAATCATAAACGTAAACAATTTTGAAAGTGAATATGAGTGACTCAGAAAATGAAATTGGAAATACACCCCCTGATATAATTGAATTAGCTACAAGTGCATCAAATAACCTTTTACCAGAAAAATCAAGAATGAGGTATGAGATTGTTTACGAAAAATTTATGCAGTGGCGTTCAGAGAATACTACAAGTTCGTTTTCTGAGAACGTATTAATGGCATATTTCGGACAAATAAGTCAACATTTCAAGCCATCATCATTATGGGCAACATATTCGATGCTCAGAAGTGTGCTTAATATTAAGCACAATGTAAATATTGCACAATACCCCAAGTTAAGGGCTTATTTAAAAAGACAATCAGATGGATTTAAGAGCAAAAAATCAAGTTTTTACTCCCAGTGACATGAGTAAATTTCTAAAGGAAGCCCCAGACAGAGAATATTTATTTATGAAGGTACGTAAGTGAATTTATTGAATTTTATGGATGTAATTCTATAAAATATTATTTTTAATTCTAGACTGTTCTCATTATTGGAGTAAGTGGTGCCTGTCGGAAACAAGAGTTAAAAAACCTAAAAATGTGTGACATTGAGGATAGTGGAAAAATACTCCACATAAAAATTCCCGATACCAAAACAAAAATACATAGATCTTTTGTTGTAACCGGTACTTTCTATAACGTCTGCAAGCGATATATTCAAATACGCCAACAAATTGTACACCAAAATATTTCCCAGTTTTTTGTTAATTATCAAAAGGGAAGGTGCACGAAACAAGTAGTTGGACTTAATAAAATTGGAAGTGTACCCATGAAGGTAGCTGAATATCTGAACTTGGCAGATGCTGCTGCATACACTTCTCACTGTTTTCGAAGAACTTCGGCTACCGTACTCATCGATGCTGGAGGGGATTTAATGGCACTCAAACGCCATGGTGGATGGCGATCGTCATCTACTGCAGAGGGCTATGTTGACAATTCACTGCGTAATAAATCTCTGACTGCTGATAAAATATTGCAATCTGTAGAAAATGTTGAAAAAGAAACTGAAATTTCTATGCATACCTCATCAATCAACCAGAATTTTGGAAACCAAGAAATTAAACACACCACAGAAGTAAAGAACACTGAACGAAGTTTCGTTACAACTTCCGTAGAAAACACTGGTATACCTGTTGTTATTAAAAATTGTCATAATTTTACCATAAATTATATTCAAAAATAAGTATCTGTTAATAATAGTTCTTACAATTGTTCTTTGTAAATAAATATTTTCGTTTCCTGTACTTGTTATTATTAACTAATGGTCGTTGATAAAATATAATACACAACTCGAATTGTAAGGCAATTACATTGCTCGTGAAATTACCGCACCGCCAAGGCTCGTGCGCAATTTTTTCCCTCGCATGTAATAAGCTCCTTACAATTCACGTTATGTAATATACTATTATTATACATGCGGATTAAATAAATTCCGCGAGTTAAACATTCATTTGACCGCGAGTGTAATAAAACTGTTATTAAATTTTGGCTTAATAAACTTCTTCGATTTGTAGCCCAGAGTGTAAGATTTTTATAAATTTTAAAATATATAAATGAAATCAGAATCTTGAAATGTCGCTAATCACTTACGGTGTTTTGTTTATAATAGACTTTGAAATAGATTATTCTGAAACTGATTTTTTAAAGGTTCACATCTCAATAAGACATACTATTTTATTCCAACAATCAAAAACATACATTATTGCAAAATTGTAACATTCTTATTCTTCTTGTGGCGAAATGATGGGTATACGTCGAATATTTGAATTTATTTCAACAATTTTGATTGACATTTAACATTTTAAAACCGCTAGTGAAATAAAATTCTTTTATTAAATTTTGACGTTTTAAACTGTCATTATTAACTCCGTAGCAACTATAAGTAACATTTTATTCACAAGTGAATTAAAATTTTTTAAATCATTCTCACAAAATTTTAACTCACTCTGCAACAAATAATGCATTTAAAATAACATCAGGCACAAAAATAACACTCACCACAGTATTTAGCAGACATTAAGCCATTTTTATTATTTTTCACGACACAAATGACAGACAATAAAGCTTTTTAAATAGATGACTTGACGTCTATCATCGACGATTTTCATGCACAGCCTACTAACATTAGTTTTTTATTTTGTCAAAATTAAATTTTATAATGGTTTTTATTATTATTTGGTCAAAATTGAATAAAATATTGTATAAACCACGTGAGCTAAGAATGTTTATTCACTCGAAGAATTTAACTCACTCGCCCTTTTCTTCTCATGAATAAACATTATCTTAGCTCACTTGGTGTATAAATATCTATTAATCGCTAGCGGAGTAAAATTGTTTATAAAACAACAATTTTAATGGTCCAAGTATCCAAGGAAATAAACATGACTTTATAAGGCAAAATTGAATAAATGAATTTATATAAAAAATACCATCTTCCATGAACAAAAAAAAAAACATAAAGTCTAACAAACATGATTTTTTCGTTCAACTTACATATTTAAAACGTCCGCCATTTTATTTTTTAATATAACAACGTACTACTTAATTACTACCATTCTAAAACAGAAAATATGATACGTTCCATTTTCAATTTAAAAGTTAAAAGGTAACAGCTGGTTCATTCTCACATGATCACTTTATATTGTTTGTAATTATCTGACAAATAAGTTATTGGGGACTTTATCCACAAATGATGGAACCGATCCCTGGTTATGTTTAAAAAAAAAAAAAAACTTTACATTGCTGGGCAACAAAGGTATAAGTTCGATCGAAAACGGTTAAGAAATATTGAGAAAATTAAAATTAGAAATATAACAGCAGAAAAGTTACCAGTACAAGGCAGCACTCTTGATTTTTTAACCGGCGTGGTAAATAATTATAGAGGTGAATCATCAGAAATTTGCTTCCACAATGACTGCAACAAACCGGGTGGAGAAGCAGTCCTTTGCAATATGTGTGAACACTGATTTCATTTAGACTGCATAGGCGTAATGAAAAAGAGTTAGGCAAATTTTATACATGCTATACATGCCAAACAAATTAAAATAATAAACATTATAATATTGTCTTAATTGTGTACTACCTACCTATGATTCATATTCATCTTAATTTGCTTAAATTTATTATTTTAAATTGGTATATAATGTTAATGAAATATAACTAAACCGTAACTGCTCTAGTCGGGTTTTATAGTACCCCACATGTTGTACATTCATTTATAATTTTGTCTTCAAATGACAGATGAAGCTGGGGATAATCAGTCAATTATACAGAACGCCGTATTTAGGGGTAGAAAGTGGATGTGTATATAATTATTTAATTTCGCAGGAATATGTATAGTGACCAGCTACTCTAATTTTTATACTACTTTATACTGTACTTTACTTTATACTATATATATATATATATATATATATATATATATATATATATATATATATATATATGTATTTAGGGCCGGTATTTCAGATACAATTTAAGCTATAGATTAACGTTAAACTTCGCTTAAGCAAAATAAGGTGTATTTCAGTATCAGTTTAATTGTTAAACTATAGTTTATGTTAATCCCAGGACGAGGTATCGTTTATTGATATAAGTGTCGATTATCTTGAAACTGTCAATTCAATTTAAATTAAATAATTAATTTATCAAGATAAAAAAAAATGCAATTTTTTCGTAAGATCGTAAGTATAATAATATAAGTTATATTTAAATATTACTGACATAGTATAAAGTACTTATTTTATTAGAAATACGCTGAAATGGACGAAGATATGTTGGAGCTAGAGTCTTCTAGTGACGAAGAGGAAGTAATTAATTTTATAATAAGATTGGGACGACAAAGGAAGGAAAGAGTATACAGAAATCGTAATGATAATTTTAATTTATGGGACGATACCGAATTTTATATTAGATTTCGACTGTCAAAACGTGTTACAAATATAATTTTAGATTTAATCAGCAACGAACATCTGTATTACTATTTAGTTGTGTTATCTATAAAAATATGTATAGACGTAATTTCAAAAATTATATAAAACTTTTAAAAAGTACACAAGTCCAATTGTTTTGCTGGTAAAAGTTTTTCAGATATGGGCATCTTTAATAACTCTGGAGTGTAATCACTCCAGATAAACGATGAACTGTTTACTTCTACCGTCGCCGTCGTACTGTTTTGTTCTAATCTCGGTTCTGATAATTCATCTGAAAATGGAAACATAATTTTTCTTTCAATATTCAATTCTATTTAATAAAATTCATAACTATACATTCAATCACATCACAATCAAACTCGGACGTATTTCCGGTAACTTGAATATTTAATAAATCTAAAATTTCATTTTTTATGCCAGATACCGGAACAGATATTGGAGGACCACCACCTGTGCCCTTCATGTAATTCTTCTCATGTAATGCTTTTTGTTTAATATTTTTTATAACATTCTACTACTTCCTCTGTACAATGTCAGCAATCCTTGCCTGATGCAGATTTGGATTTCATAATTAATTAAATTTATCTGCAATTTTTGTCCAGCATTCTCTCTTCTGCTTCCAGGTACACCTGTCCGATTTTTTATTTTCGACCAATATTTCATTACTAGTTCCTTTATTAATCTTGTTTGTTCGTCCGTAAAATTTCCGGATCTCTTTTTATTCTAAATTAATAATATTTCATAATTACAATCGATATTTTATAAAATAATATGTATTTCATGTAAAATTTACTTACCTTGTCCATTTTAATTAAATGTCAAAAAATAAATAATATTCGGTGACACATTACCAACTTAACACAAATATTGACAAAACTATAGTTTAATAAATCTACGGATTAGATTCTACTGAAATACGCTCATGTATCTAAACGACGTTTAAATTTTAACTATCGCTTGAGTAATCTATAGATTAAACGTATAACTGAAATATCGGCCCTTAGGGGTTGAAAGTGGAAATGTTTATAATTATTGATTTTTGCAGGGACATGTGATAGTAAACAGCTACTTTAGGTTATTCTAATATTTATGTGTCCGTCATTCTACAAAATGAGTCAATTCTGCTGAAACACGTATTTAGGGGTTGAAAGTGGAAATGTTTATAATTATTGAATTGTGCAGGTACATTTGCTAGTAAACAGCTACTTTAGGTTCTAATATTTATGTATCCGTCATTCTGCAGAATGAGTCAATTTTGCAGAACCACGTATTTAGGGGTTGAAAGTGGAAATGTTTATAATTATTGAATTTGGAAGGACATGTGATAGTAAACAGCTACTGTAGGTTATTTTAATATTTATGTATCCGTCATTCTATAAAATGAGTCAATTCTGCAGAACCACGTATTTAGGGGTTGGAAGTGGAAATGTTTATAATTATTGAATTTTGCAGGAACATGTGATAGTAAACAGCTGCTTTAGGTTGTTCTAATATTTATGTACCCGTCATTCTGCAGAATGAGTCAATTCTGCAGAACCACGTATTTAGGGGTTGAAAGTGGAAATGTTTATAATTATTGAATTTTGCAGGAACATGTGATAGTAAACAGCTGCTTTAGGTTGTTCTAATATTTATGTACCCGTCATTCTGCAGAATGAGTCAATTCTGCAGAACCACGTATTTAGGGGTTGGAAGTGGAAATGTTTATAATTATTGAATTTTGCAAGGACATGTGATAGTAAACAGCTGCTTTAGGTTGTTCTAATATTTATGTACCCGTCATTCTGCAAAATGAGTCAATTCTGCAGAACCACGTATTTAGGGGTTGGAAGTGGAAATGTTTATAATTATTGAATTTTGCAAGGACATGTGATAGTAAACAGCTGCTGTAGGTTATTTTAATATTTATGTATCCGTCATTCTACAAAATGAGTCAATTCTGCAGAACCACGTATTTAGGGGTTGGAAGTGGAAATGTTTATAATTATTGAATTTTGCAAGGACATGTGATAGTAAACAGCTGCTTTAGGTTGTTCTAATATTTATGTATCCGTCATTCTACAAAATGAGTCAATTCTGCAGAACCACCTATTTAGGGGTTGAAAGTGGAAATGTTTATAATTATTGAATTTTGCAAGGACATGTGATAGTAAACAGCTGCTTTAGGTTGTTCTAATATTTATGTACCCGTCATTCTGCAAAATGAGTCAATTCTGCAGAACCACGTATTTAGGGGTTGGAAGTGGTAATGTTTATAATTATTGAATTTTACAAGGACCTGTGATAGTAAACAGCTGCTGTAGGTTATTTTAATATTTATGTATCCGTCATTCTACAAAATGAGTCAATTCTGCAGAACCACGTATTTAGGGGTTGGAAGCGGAAATGTTTATAATTATTGAATTTTGCAAGGACATGTGATAGTAAACAGCTACTGTAGGTTATTTTAATATTTATGTATCCGTCATTCTACAAAATGAGTCAATTCTGCAGAACCACGTATTTAGGGGTTGAAAGTGGAAATGTTTATAATTATTGAATTTTGCAAGGACATGTGATAGTAAACAGCTACTGTAGGTTATTTTAATATTTATGTATCCGTCATTCTACAAAATGAGTCAATTCTGCAGAACCACCTATTTAGGGGTTGAAAGTGGAAATGTTTATAATTATTGAATTTTGCAGGAACATGTGATAGTAAACAGCTGCTTTAGGTTGTTCTAATATTTATGTATCTATCATTCTGCAGAATGAGTCAATTCTGCAGAACCACGTATTTAGGGGTTGAAAGTGGAAATGTTTATAATTATTGAATTTTGCAGGAACATGTGATAGTAAACAGCTGCTTTAGGTTGTTCTAATATTTATGTACCCGTCATTCTGCAGAATGAGTCAATTCTGCAGAACCACGTATTTAGGGGTTGGAAGTGGAAATGTTTATAATTATTGAATTTTGCAAGGACATGTGATAGTAAACAGCTGCTTTAGGTTGTTCTAATATTTATGTATCCGTCATTCTGCAGAATGAGTCAATTCTAGGGAACAACGTATTTTGGAGTTGAAAGTGGAAATGTTTATAATTATTTAAATTTGTAGAGACGTGTGATAGGAAGTACTCTATGTTGTTCTAATATTCATATATCCGTCATTCTGCTGAATCAGTTCATTCTGCAGAACCACGTATATGAGGATTGAGATTGGAAATGAATGTAAATACTTTATTTAAAAGATGCATGTGATAAGTAAACAAGAACTTGACTTGTGACTGAAAAATTTCTTTACTGGGGTATCATTCTGCAAAATTTAGGCCGTTCTGCAGAATAGACCTATTCTGCAAATTATCTTTTCCCCATAACAATCAAACTCGTTGGTATTTCCGGTAACTTGAATATTTAATAAATCTAAAATTTCATTTTCTATGCCAGATACCGGAACAGATATTGGAGGACCACTACCTGTGCCCTTCATGTAATTCTTCCATGTGATGCTTTCTGTTTAATATTTTTTTTAACATTCTCCCACTTTCTCTGTAAAATGTCAGATGTCCTTGCCTGTTGCAGATTTGGATTTGATGAATTAAATTCATCGGCAATTTTTGCCCAGCATTCTCTCTTCTGCTTCCAGGTACACCTGTCTGATTTTTTATTTTCGACTACTGTCCAATATTTCATTACTAGTTCCTTTATTAATCTTGTTTCCTCGCCCGTAAAATTTCCGGATCTCTTTTTATTCTAAATTAATAATTTTTCATAATTACAATCGATATTTTATAAAATAATATGTATTTCATGTGAAATTTACTTACCTTGCCCATTTTAATTAAATGTCAAAAAATAAATAATATTCGGTAACACAAATATTGACAAAACTATAGCTTAATAAATCTACGGATTAGATTCTACTGAAATACGCTCATGTATCTAAACAACGTTTAAATTTTAACTATCGCTTGTCAGTGGCGTAGCTAGAACTTTTTCCGCCCGGGGCGGTTCCTGGATTTGTCGCCCCCTCCCACCCCCCTCAATACACCAAAAATACTAAAAAAAAAAGTCAACATAAAATGCGGTATAGGGAGATAAATGACATTTATGTTTATTTTAAAAAAAAAAACGAAGCCCGTTTTGTTAATTTTTTTGGAAAACCTTAAATTAATGTATATGCAATAATTTTTCAAAGTATTGGGATACTAATTAAACAAACAGTGTAATATTTAGATTCATATGTCCGGATTTTTTCTAGAATTTGTTGGTGTATATAACTCAAATTGGCCAATTTTGGGCATTGATCTTTTAAGCACCGAGGCCGAGGTATAGAAATAAGTAGGAATTACATACAGGGATTCACTCGATTTCAAGCTTTGGCCCGGCCCGAAGCCGCCTCGATTTCGAGTCGATCATCGAGCCAGGCCGAAGATATTTTATCGGGCCGAATCGGGCTAATTATCTGCAAAAGTTGAGGCGAGTCGGACATTTGACTTTGGCCCGGCTTTTCGGGCCACCCGAAAAATCTTATGGTTCAATCAAATGCACAGTTGCCTTCATATTTTAATAAAAATAGATGGAGTTAAAAAGGTTCAAAATGATTTAATAACATCATATTTCACATCTTAATAAATAAAAATATGTTATTTTACTTCAAAAATTGGGCTAGCGCGCGCGTACTAAAGTGCACATATTTTATTACATAATTCCAGAAAGTTCTTAGCTAGGGTGGCGCTATAGTTACTCTATGTCACCACCGCCTGATCCCATTGTATTATTTATATAAACTTGAATTATTAGAGTATGAAAAGAAATATTACTGTATATATTTTATGTTAGTTATATTATTATAAATTAAAAGTGCCGCCAGGGGCAGACCGCCCGCTCCTTGCTGCGCTACTGGCTTGAGTAATCTTTAGATTAAACGTTTAACTGAAATACCGGCCCTATGTCATTCTGAACATTTGAAAAATTCACATTTTTCCAAAAAAATCATCTCCATTAAATGTTTTCACAATTTTTAACTTTAACTACTCATATCTTTGTAGTTATTAACGATATCGTTCTTATTTTTTCAGATTATTTATTTATGTTTTGAGAATGTGTTTATGTAATAAAAATATATTTGTTTCTAAAATGATAAGAAAAATAATAAAAACGAACTCGAACAAGTTTGTTTTGGATTTTGCAACAGAAGAATCACTAAGCGAGATACTAAATACTAGGTTTTTTAGTTGAAAATTCCCGCTCTGTACTGCCGATTTTGCGCTTATGCTTTGTTTATAGACATGTAGAATGTAGATACTAGATAGACCCCAATATACAGCGACAAAGTTGTAGTAAATGAATTAAATAAGTTTTTACCTCCCGCTACCCTTGGTAAGGGAGGTATAGGGATCGTGCTAAAAATCACATATCGAGATTTTAGTAAATGACCACGTTTTAAGGTCCCTAGAATCCAATTTTAACATTTTCACGATGATGTCTGTATATATATATATATATATATATATATATGTGTGTGTGTTTGTGTGTGTGTGTATGTGTACAGATTTTGTTGGCACTCTAACTGAAATACTATCATTCAGAAAATTCTGAAATCTTGTATTTCTACCTTATTCTAATACGGAAAGATCCCATTAGATTTAGGTGTAAATCGGATAACCGGAAATGGCACTTTACCTGAAGCTCATAATGGTTTTTCTTCAAAAAATACATTAAATGCCATTTTTTCGAATTTTATGTCTTATGAAAATTAAAGATTATTGAATTTTCTATAGGAATACATTAATACTTTTTCTATATAATTTACAGATAAATTTAAAAATCATTTTTTTTATACATCCCGCGTATAAGCGCAAGATCGGCAGTTCGTCAGACGTTAGTACAGCGCGGGAATTTTCAACTGAAAAACCTTAACATTAATTTGATATTTTGAAATTGTTGCATTTTACAAAAAAACTTCTATGATCCTTTTTCTAAATATTACTCGCTGTATGTTGGTAGGTACCTATCTCTTAAGGACGAAAAGTTTGTCGCCGCTTAATTTTTTTACTATAAAACGAAAAAATGACGTATTCCCTTTCCAAATTTTATTTATTAAAAAGTATTTTATTCATAAATATTTTTAAATCCAGAAACCACAGAATACATGAAAAAAATATATTGCGAAAAGCGGCGTAAATATCTCAATTTATACAGAAGACATGAGGAGTAAAAGTGAAAAAAGTTTTCGCAATGCAATGGGGCATGAAAGGCTGGTTTATGATAGATTTAATTTACAAATTTAGATTTACGAATGTACATTTAAAAATATAAGTTGTACATATTTGCCTGTACTGGTTCATGATAAATTTAAGAAATTTATAATTTAGAATTTACATTTGATATATCACCAAATTTTATATTCTAAATCATTACACAATATTTCAAATAATGATGGGGAGAATGAAAGTTTCAAGCGAAGGACAGTTATACTGCTCGTAAACATACATTTTCATTTTCATTTGAGAAATTTGTTGGAATGGATTCCGAAAATAAGGATATTAATAGGTATCACCTGTATAATAATACAGATTGATATATTAAGATAAAATTTGTATTTGTTTATATGATTGTATTCTATGAGTTTTATTCTTTAATGCCCGGTTTTACCATTGTCAAATAAATTCAGAAATAGTTATCTGACGTATAAATTTTATTTATCGAATAGTCAAAATTCCATTTCACCAACCAAAATCGTTGAATACGTAGTTATTCGTAGGTTACTATTTTTCTTTACAATATTTTGCGTTGAGTGTATAACTTCTTGGCGATTTCTATGATATAAAACACGAATAAACATTAACAAATCCAATGTAATGTCATCTTGACATACTCGTAAGTCAACGAATTTAAAAATATTTTGTTGTGATAAATATATAATGGAGGGAAAAATGAAGAAGAGAGAAAGATGCAAGAATTACAATGAAGAAGAAAAGGAGTACTTGTTGAATTTGTTGCAAGAATACAGACATATTATTGAAAATAAAAGAACTGATGCAGTAACATCGCAAGAGAAATAAAAAAAAAAAAACCTGGAATTTAGTTGCTGAAAAATATAACTCTTCAGCGAAAACCGGTGAAAGAATAGGCATGCAACTGAAATTATTGCATGAATCGCAAAAATTTAGCGAAAAAACTTAATACTGATGATAAGGTATTTATCTCTTTTATTATAGTATATTACTCATTGAAAAAAATTAATAACATTACTTTGTATAATGAAGCTTGAAACATATAAGACGGGAAGTGGTTCATTTATTTTGTCTCAACAATTACGAACACGGACTGTAAAATACTTGCAATGCTAGAACCACAGTTAAATCCACACTCTAACCCATATGACTCAAATACAATTCAAACTACAATCACAATTGATGGTAATAAATAGCATTTTTTTTTTTTGCAATAATAACATTATAATCAGTATAACTTTTAGATACAATACAACCAGTATTGAATCTTCTCCAGCAGACGTAGATTGTGAGATCAGTTCCGCTGACACACATTCTTCAGTACCTTCCAAAACTGTTTCAACGCCTAAAAAATATTAAAAAATTATTTTTTAATAAAATACATAAAAATAGGACAGTGAAAGAAAAAGAAGAAAATCTTTATGCCAATGAGTTATTTGAGATGAAAAAGGAGAGGCATAATAAGAAAATGGAAATATTAGAAATAATTAAACAAAAGGAATTATTAGATTTAAAACTTAAAGAACGTGAATTTCTATCACAACAATCACTTTTAGATGTTTATAAGTGTATTTTGTGTTATTAATATTTTTACCTCTCGCTAAGAGAGGTATTGGAATCACGCTAACAATCACATATCCAGATTTTAATAAATAAGCACGTTTCAAGGTCACTAGAATCCGATTTTAACATTTTTACAATGATGTCTCTCTCTCTCTCTCTCTGTGTGTGTGTGTGTGTGTGTGCGTATATATATCTGGATGTTGGAGGGACGATTCCTCAAAAACTATAAGACTTAAGACCTGTTTAACTATGAATTCCTCAATTTGACATTCCTGGGAAGAGAAAAAATTCTTCTAAATATTATTTTTTGAAAATTTTTGATATCACTAATATTGAAGAACATAACATTCTACATCTGATACATTTAAAATTTTTATTATATTTTCTATAAATTTAGAGATAAAGACTCTATAATATATAGAACAACGGGTTGTAATAAGTCGAGTAGGCTAAACTAAGCTAAGGAAACCAGGTGACAAATTCAAATGATTATAACATAATTTGTAAATGACAGATGTCTGTCAAAAATCAAAAGTTTTAGTTACATTCTGAAAGCTTTTTCTGGGAAGTATATTTAATCCTTCTTATGGTTTTATTAATTAAATATTTAAAATTATCGGTAACCTGCACATATCCATTAGAAATACCGCCAATTTTGTTAATGAATTGGAAGAATCTCTGACATTTAGGAACTTCCTCATACAATGAAAAATAGATATAATTAGAATTGTATGTGTACAGAAGACAGGTTAAATACAATAAAAAAAAAACAATATTTGGGTAAAGCTCTGTAATTTTTTTGTTACAAAACGACGGTTCGATAGCGAAGTTATTATTGTAAGAGAGTTTAATTTAAGTCAGGTTAAAAATATAATATTTACCTTACGAATACCGTGTTTAGTAATGCTGGTCTTACTGCTTGATTATCATTTCCTATTCCCACAGAGTCTAATAATAATCATGGGTCCACTAGTACAGGTATTTCAATTTCTAGGTCATTATCTGGCTCATCCTCATTCATTCCTATAGCTATATTATGCAACACTGCAGTAGCGACAATTACTGCAAGAACTTTATATTTAATTTAATCGCATGCCGATTGAAAGACAAGGAAACCGTCTTTTTAATACTCCAAATGCTCTTTCAATGACGTTTCTTGTATGTATTTGAGCGTTATTCGTTGTTTTCAAGCATTGCTCTTAGGTGAAAATCATTCCATATGGTGGAATCATGTACGGAACCCGGCCATCGTGCTACAATGTCCATAAAATTTAATTTCGCATCACACACTGCCTGTGTATTTACAGAAAACCAGCATTTACGATTTCTATACAGCGCTCCCATATTACCATGTATATGTATATGAGTGCAATCAATAGCACCCAGTACACGTAGAAATCTGTTTAGTCCATAAAATCATTTTGAACTTTTATTACTTCATTTTGGCTACAAGGCATACGTATAAAATGCAGACGTAACATCGCTATGGACCTAGTCACTTTCGCAATAATGCGACACACTTTTGATTTGGGGTGTAAATATTTTGGAGCTGCGACAAAATACTATAAGAACGACGATAAGATCAGCGATAAAAGCGAATCAAATCTGTCTTTCTTTGATGTGTTTATAGTGGAGCTGTGATGATAGCGCAGTTCTGTCTGTCAAATGAGGTGATCCGGTTCTTAAAATGAGTGATTCGGAAGAAGAATTACTATTATTATTTCCAAATGCTACTAAATGGTATGTTGGACAATTTCAGCGTAAACAACGTCGATACGCTGCCCATTTGATTAACACCAAACGATATGAATTTGGGGAATTCCATCATTTATATAATGACTTGAGGAAATATTCACAATCCACTCTCGTCTCGTCTTGAATTTCCGAGGACGAGATTTCTCTGCATCTTGTCTCTTCATATTTTTCCTTACTTTCTCTCAATCTCGGCTAGAGGCTCAAATTTCTCTAATTTATAATGGGGAAGTTCGGCGATTTTTTTTATTTTTTTATTCCATGGGAAATGACTTGAAAAATGATGTAACATGTTTTAATTTTTCCAAAAATACCCAGAATCCGGAAAAGCCGATATTAAGCTGTGATGACGTCGGTAGAGGCTTGGCGCAACGTATGTCGACACTGACGCACGCGGTTGCGGGCTCAGACCAAATATAAATTAGACTCCGCATACAACCATTTGTTGTGAAGCACGAACTTAAATGGGTGTGCCGAGCTAGCTAGCGGCGTTCATGAAATGCGGGTTGCATTTGCAGTAATTTGAAAGTGACTTCAAAGAGACAGCAGCTGTCATTTTGTAACCTATTAAGTGATTTGAAAAAGAAAAACTATATTTACAATGACGTTAACAAATATTTATATTTTACCGCACCTAACCCTACAAAATCACCTTCGCACGTAAAATAATAATAACAAACTAGGCAAGCAACAGACAATACAAAACAAACGCCTCATTCCCTCCTATCCCCACCTAATCCCTCGCCCAGGAAGGAATGGCTTCCCAACAAACCATTGCGCAGTATAGGGAATGCGGCGTCTAATTTATATTTGGTCTGAGGTTGCGGGTACCAGTCACTTGAGACTGAGGTGTTGTTACGACCTACGTTCAAGTGGTTCGATTTCACCGTTCTGTCCGAATTTGCGCATAACTGACTTGTGATGTACTTACAGTTTACCCAAAAAATATTAATTATAAATAAATGGGACAATAATTTTAATTTTTAATTTCAATTTCAGCAGTCATTTGTGTTATATTTGTAAGAAAATAGTATGTTATGTAGAATTTTTACCATGCTAAACTTCCCCATTAGAAATAGTACAAGCAACATGAATATAATAAACGAGTACCTCTGATGAAAACATTATTTTACTAAGTCTACAATATCATAGTCCAGTCATTTGGTAGAAAAATAAGGGTTTATTCCACAAAAGGTCGGGTATTTTTCATTTTTGGATATATTATATATTTAGGGGGCAAGTTTTCCCACTCGGGGGCCTTCGGGAAGCACCGCCAACTTGGGAAAAAAGGCGCAAAAAAGTGTTTTTTTCTAAATATCTCTTTACCTATTTGCATTAGGGCAAAAATAGTTATTTTTCAATTTTTTGACACTAAAATTTCCTACAACTTTTATCTAATACGTTTTTTTTCTATAACCAATAGATAGCGAGCTACAGAGCTTCAAACAGAGCAATTTTTTGAACATTGCCCTAATGCTTTTTCTTCTTTTGAAATTACTTATTATTATTCATTAATTATTACTATTTAACTACTATACATACATATTAGTTATTGTTTTATTTTCATTCTAAAGACGTTTTATAGTCAAGGAAATTTATGATTTTACCTCAAAGTAATTACAAGAAAAGCTTATAAACGGAATCCTATCCAGAAAATGCGCTGAATAACATATAAAAAAATTTCGGATATCGGAGCCAGAGGCGGAACAAGGGTATATTGCGCCCTAAGCTGAACCAAAAATGTGCGCCCCCGCCCAATTTATTTGTCTTTTTTAACATAAATATGAAATGAATAATAAAATGCAACTTTTTTGAGATTTTAAAACTAAATAATTTTAAAAAACTGCAGAAAATTTTGTGCCCCTCAAATTTTGGCGCCCAAAGCGCTAGCTTCTTTTGCTTACTGGTTAATCCGCCCAGTGCCGGATTAACCATGAGGCGCATGAGGCGCGCGCCTCAGGGCCCGGGCCTGCTAGGAGGCCGGCTACGGCACAATTATGTCAAGTTTTTATTATTTTAACGTTGTATTTTATTTACTTTATAAGTTTATTTCTGTTGTAATTGTTTTTCTGTTTAATTTATGAAATAAATTATATTTTTGGGGTCTTATATTTTATTCTAGGGGCCCAAAATTGTTAGCGCCTCAGGCCCGAAAATACCTTAATCCGGCGCTGAATCCGCCTCTGATCGGAGCACAAAAACCTCCCGCCAATTGGAAAAAATGGCGGCATATTTATGTTTTTGGCCATTTTCTCAAAACGATTATGAAAGATATTAAAATTACTTGAAAAGCAAACAATATTACATATTTAAAAAATAGTCTAATAGATTTCACTATTTATAACAGTTTACATTCGTAGTGGCGTCGAAAGAAGTAAATTACTGATGCCTTTTTTATAATAATTGTCAATGTTTGCTCCAAACAATTATGGAAGATATTAAAATTACTTAAAAAACAAACAATATTACATATTTAATAAATAGTCTAATAGATTTCACTATTTATAACAGTTTACATTCGTAGTGGCGTCGAAAGAAGTAAATTACTGATGCCTTTTTTATAATAATTATCAATGTTTTCCTGCAATTTTTTATTTTTTCATCCACCACTCTGATCTTGTTAAAGATACGATAACGCGGTTTGAAAATTTAAATTCTGCATGAAATTCTCTTTAACATAAAGTATTACACAATTTTTTTATGAGCAATTTGCGAGGTACTATCAAATTAAACTCACATGAAATTCCTCTAAAATTTTAAACATCTGAAAATCGGCTCATTTCTCAATTTCTCATTCAAAATTTCGACACGATTAAAAATAAACAATATTAAGTATATAATATGTGTCAAAGTGGGGGACGAAATAGAAATTTTCTAAGAGATATAATATTTAAAAAAAAATTATATCTTTTGTGTTGTTGACTGTACCCTGCTAGTTTTTACTTATTATAGACTTATAATAATAATAATAATAATAATAATAATAATAATAATAATAGTTTATTTACTTTACAGGACAAATCCCAATTACAAAGTAAAAAGTTACATGAATATGACAAAAAAGTACAAAACAATTATTTAATAACACGATGAATGTCATTGAATGTGCAGTCGAATATATCACATTGAGTACATATTTCTTTATAATAGCTAGACAAAGTAACAATTGATGACTTACATAATACATTTGTGCGGTACTTTGGAATATGGAATAGTTGTTGTTGCCTACCATTTACTCTAGGTATACGAAAGGAAAGAGAAGATAGCAGATCCGGAGAATCGTACTCGTTATGTAACAATTTATAAAGAAACTGAAGACAAATAATTTTATGTCTGTTGGAATATTGAATATGTTCAATTATCAACTCCTCTTTAAGGATAAGAACCAAAATATTTGTACCATACGTATTTTAAGAATTTTCATTGAATTGTTGTTAAAAGGTTACGGTAATGGTTAAATATAGGGAACCAAATTAATATTCCATTTCGCTCCGAACGAAAGCATAATACAAAGTTATTAGGGTAAACACATTAATGAATTGTTTTGTGTTTCTTATAATGAAACCCAGAGTTTTATTTAAAGATTTTATCAATTCAGTTACATGAGAATGAAATAACAATTTACCATCGAACAAAATTCCTAAATCTTTAAATATATTACAACGTTCCAGTGTAGTTTTGTTAATATTGTAATTAAAAATAACAAGTTGATTTTGTTGCGAAAAACTCATAATTTTACATTTTGAAATATTAAGAAAAAGTAAATTCGTTTCACACCAGGTCCATAACTTATCAATGTTTTCTTGTAATGTAAAGCAATTGTTAATGTTATCAATTTTAAGAAACAGTTTTACGTCATCCGCATACATAAGTACATTACAATCTAAATTAGCTGGTAAATCATTAATAAAGAGCAAGAAAAGAAGTGGCCCGAGATTCGAGCCCTGTGGAACTCCAGAACTTGCAGGGTAATGTTCGGATGTAAAGCCGTTGTATGTGACTCTCTGAACACGATTTTCAAGAACAAAAGAACAAAAAAAAAAAATTGACAAATAAGTCAAAACCAATTTTTTTCAATTTATTAAGAACTAGCTGACCCGCCTCGGCTTCGCACGGGTAAAGCTAGAGTTACGATAAGCTACACGTGTACCAGTATTTTTTCACATTTACTTCGGAGACATGCGCTGCGTAGAGAGCCGACAACCTGCTTCGCATCGTACATGTAACAGGCTCCGCCCACTGCCCACCCGATCCCCGCACCGCAACTAACAGCGCCCTTTTCTAAACATGTCTCGGGCACTTTTACTTCTGCACATATGATGCAAGCTATCTCTCCTACAAATATCGAAAATCTGCTAACGGTTAAAACTTAACTATAGATACAAAGATAAAAAAATAATTGAAATCATCCCCTATTGTAGCGCCTTGAGGGATGATTTTTCAAAAATGCTAAAACACTCTTTATTTCTTACCGAAAGCATAAATGAGAATTTTTATATCCCTAACTTGAGAAATGATGGGTTCTCCATACAAATTTTCATCCCCTATTTCACCCCCTTCAAATTTTATTTTCGCGACAAAAGGTAGCCTATGTTCTCCAAGATTCAATCTATCTCTATACCAAAATTCATCAAAATTGTTTAAGCGGAAGAAATGATGGGTTCTCCATACAAACTTTCATCCCCTATTTCACCCCTTCAAGTTTTACTTTCGCGACGAAAGGTAGCCTATGTCCTTTTCGAAAGTCCAGTCTATCTCTATACCAAAATTCATCAAAATTGGTTCAGCGGTTTAAGCGTGAAATCGTAACAGACAGACAGACAGACAGAAAGAAAGACAGACAGAGTTACTTTCGCATGTATTATATTAGTATGGATTATATTATGATCTAGAATGTCAAATGCCTTTGTAAAGTCCATGTATATGACATCAACTTGACCTCGATAATCTAAAACTTCTGCAACGTATTGCGTAAATGAACATAAATTAGTTATGGTGGATTTGTTACAAACAAATCCATGTTGGTGCGGGGATATAAGCTTATGCAATTTAGGGTATATTTGAGCGTAAAGAACTAATTCGAAAAGCTTGGAAAAGGTTACAATAATTGATATAAGCCTGTAATTACGAATGTTTGAAGGATCACCCGACTTTAGAACAAGGCACACCTTAGATTCTTTCCACGGTTCAGGAAATGTTTCACTTGTCAGAGACATATTATAAATTACTAAAAGTGACTCGACGAATGCATACACACAATCTTTGAGCAAGAAGCTAGGAACTTGATCAACGCCCGCTGAATTTTTGTTTTTAAGTTTTTTCGATGCAGTAATTATGTCCATTTCCGTTATATTCGAGACATTTATATTTATACAATGCGCTGCATTAGCATCGTTAACATCATCACTTGCACAAGGCGCGTTAGAGAACACACTATGAAAATAGTTTTTAAATAAATTTAGAATATCGTTCGGGTTGTTACAGACATTGTCGTTCAAGTTCATCGTGGATGGAAGCCTACTATTATTATTTTTATGGCGAATAAAATTCCAGATTTTTTTGGGATCGTTATGAACAGAGTTTTCGGCATTCTGCAAATATTCTCTGTATGAATTAGCAATTTGGCATTTAATAATTTTTCTGTATTTAACGTAGTCTCTCGTTATAATTTTTGAAAAGCTTATGCAGATCTGATTTTATTTTAATATTGCGGATAATATCTTGGTTAAACCAAGGTGGATAACTCTTCCTACTGCTATTTTTATAGATTGGTACGTGTTTGTCTAGTGCATTATACAATATGGCATAAAAACGATTACAAGCTTCATTCACGTTATCTGTCGCCTCTATGTTAGACCAATCACAATTAAACAAGGTAGTATACAGAGCAGGGAAATCAGTTTTTTTAAAGTTGTAATTTTTTGTTGCATTTAATGCGGGAAACTTGTAATCATTGTCGTTATTTATATTCAGGATGATTGTCAATGCAGGATGATATTTATCCTTATCCTTGTTTACAAAGTATTGATATTTCCTAAATACTTTACATTTCATATTTTTGAGTACGAGATCTAATAAATTATTATCATTATTACAAACATTGTTACACTGTTCGTAACTCATATAAGACATGAAATTAATTACTCACTCTCTCAATGTGTCATTTCGGTATGCATTGAAAGTAGGGATGTTAAAATCACCTAATAAGATTACATGTTTTTCGTTTAATAATAATTGCTCCATATATTCAAAAAACGCTTGCAAATTTGATAATATTGGAGTATACGGAATATAAACAGTTACTACAATAACATTGAAAGATTTACATTTACAACAAATTACATCAAATGCAGGTAACACGTCTGACAGTTCTGTATTTAATCTGTCGACAACTATATTGTTTGCGAGAAGTACAGCGCCACCACGAGATACGTTCAATACGGAAAAAATCCTAAATTAATCAAATCTGTTGTAGATTACATCATACATTCTTTAAATGACATAATAAATAGTTGCCTAGAATTCGGAATATTTCCTGTCTCAAAAAGGCTAAAATTGTACCAGTATATAAAAACGGATCTCGTAACGATCCTTCAAATTATAGACCCATAGCCATATTACCTGTTTTCTCCAAAATAATGGAAAAAGTAATATTCACGCGAATATTAAAATTCATCAATACCTATAACTATACAACAAAAGAACAGTTTGGATTCCCCGAAGGCAAAGCAACCACTGATGCATTGTTGACTCTAATACATTATAATAAATTCCTGGGACAATAAAAACATTTGTAGAGCACTTTTTATAGATTTAAGCAAAGCATTTGATACTATACTACATGACATATTACTCGGTAAATTAGAATTCTATGGCATTAGAGGTATCCCATTGAAACTAATTGCATCATACTTAAAAATAGAAAACAACGCGTTTCAATAGCTAGCATAGTAAGCGATCTTAAAAGTATAGATAAAGGTGTCCCTCAGGGTAGCATATTGGGACAGCTATTATTCACAATCTATGTTAATGATTTACCGATTAATATGGATCGTGAAACAATTCAATTTGCGGATGATACAACCTTTATTTGCTGCGGCAACAATATTGAAACCTTACGCGATAGATCAGATTATATTTTAAAACAAGCTGTTGATTGGCTTAAAACTAATAAACTGATTTTAAACACTCAAAAAACAATTATATTAGATTCTATTATATTAAAAATATGACTAGATCAAATGATTTCGTCTTAAAATATTTAGGTGTGCTCATAACCCTGAATTTGAACTGTGAAATGCCATGTTGATTTACTGTAAAAAAACTGTCTAAATGCTTATACGCTTTGCGAAAAACATACTGTACAGTTGGTTGCGGAGCTACTAGAATAGCATATTTTGCTCTTTTCAATTCAGCCATGGTGTATGGGTTGATTGGGGACAATCACTACGTACTGAACGAATTTTTCTACTTCAAAAACAAGCTGTTAGAATCATATCTGGGGCTAGCCGAAGAGATTCATGGAGAGAACTATTCAAAGAAAATAAAATACTATATTTATTCTCAATACATACTACACTATTTAGTATATATAAAGAAAATTTCCACACTCATAAAACCCATGCAGATAATCATCATTATAATACTTAATTATAGTCTCTGCAAAATATTCCTCAAAAAATACTGCAATAAACAATATAAATGTACATATTTACAATAAACTTCCTAGCCATATTCGACAATTAGATAACAAAAAAATTAAATCTATAATAACACAAAAATTAATAACGAAATCTTATTACAGTATCGAAGAATATATACTAGACCAAAATTTTTGATAACGAATAAATTGTTTGACCTGAGCACCTGAGTACTTAAAACTTATTGTTTATAAAACAGTGTATTTATTTCTGTGTAACTCATATTTTTCAATGACGTAGTGTGCATGTACTTGCTTTACAGTCTATAAACTATTATTATTATTGTTATTATTATTATTATTATTATTATTATTATTATTATTATTATCAAGAAGGGTTGTCGGAAGACATTTTAATAATAAACAATGCGTTACGAAGCGTAGGGGATGAAATATATTTTTTCTAAGCTTCATATTAATTTAATATATATAGCATGTCTCTTAAATAGGGGTCATGGCCAGAGCTGGGATACTTTACTATAACTTAGTTACTGTAACTAAGATACCTTTATATATTTTTTCGTTACTCTTCTAAAGTAACTTATAACTTTTTTGTAACTAAGTTACTTTTAAGTAACTTTTAACTCTTTTTGTAACTAAGTTATTAAAAGCAGCTCATAACTCGTGATGAGGTACTTTATTATTTTACTAAAGTTATATTTGCAAGTATAAACTTGTTCGATGTTCACTCCTACAATCAACTTCAACGTCATCATCTTCTTTGCCATCGCCATCATCAATAGCTGCAGCAGTACCAGTATCAGAATATGAAAAATTTAAGAAATAACCTCTGTTTGATGGTAAAATTTTCAATGTTATTTTTTGTAATACATCTAAAATAAGAGCAGAATTTCATATTTGCTTTTCGTTTCTTTTAGTGTTTTATTGTATCTGTAAATTTATGTAAATATGTATGTAATACTATTTTCCTCTGTAGTATTGGTATGTTATATTTTCGTATATAATTAAATATATGACTATATACTTCTACTTTGTACTATGTAGTTTCTTTGTTCCTTCCCTGTTCATCACATAAATAAATGTAACTTTAGTAAGTTACTTTTCAAAAGTAACTTAGTTACAAAACTATATTCAATATTTTCCACATGGAACTATTTTGATAAAATATCTTAGTTACTTTGTCCCAGTAACTTGTAAAAATAACTTACTATATTATAGCATCGTTAATTTTTTAAAAATAAAATTTAACCAGGTCTGTCCAAATGCCAAACATCTAAATTTTAATTATAGTAACGAGTTGTCAATCTTCTCAACTTATTTAGGAGTAAGATAACATATTTATTCGCCTTATTTATAATAATGGTAGTAAAATACTATTAGGCCCAACAAACGGATGTTACTAGTTTCTGAATATTGCGAAGGAATATTTTGACAACCTATAAGCAATTGTTACTGTCATTAGAAATTACTTGTTTGACATTTGGATAGACTGCTAAATTAAATTTATTTAAAAAAAAATTACGATGCAGTCACTCAGGTTTTATTTTCTTCTGTCTGAACCGTAACAGATATCACAAATTAAACAAAGAGATAAAAGTATATTATTGAATGTATCTTTCTGAAAAAAAAATAATTTTACGTTATTAAAAAGTTTCGGTCTAATCAATGTTGGGACACCTAAGTTTTATATACTAGTGGTTCACTAATAATAAGTATCATCTTAAAAGATGACAGGCCCATACGAACTGTTATACCAAATATCATACATACATACATACATACATAAAATCACGCGTTTCCCACTTAGTGGGTTAGCAAAAACCCGAAAATAATAAGAAAAGGGATGAAAGCAAGAACTCCACAGAATCACTTAACTCTTTAAAAACATTCTTCCAAATATCATCCAAATCGAATAAAGCTTTCTGTTATTATAAGCAAAATTAATTTTTTTTTCAAAGAACTTTAAAGCAGAATACTGGCTAAATGGTACACTTTCCGGTAAAAGCAAGTTTAGTTAAATCGTCTTATTTTAGCCTCAGGAATCTGTGGTTAAGCCATGTCCCCCTATTTAAGAGACAACTGTATGTGTGTGTATATATATATATACCGTGAATTTATTTTAACGTGAAACATGGATTTGTCATATCCATGGTTACGAATTTGACAGCAATGTATCAGAGCGTTCTTTTTAAAATGAAACATAGGTTGTCAGCTTCACGTTTATTATTAACTGTCAATTAATGTTACATTATTGATAATTAAAAAAAAAATGTATACGACCGAAGAAAAAACTCAAATGATTAATTGGTACAATTCAAACTCTAGTTTAAGACAAGTTTCTGATTTGTTTAGAGTGTCATTTCTCGATCGTCCAACACCAAGTGCCGTATTTAGAATTGTAAATAATTTTAGAAAGAATGGGCGCATTAAACGCTATCATAAAAAAAATAGACCAAACACTATTTTAACGCAATGAAAAATGGATGAAATAATTACAATGGTTCAAAATAATAACAAACTACCAACGAAAGCGATAGGGCAAGCTGTTGGAGTTAGCAAAACAACTGTATACAAATTTCTTAAAAAGGAGCATTTTAAATCGTACCATTTTCAAAATAATCAGGAATTGGTTGCAGATGATAGTGAACGAAAAATCACATTTTGTGAATTAATGTTCGAAAGAGTTAATAATAACCCAAACTTGCTGCAGAAGATTCTTTTTACAGACGAAGCCACATTTTATTTACATGGCGAAGTTAATTCGCAAAATTGTAGATAGTGGAGCCGAGAGAATTTGCATTTATATCATGATACCAGGACACAACGATCAGAAAAAGTTAATGTTTGGGCTGGTTTGATAGGATCCCATAATGTTGGACCTTTTTTATTGACGGAAATATTATCGCAGTAAAATATTTAGATATACTACAACGTCAAGTAATACCTGAACTTACATTACTAAACATTGAAGGAGTATGGTTCCAGCGGTGGAGAAATAGAGTCGCCCGCTAGGTCCCCTGACCTCACATCACTTGATTTTTTTTACAGGTGGACATTAATATCAAAAGTATTTAATGGGAATACGTTTAATAATTTAAAAGAATTAAAAAATCAGATTCAAAATCAATCTACGAACTTCACAACTACCCAAATTACAAGTGTTATAAATGAGTTTTATGACCGCTTGGGACATTGTTTGACACTGAATGGGTTAATTTTTGAAAATTTATTAAAAATTAATAAAAATGCAAATTTACACGCCAATTCTGAACAAATCTGTAAGTCTTGCAGATCTGTAAATTAAAAAAAAAAAAATCAACAAAAACACATCTAGTTTTGTTGATTAATATACAATTATACATAAGAGTGGCAGATTTCGTTGCGATTTTGTTCATTATTTACAGATTTACAGATCTGTAAGACTTACAGTTTTGTTCAGAATCGCGCCATTAATCTTAAAATTCTCCTATGTTTCATTTTGAAAAGAACGCTCTGATACATTGCTGTCAAATTCGTAACCACGGATATTTAACTGCAGTTACCTCAATCCGACATTCCTGGGAACAGCTAAAAAGGTTTTAGTAACAATTGGACAACCGGAATTAATAGTTTCTTTAAAAAAATCTTCTAAATATTATTTTTGTTATAGTTATTACATATATTAAAGAATATAAAATTCTCTATCAATGCATTGAACATTTTTATTATATCTTTATAGATAGACTGAATTATAAATATATAAAATAATCCATTATATAATGAATCAATCACCCTATGGAAACCAGTTGAAAAATTAAAATGTTTGTAATTGACATAAATGTCAGTGTCAAAAATTCCAGACATTACTGAAGGCTTATTCTGGGAAATACAATTGCGGCCAAAAAAATGGAAACACCTATTTTTACCTCCCGCTACCCTTGGTAAGGGAGGTATAGGGATAGTGCTAAAAATCACATATCGAGATTTTAGTAAATGACCACGTTTTAAGGTCCATAAAATCCAATTTTAACATTTTCACGATGATGTCTGTATGTGTGTACGTGTGTGTGTGTGTGTGTGTGTGTGCATGTGTATATGTATATGTGTGTATGTATGTGTGTGTATGTGTATGGATTTTGTCTTCGCTCTAACTCAAATACTATCATTTAGAAAATTCTGAAACCTTGTATTTCTATCCTATTCTAATATGAAAAGAAGCCAAAAGATTTTGGTGTACATCGGATAACCGGAAATGGCACTTTACCTGAAGCTCATAATGGTTTTTCTTCAAAAAATACCATTAAATGCCATTTTTTCGCATTTTATGTCTAACGAAAATTAAAGATTATTGAATTTTCTATAGGAATACATTAATACTTTTTCTATATATTTTGCAGATAGATTTAAAAATATTTTTTTTCATTAGTCCCGAAGCCTAAGATGAACACAATGGGGGATTACACCATTTTTTTTTTATAATTTCATCTGAAAATATTAGGAAAACTAAGACTATTGATGAAAATCCGGTGAAAAAATTCCTATTAATAAGCGAGTTATGGTCTCCCGAATTTTGAAAAGATTGACGTGACGTCACATTTATGTGTTTTTATATCAAACTGTTTTCATCATGGACCTAAATGTTCTTGAAATATATGCTATTTTAAGTTATATTTACATAAAAATAAATGAATATTATATCACTGTATAAGTCTACATACTTTATTATTACAGGTGTATTTAAATTATTAAGTTTAATGCAAGAAATTTATGTTAAAATAAAAACTGTTTGAAAACTGCTGTACAGGAATGTTAGCCCCGCCTTTCGAATTTGAATTTCTTAACTTCCATTGATAGTAATCCCCATCTCCTAACACGCTATTTGTAATGTATGTATAGGTGGTCTCTCGGTCGCCAATCAAAATATTTTCATATTAGTGTCGAAGCGCTATAACAAAAAACCCTTTATTTCCGAAATATCTCAATTATACCATTTCATTTTTTTATTAATATTCGTTATTCAGCATATACATTCGTATTTTTTTACTATTTTCCTTGTTTTAATCTAAAACAGTTGGCAAAACAACAACTTAAAATCTACCATAAAAATCCTTCAACTGAAAATCTAAAAAATTACCTATCTTACAAAAAAGAATATAGAAACACGATTCGGAACTCTAAAAAACTCTATTATTCAGATTTAAAATCTAAATTATCGGCTGTACAAAATGCGACAGAATTTTGGAAAATTATATCGTCATTAAAAACGAAGAAAAATATTAGCAATGCAATTAGCCTAGAGGACTGGGTAAATTTTTATAACTGTATATATTCAAATCGACCACATTTGCCCAGCCCAGCAGTATTTGTTGACTGTATACACCCATTTTTAGATGCCCCTATAAGTTTAGAGGAACTTAATCATAGTCTAAATAAATTAAATAAAAATAAAGCACCCGGTCTTGATAAAGTCTGTAATGAGTTCCTCCTTAATTTATCTGACAAATGGCTACACTACATTGTTAACTTCTTTAATGTCATTTTAAATAATGAATTAACACCCAATTCTTGGTCTAATATAAAATTATCATTATTACACAAGAAAGGTGACAAATTGGATCCACTAAACTATAGGGGAATCGCATTAGTAAATTGTATATGCAAACTTTTCACCCAGATTATACAGCACAGAATTCAATCATGGGTAGAAGAAAATAATCTCCTATTAGAGACTCAATCCGGTTTTCGGAAAAGTAGAGGTACAACTGATAATATCTTTAGCTTAGCTTCTATTATACAACTACGGCTTCGTTTGAAAAGAAATAAGGCGTATGCTATTTTCATAGATTTCAAACGAGCCTTCGACTCCCTAGATTACAATAAGCTGTGGCACAAGCTCTTTAAAGTTGGACTGTCGGCAAAAATTATTCGAATTCTCATTAATTTATATAGTAATGCGTGTTTGCAAGTTGATATTAACAATCAAAGTTCAAGTTCCATAAAAATAACGGAAGGAGTACTACAGGGCGAGGTCTTAAGCCCCCTGCTATTTATATTATTTGTAAATGACATAGAGGATTATTTTCGAAATAATGGATCGCGAGGTTTAAGCATAGACGGTCATAACGATTTACTAATATTAGCCTACGCGGACGACATGGTTATCCTCGCAGACTCCCCTATTGACACAAAGCAGAAACTGAAAATACTTCAAAATTACTGCGCAGAAAATTCACTAACAGTAAATACTAATAAAACAAAGATTGTAATATTTCACAAAGGTAAAAATCCGGCCCAAACTAATTTCATATATAACGAAAGCAAGATAGATGTAACAAATCAATTTAGTTATTTAGGAATGAAGTTCTCATCCTCAGGAAAATTCCGCCTAGCTGTCGATGAACAAATTCAAAAAGCAAATGCTGCAATAAGTAATGTAAAAGAAATACTTGCACGGGGGAAGTCATCCGGCTGGGCAGAAAAAATAAAACTTCTTAAAAGTGTCATTAACGCCTGCGCTCTATACGCTTGTGAAATCTGGGGCCCGACCCAGTATGAAGCGATAGAAAAAGTGCAATTAAGATTCATTAAATCAATTTTACAAATACGTAGAAACACTCCAAATCACTATGTAAGACATGAAACTGAAACTGATCATATAGCTTGCGATGTTTGGCATAGAATCCTAAATTGGTGGCATAAGTTACTTCTAATGAACGATAATAGAATACCAAAAATTTTATACAATCGCTTAAAAATCCTAGATAACTCGGACATTAACAAAATTGAATATAATTGGTGCTCTAACATACGAATATTTCTACAAGATTTAGGTTTTATTGAAGTTTGGAACAAGCAATCGGTAGATAAAAACACTATTCAAGAAATAATTACTACGTATAAAATTAAATGTAAAAATCAAGATCATGACAGAATAGCAACCTCTAACTTCAATTCTTACTACCCACAACTAGCATTAAGTCATCAAACGAGTAATTATTTGTTAACGTACAATCTTCCCATAAATATGATAAGAATAATTTGTCAGCTGCGACTGTCTGAGAGCAAAGGATTGAAAATTTTCTATAAAACCCTTATTTACGAACTAGATGCAGAAAATAACTGCACTATTTGCAATCTACAGGAACCTGAAGATCTGGTGCATTTTTACTTAAATTGCCCTATCTACTCCCCCTACAGAAATACTTATCTAAGCTCATATATTACAGATATTAATTACTTTAATTTTTATATGCTCCTCAGTGAGCTAGATGAACACAAAATTAAAAACATATTTTACTATACAATTGCAGCCCTTAAATTGAGAAGCTTCTTTTTAAATGAATAGAATCGATCCAATTTATACTTTAAATTCAACGAACTCTACGTAGTATCTTTTGCACTTAGTCTTTATTTAATAATATTTGTACAGCTTAATTGCACCCTACATTATCTGACATTTTGGTGAAAATGTGTAAATAAATTTACAATTACTACTTCCCATTTATAATTTGTCATAATTGAGAATTTATTTGATCATCTAATTTACAACTTCCTATATTTATGTCTGGAAATAATTATGTACTAAATATTTTCATGTATTGTATCTCTTTTCTTTTATATTGATTTTTGTATAGGGCTCAGCCCTGGGAACAAATAAAACTCTATCTATCTATCTATCTATCTACTATTTTCCTTTAATTCGATTGAGCCGTAATTCCCCATTCCTTTGTTCCATCGACCTTTAAACAAATGGACCAAGTGTCTCCTATTCTTTCATTGTTAGAATAATGCTCCAACATAAAAAGATAGAAATATATATTGTCCTTTAACAGTACGGAAGTTCTCAGTGAAAGTATACTGCGCATGTGTTCATACTCATTGTACATCTTTTTCAGCCATATGTAAATCTCTATACATCGCTCTCTCTCTATCACTAAATAGTTGTCAAAATCTACATTTGACGTTTCATGACTGTGTATTATTTACTTTTTTGGAGAACATTTACAATTATTTCTGTCAATACATACGTATATGCAGTGGCGTTTTCTCCATGCAAGCAAGGCAAGCAGTGCTTGCCTTTATATTTTGTTACTTTTAATATATTTTTACAATTATATTTATATTTTTAGAACTTTAATATATCAAAATTTAAAAGCAAAGACACAAATGTATTTGCTGTTGCCTACCGCACCGTTAATCTAATTCTATCACTGGGATACGTACTAGTACGATCTTACCATGTTGTACAAAACGTGCTGGTAAGCAGAACTTCGAGTGCTTACACCGCCTATACCTACACTATACCGAACATTGCCGAACATGTAGCCTTCTATACTGAAAATATTTCGCTGTTTAGGTTCATCTGCAAGCAGTTTTTATATTGCTTCCATGAACAAAATTTAAGTGAAATAGATAGTAAATGTTAAAATAGGATACGAATAAAAGTAAAATTTATTTATAAGGTATCTATATTTTATATTTCTACATTTATTTTGTTTCAATTAAATTTTGAAAATAATAATACTCCTTATATTTTTATACAGCATGGATAACACTTATGCAATAATAATAAAAAAATTACAAGAAAAGCCAATTGGCAATTTTGAAGAAAAAAAACCTTTTTGCAAATGGCAGACCAGTTCCTCCTATGAAGTTATTAACAACAACTGTTAAACATATAACAAGGCATTTTAATACCAATTTATATGACAAACATGTGTGGCTATGTGATAGTGAAACATTACTAAAATTATATTGTTGACCATGTTTATTGTATAATAAAGAAAAATCAGTATGGAATGATATTAAGCGAGGCTTTTGCGACTTAAATAATATACATACGCAATATCATGTCAAGTCTGTGATCTGGCAATTTTTGTTTTTTGCACATGAAAGGGGAAAAAGATGCATTTGCACATCCCTTCGAAACATGTAAGTCAATTATAAGGTATTTGACCTTGAATGAAAAAAAAAAATTTTTTATACCTTACCTACGCCATTCCTGCTTGCCTTCTTATAAAATGCACGAGACGCCACTGCGTATATGAGTTGTGAGGTGTGTATGCGACAAAATAATGGAGAAACGGTGTATTTCGTGCAGTCAGCAGTACGTACGCGGTTCAGCTTTGTCTTTTCATATGCAAGTTCTTATTAATTATTATACTTATCCCCTATAATATAATATGTATATAATATAATGTATTCAAAATATATAATAAAACTAATTATGCACAAAAAAAATGAATCTATACACTTACAGCCCGATTCACAAAAAAGTTTAAGCTAATCCTCATTTTTGGATTAGTGAATTTTATTCTATTCCGGTATTTAAAATTTAATTTTCATAATATTATCAATAAAGGCAGATACTAGGAATAGATTAGACTATTTAAGATATAAATTAGAGTAGAATTCACTAATCCAAAAATGAGGATTAGCTTCAACTTTTTTGTGAATCGGGCTGTTAGCGATTATGCACCAAGTAAAACAAGTTAGGGACAAATCAATTTATTTTATTTTGCCGCGTTTATTAACTTCCGTACTGTTGAAAGATAGAGATACTGTGTCTGCACCGTTAAGCCGGATTTATAGTTTACATAATATAACATAGCATAGCATAACATAGTGAAAATATAAAAACACATAAGTCCGAATGGCATTTTATAGTTTTATAACATAGCATAACATAACAAATGACCATATTTTATTTCGTTATGTTATGTTATGGTGTTCGGGAATATTCGGCTCTATTTGAAGAGTAGCGAAATCTTGGAGCGTTGGAGTGCTCGCATCTGCTTGTTGTTTACAAACAAATTGTGAGGTTAGTTTTTGTTTCTGATGAGATATTTACGTTAAAAGTTAAATTATTGTGCAGAGTTAATAATAATAATGCACAAGATACTGCAACAGCTACTATCATAGCATCGTCATCAGCCATTTTTATCTAAACAAATCACGTTTTTGCGAAAAGTTCTAAAATTTAACGTGTACAAAGACAGACAAAATGAAATGTGAAAACAGTAATGAATATAGTAATAACACTACACTATGAACATTTTGCAGAACAATTCTTCATCTTCTCGTGCTATGTCTTATGCTTACGTCTCGTACTATAAAATCTAAAAAAAATCTTGTTATGTTACATTATATTATGCTATGTTATGTTATGTAAACTATAAATCCGGCTTTATAGCGGGACAAGCTTTATGCTCGTACGCTGCGTCTATTAGTTTAAAGGTCGATGCACAGTTCATATTTCAAATGAATGTAACTGACAGTAACTGTCACTGTCAAAAAACTAATCACTTCAAATTAATAATAGTGACATTTTAAAAAGAAAATAGTAAATAAAACAATAGTTTTCTGCAATGGAACAGTTTGCAGCGTTAATAAATACGTAGCTATGTATTTAAATTAATAAAAATTAAATAGCGGGAGGTTTTATGTTGGCCACATCAGATTTTTTATTTTTGTAATTCAGTCTTTGTCAGGATATTCAAACATAAGCGTCGTAAACACAGACCATATACACTATTTTAGATTGGAAACGTACATGTTAAGCATCGATACCACATCAAAGTCGCCATCTGGTGTATGGAAGCAAAATTAAATGTTAAACTCGGTCGGTATTATCATTACCTACAATTAATATTGGTATATTCGGTTTATTAATTACCCCTAATTTGTAGTTGAAGCATTTTTTTCACAAAATACTATCATTACGTAGTATTTTATGAAAAATTTATTATAACTACAAATCAGTCTTACAAAGATTACATAAAATGAGTAAAAAATAATGCATTTTTGAAAACACTGTAATTTCATTTAGGAAAGATACAATACTTAATAGCATTCATCCATGTTTAAAACTTCCCACCACTTGACAAATAAATCCCGATAAGACTGTCGAAATCTATAGTTTGTTATCCCTAGAATACGATTTTGTAATATGTTTTACTGGTATAAAATAATACAATTATATAAAAATATATTTTCACTTTCCAGTAGCAGTACAATTTGGTACACAACACTTTATTCTTGTCTTCTTAAATATTTACACGTTTTTTCACACAAATAACTACTTATAATACAAAAAATATATTCACAATGACAGTCAGAATTGTTTCAAATGAAAATGACAAATGTCAAAATTCGCGCAAAAGAAAAAATGAAAAAAATATGACACACTAACGATACTGGTGTCGCCATACCTAGTGTATGGAAGCAAAACTAAAAATGCTATCCCGATATCCCCCATTTGCGTTTCCCGGGCCTGGTCGTAAATTTTCTGTAATTATTTACATAAATGTCAATGTCATATTAAATGAAAATAATTTGAAAGCACTAAAATGCCTCGACATTTGAATGAAAACGAAGACACGTTTCTCTTTCTTTATTTTGATTAAATTATTTTATTAGTAAAATAAAAATTAAATAAATAAAAATAGTTTTATGGATTTCACAATGAAACGCCACTACTTGTGTGACATTATTTGATGTCATTTTGACATGCAAAACAGGTAACCAGCGGTGCGTTCGGCAAATGAGTTCTGTTCACTCTTTTCACTCTGTACACTCCTAGCACCGTTCGGTAATTACATGGAGTGAGAAGCGTCTTAAAATGGAGCGTTCGGCAAATGCAGAATGGAGTCAAGTGGAGTGAAAAGTGTTAACTCCATAAGTCCAACCTCGATATGCAAGCATAAATGGAGTTTTTTTTTTTTTTTGATTTAATTGACATCTATCAGATCATTTTTTATTTTTATGTTGAAATATTTTATTATACGCAATTATTTTATATTTATAATATTGTTTTGTAATATAACAAGGCACAGTATGTCGGAACGGTAAGAATTCTGTACCATTTCTAATATATACTTTCTTCAGAATCAGTAAAGAGTAATACCAAACTAAATAACTTCTGTATAGTTCATTATTTATTTTTTTAGCAGTGCAGTATATCAGATTGTCAAAAAAGGAGGTTATTATATTCGTGCACCAAAATTTTAACTCTACTCGTTCGGATAATCACAAATAAAGGAGTGTACCTTGTTCCCTCGATCTACTCCAACTCCAGCTCTACTCCCACTCCACTCCAACACCGCTCCGTAAATACTCCAACTCCGTGATGATTTACCGAACGCACCTTAACGTAGGTATTTCCATTTATATTTAAAATTATAGAAAGATGTAGAATCCGTACATGGACAAATCAAAATGGAATAGTAACATAAGCTATTGTTATAACGAAGAAAAGACTACGTCAACATCTAAAATTGGTATAAAAAGAAAGGGGAATTATTTATAAGCCAAAGTATGTACAGTATCAGTGTCAACTAAACACGCGCTTATTAAACATATAATTCATCATATACCCTTCAGAAATACTGCCAATCTCGTCAATGAATTGTAAGAATCTCGATCATTTAGAAGAGTAAGAGGAAACTTGTTCATAGATTGAATTGAAAAATAAAGAATAGATGTAATTAGAATTTTTTGTGTGTACGAGAAATGTTAAATACAATAATTATATAGCCTAATATGGAAATGGCGAGAGGTATTGTGCTGGCCACAACAGATTTTTTTTAAAATTAGTATTACGCTTAGAAAAATTCTATTTCATCCCCCACGCCTCGTAACGCATTGTGTATTATTAAAATGTCTTCCGGTAACCCTTCTTGATAAAATATGTAAAAACTAGCAGGTACAGTCAACAATACAGGTATATAGATATATTATACCGGGAGTTTATTTTATCAGTAAACATAGAGTATATCATTGCCATAGTTACGGTATGAATGTTTGACAGCAATGTATTGATATTGAAGCGTTTATTTTATGAGTAAACATAGGCGTTTATCATGGGAAGCAGTTTTTGGTAAATACAAAGGTCTGGCAATAAATCAAGCCTTGCTATTGAACATGATAATAGTACATTACATCTTGTACATTATTTAATATTAACTACTTTAATTATATTGCAAAAATTGAAATAAATTACAATAATTGTCAAATAAATAATTGTTTCACTTTTTTATTATGCAATATGAAAAGATTTAGAAATGTCTCCGTGGCGCAGTGGTCATAACAGTAGCGCCTAAAATTTTTGTTGGGGTTCGATTCCCCGTTGGGGTAATTATTTTGTTTTTTACATAAAAATTGTTGAACTTTTAAAAATCAGTTTATATTTCCATATTACAATCATTTAAAAATAAAAATAACATTGTAAAAAATAAAGAGAAAATAATTGAAAATAATTGATTACAATAATCAAAATATTGATACAATAACAATGCATTGTATTTCTTTTGATATTAATGAAAATAACTGAAACATAATAATTTTTTGTAGATATTATGTCTCTACTGTATTTATCAAATAAAATACAATGCATTATTATTGTATCAATATTTTGATTATTGTAATCAATTATTCTCAATTATTTTCTCTTTAATTTATTACAATATAATTATTATTTTTAAGTTATTGTAATATAGAAATTGATTTTTAAAAGTTCAACAATTTTTACGTAAAAAAAAATAAAATAATTACCCCAACGGGGAATCGAACCCCAACTAAAAATTTCAGACGCCACTATTATAACCACTAATAATAAATAAATAAAACAACTATTATTTAACAATTTCTATAATTTATTGCAATTTTTGCAATATTATTAAATTAATTAATATTAAATAATGTACAAGATGTAATGTACTATTATCATGTTCAATAGCATGGCTTGAATTTTGCCGAACACTTTGTATTTACAAAAAACTGCTTCCCATGTTAAACGCCTATGTTTACTCATAAAATATACGCTTCAATACATTGCTGTCAAACATTCATATCGTAACTATGGCAATGATATACCCTATGTTTACTGATAAAATAAACTCCCGGTATATACATACGTACCAATTTTTATTTTGGTAGACCTTGTATTACATTAGTTATATAAAATTGAATGTAAAATAATCGGATTGTAGGTACTTTTAAGAAATAAATTCGTTTTCACATCCCGTACGGCATGTAACCCTATATGGGTGGCTTTATGTTATTTCTTACTTAGCACTGAACATAATTATCAATTTTTGTTTTGGTACACTGTATTTCATTAGTTATATAAAATTGAATGTATAATAATCGGTGTATAGGTACTTTTAACAAATCATCCCCTACGACATGTAACCTTATATGGGTGGCTTTATATTATTTCCTACTTAGTAATGAACATACGTACAAATTTTTGTTTTGGTACATCTTATATTTCATTAGTTATATAAAATTGAATCTATAATTATCGGATACTAGCTATTTTCAACATATACATTCTGTTTCACACCTCCCCTACGTCATGTAACCATATAAGAGTGGCTTTGTATTATTGCTTGTTTCTAGTGCACATATACAGGCTGTTTCAAAACATGTGTCGGAAAATAAAGGGTGGGATTGGTTGGCTAATTATAAGAAAAAAAGTTCCTATTAACATGGTTCCGCAAACGCACCGTTTTCGAGATACAGGGTGTAAAAAAATTATTATGAAAAGCATGAAAAAAAAATGAAAATGATCAAAAACAAATGTTTTTATCAACAACAAATCATGTTGCTACTTTTTTTCATGTTTTCCATTATAAAATGCCGTATTTCTCTAAAACGGTTTAAGTTAGAGCTTTTGACTAGGAGTACCTTTTTTGTGTAGAAAATATTGGTGGTTCACAATGTGCTTTCAGAATGCCAATTTCCCAAGTGTCATAGAAATTAGGGCCATAAAAACCTCACGCAACCCTAAAATCTCCGTCAATGTCACATGAAAAAATTGAATAAGCGCTTAAAAAGTAGCTAATATTAATGCTAAGACGTGTACAAAAGCTGAGTTTTATATCTCAAACGATTCCTGAGATATCGTCAAAAAATAAAAAAAAAATTTTTTTACACCCTGTATCTCGAATACGGTGCGTTTGCGGAACCATGTTAATGGGAACTTTTTTTCTTATAATTATCCAACCAATCCCACTATTTATTTTCCGACACATGTTTTGGGGAATGCACACAAAATTCGAAATGTATAAATATCACTCTGTATATTTCTGGCCATGTTCATTTTTCGAAACGTTTGTTTATCGCCTTGTACTTTTTTCCTAATTTATATATTTCCTCCTTGAAAATATATTGCCCTGTTCAATTCTCTCCATGTATATTTTTTCGAAAGTATAAATCTCCTCCTTGAAGTTATATTGCCCTGTACTTTTGTCACCTAATTCATTTTGCGAAATGTTCAAATCTATACCATGAAGTTGAAGCGAATTTGAAATTGGCGCGTTCGCATATCGAAGTACACTCGGAAAACAAAATATATTTTATTTAATTTATAGTTTGCAGACTGATATTTAGTTCTTCTACTTATTTTTAGATGGCGTATTTGAAAGACACGAATTTCAAATTCAAATTATTTACCGATTTGGTATTTTCATATTCCTGGAGTATTATAATATATATTTTATAATATTATTCTAATATTTCTTTGGACTTTAATCTGACAGTTAATATATATTTATAATAAAATAGTATATTATATTTTTATATATTTTATATTAACTAATCATAAAAGGTATATTTAATAAGATTAAGAAATACAAGATATGACAGAAGACTCCGTAGGAAGAAAATTTAAATCTGCTAAAACAAAACTTCGCGGATGTTTTCTATTCCTGACAGTTACATATTTATGTATCATCGCATGGAACACAAGTAAATTAATTAAAAGGTAAATAAATATAACGCACGTGTAATTTAAATATATACTATTTACTTTCATTTAATTATACATTTATAATATTCTTTTTATCACAATCTTCTGAAGGTAGGGAAAAATATCATTCTGATCGCAATTCTTTTGGGTGGTAAATAACGGGAATATTTGAGAGAACAAATAATGAACGATTAGCGACCCTAAACAGAATAAATGGAACAAGCGATGAAATATACATAAAAAACTAAGTAGAAAATGAGGAATTCCACATTTTTTTATTTTTACCTTTAATCGATAGAAAAATGAAAATTATTAGACATGTATTTTTTATTTTTGCTCATATTGACCGTTAATTATTTTTAATATGTTTAAAAGTAGTGTCCCCCAAAAAACGGCTGAATTACCCCACTTTTTCTCTGGCCTAATGTCGAAGTGACAGTGCAAAATAACCTCAAATTTACAAAAATATATAAATTAGTTGAATAGTCTAAATCAGTATAACACCTTATTAATTTACTAAATTGAAGAATAAAACAATATTCTGAAACCTAGAACTGAAATGGATCATAGATGGTGCTATGCAGTGAACTTCAAGTGAAAATTATGGAAAAATATATAAAACTGTTTTATATTAATATATTATACCATTCAAATACACATATATAGATGGTCTGTGGTTTACAGAACCCAATCTGACGTTATTTACCGAAAAAACCGGTAAAATTTTCACGATTTAAATTGAAATTATTCAAATCTTCGGCATCGCTCTTTTCAAACATTGGATAACTGATTTATCTGTGTTGAGCATTGTTCAAGCTATTTGACCTTCTAGAAATGATTTAAAATTTCATTGATATAGTATATTATAAAGGATCTTAAGAGCAATAAAGATTCCAAGACTGTACTGTTTCACTTTATTAGAAATGGCTGGTCCGCAAAATTCATCAAGAGTAAATTGGTCTTCTGGAGATGATTTGAAGTTTTCTTTACATAGCATATTACAAAAGATCAAAAGGGCAATGCAGATTCCAAGTCTGCACTGCCTCACTTTGTTAAAAATGGCTGGTCCGCTTTTTTTTTTGTGGTGAGATAGAAGATCTGAGTCACACATATACAACAAAGATGCCTAGATAAAAGTTCAATAATTCTGGTAGTAGAAACTAGTGACGTGGAGATCATCTGGGGGAAACGAAGTGTAGGTATGCATCACCGACTTTTCTCATACTAAATCCTTATTTGATTGACACGTACCGTCTGATTAATTTACATTAGTACATTCTTTTTAAATCAATTAAAATGCAGAAGTTCATCAAATATTTTTATTAATTCAATCATTTTACAAAATTATTTCTTTTATATGAAACTGACATGTATGTCTTGTATTTTCCCAAATAATAGTTCAGTTTAGGGGGGTGTTACATATTGATCCAAAATGTATATTTCTTACTCATCCGTATGGACACGTCGCTGTGCTTGTTGAAAATAGCGTTCAATTTGCACCATATCTCAGCTCCAGTTCAATTTGACAGCTTCCTAAGTGAGACGATCTCATTTCGTTCACCTCCCCCATTACCGATGATAATCTATTTTTACCTCCCGCTACCCTAGGTAAGGGAGGTATAGGGATCGTGCTAAAAATCGCATATAGAGATTTTAGTAAATAAGCACGTTTTGAGGTCCCTAGAATCAGATTTTAACATTTTTACGATGATGTGTGTGTAGTGTGTGTATTTGGATCCTGTGGAAACGATTACTCAAAAACTATCAGTCAGAAAATTTTGAAACTTTTTACTAGTACTCTTCAATAATATGGGAAGAGACCATTAGTTTTTGGTGTACATCGGATAACCGGAAGTACTTATTGAATATGAATGGATAATCTTCAATTCTGCGATAGTAGCATTTACTAAATACTTTTAACTAATTTGATATATAAATTTATAAAATAAATTATTTTCATACATCATCTTGCCTGTGCCTAAAAAATGAACAACACTTTAGTGACAGGTGTATGTAAAAATTATATATTTATCAGTATTTTTAAATGTTATATGTATAAATAAGAACTAAATTTGCGGGAGATTTTGTGTTGGCCACAACCGATTTTTACCTCCCGCTACCCTTGGTAAGGGAGGTATAGGGATCGTGCTAAAAATCACATATCGAGATTTTAGTAAATGACCACGTTTTAAGGTCCCTAGAATCAAATTTTAACATTTCCACGATGATGTCTGTATGTGTGTGTATGTGTACGAATTTTGTTTGTACTCTAATTCAAATACTATCATTCAGAAAATTCTGATACCTTGTATTTCTACCCTATTCTAATACGAAAAGAAGCCATTAGATTTTGGTGTAAATCGGATAAACGGAAATGGCACTTCAGGTTTTTCTTCAAAAAATACCATTAAATGCCTTTTTTTCGCATTTTATGTCATTGGAAAATTATAGATTATTGAATTTTGTACAGGTATACATTAATACTTTTTCTATATACCTATTTTACAGATAAATTTAAAAATCATTTTTCTTTTTTTAATCCCGAAGCCTAAGATAAACACAGTTTATTTTTCAAATGAATGTAACTGACAGGTAAACGTCATTGTCAAAAAACGAATCACTTCAAATTAATAATAGTGACATATTAAATAATAAAGAAAATCGTAAATAAAGCAATAGTTATATGCAATGGAACATAATATAGTTTGAATCATTACTAAATACGTAGGTATGTATTTAAATTAATAAAAAATAAATAGCGGGAGGTTTTGTGTTGTGCCTGAGTGTCTGGTCGCGAACCTGGGGGAACCGGGTTCGATCCCGACAGACGCCAAATATTTCCAATTTTAATTGGCACAAAAGTGACCCCTGTGGTGCACTCTCCACACCAGCTATGAGTGCCCGTGAGGTGACGCCTGGTAAGCGCCCACACGGTAAAATATATCGTCATCATTACCGATGTCTACATGTGTTGTAGATACTGGCACACCCAGAAATGGGTAATATGCCGTGATGATATATTTATTTATTTATTTATTTACTGTTATTAAATAAAAACATTTTCTGTAATTTATAACAAGAATCGAACTCAGTTCATACTGCCAAAGCCGTTCTATTTGCTGTTAGTTGAGTTAGTGCTTCTTGATTGAGTTCAAGCACAGACAAACCTGTCTGTGGTTCAAGGGATCGCAGCCCAGTTGAAGTGATGTGAGATGAAATTTGTAGCAATTCAAACGCTGCTAATATGACACATTTAGAAGCCTATAGACCCAGTATATTCGTGTAAAATCTCCATATGCTTGAAATCCTTGTTTTCCATAATCATAATGTCAATATCACTTATTTTAGTGTTCCCAAATTTGGAAAATAAAAACTAATTAGAAATATTTAAATTAGGAACAAAGAAAACCACTCGGTTATATGTTTCAAAATATATGTATTTATTTAAAAAATTTAAACGTATTTCGGCAATGATAATTGTTTACACTTACATGATGTTTCTCATTGTAATATATAATGATAAACTTCAATGGTGACCATATTTTCTTTGGCAAAATAAAATAAATATTTATAAAAAAATGATAGCCAATTTTCACGCCTTCCACAGACGCATTCTGTAAGACAAAATGTGTTAGTATGATGTAGTTATGGTAACTTTTGCGATACCTACCGATATTTTCTTATACCGACATAGGTTTCTTAATTTTCATTAAGGCCTGATATGCACCATCCTAATATTGTTTTCCATTTTTCGTTTAGTGTGCACTTTTTTGCACTGGGTGCGCAAATCTTTTTCCATTTATAAAATCAGGTTTCTTAATTTTCATTAAGGCCTGATATGCACCATCCTAATATTGTTTTCCATTTTTCGTTTAGTGTGCACTTTTTTGCACTGGGTGCGCAAATCTTTTTCCATTTATAAAATCAGTGCGCACTGGTTAAGTTTTACGTTTTCCATTTGTACTGTTTGAGTAAACTGAACCTGGCTAAGTGCGCACTTTCTTGCACTGACTACAATCGTCAGTTTCGGCCAGTGCAGTCAACCAAATTTGAATATATTTTGATTGTTTAATATGGATATAAAAATGTTAAGTACATTAGTATTAGAAGAATTATTGAAAACGTCCTCGTCTAATGACGAGGATTATATTATATTCAATCTTTGTAAAACTGTAAAACTTAAAATTGAAATTATTTGGAAGTAGTAAAATTATATTCGGATCTCCTTAAAAATATTTTTTAACAATTTAATTTCAAAAAATTCAACTGAATTATAAACAAAACAAACTCATAATCTCTTTCATGCAAGGTGTGCTTGCGCTGTATATCTGAAACGTATTTCATTCAAAATGCACTGTGCAAGTATTGTTACAACTCGTGCCGAGCATGACGTCACTGTCTGCACTAAGGGCAAAACTAAATATATAAATGGAAAACGCTATATTCGTTCATCGCTGTGGATCTTCATTTATCGCTTTGTTCTGAAAGAGCAAAAAACATTCATAGATGAATATTACTTCCAAACTGGGAAAAAAAATTAATGGTGTGTGGCAGTACAAAATTTTAGTTTGTCATCCAATTTTTGACACCTGATGTTATCTACATGCATTTAAAAAAATATTTAAGCATCGAGCGTCAACTACAGGAGATTCTTTTTTGGTCACTCGTTATGAATAAATCTAAAACATGTTACATGTCAATCACATACTAGCAAATTTTTACTTCCAATCAGCTGACTGTCAGCGTGATATGCTCGTACCTTATTAGAAAGCGAATAACATTTTTTTTAGAATAAAGAAAAATAAACCAAAACGAGAATAAAGAAAACAAAAACTAAATTGAATCTAATTCAAAATTAAAAACCAACTAAAATTATGTACTTAACTTACAATCTAACTTACTAACCTATCTAATTTAAATTTAATAAATTTGCATGAACATAATTATTTCCGCCCTCCATGTAGGGCATCTAAAATTTTGTCGAGTTTGTAACTCTGCACTACAATCTGGGCACAGACATTTATGCCCGCAAGGTACACAGGCGTGTGTAGAAACGTTTATTCTGCAGATGCAACAATATGTCTAAAAAAGTTTAAACTTTCGTAAATAAAAGTAAATAAATATTGTTTCCTCATTAAATTTTATATACGTATATGTGTAATATTACCATATCATTAAAATTTGTATGCCTGCTCTTGTTCATTTAGATCCGGTGGAGGTTCTACATTTGCAATTTTACGTATTTATTTACAGATGCTTTTTATCCGGGGCGGTTGACGGTATCCTGAAAATTACATATTTTCGGAAAAAACCTAATGGGGTCCTATACCATAGTCATATTTTAACTATCTTAAATAAGAAGACGAAAATATACATAAATTAATGAGTATTAATGAAAAAATTTTCTTTAAATATTAACTAGGTCACAAACTACAAGCAATTGAAGCTGATTACTAATTGTCATGGGCGTAGCCACGGTGGGGCTCTTGCCCCACCCTGGCTCTGACCTGTAAGGTACCTAACAAAACCTAAAAAACTAAATTATCTAGGTACTAACTAGAATACTTAATATCCGTAAGAAAGTTCACACTCGAAAAAGAAAATAGCTGAGGCTTCTATGTTACATAGAACTTTGGTGACAGAAAAAGTAGTGTAGTACCATCTAATTATTACTTATTAAATTGTAGTACTGTCTACCATTTAAAATGGTTGAATTTTCCATTTACATAGACGTGGTTACTATATTTCATGGTAAAAAGAAATTAATATATCAAATTATTGTATTTATAGAAAGCTAAACTATATATAATATAGTAACCCCAACCATATTTTTTGGTTGTGTCTACTATATTATTATAGAACGGGAACGAGATACCATTTTTTTATAATTACTACATCCATGTAGTATAGAAGACTCAACTGTTTACTTTTTTCCGTGTACATACAAATACAGGGTGCTATAGGGTGTAACCTTTTTGTATGAAAAAATTAACCGGGGTAAGACCGCGGGTATAGTTTGGTAGTTACATATTATTTTAGACTGCTGCCCCACCCTGAGCCCATGGCTGGCTACGCCGATGCTAATTGTGTATGACGCGTTAGGTACTAAGAATTTGATTGGTCGCCTGATTTTAAGAAGAAGATTCGCGCGTCTGTAGCGGTCACCTTTGAAAGAATATGAAATGGCATGTTGTTCTATAACCTAACAAAACATTTAACAATTTAGTAATATTAACAATAATCATGTATTTATAATTAAATCAATTTGTAATATGAATTAAATTAATACTTTTACTTAATCCTGCACCTTTCTACCCTCACGGGTGTAAGGCGTTCCCCCGGCTTGCGGGGGAGGGGGTTGAGTTCTGGTTCGTTGGTCTTCTCCATATTTCTTTCCACTCTGCTCTATCTTGTGTTGCTGTCTTCGTTTCTTCCCAAGTTAAACCTCTTCTTTGCGCTGCCTCCTTTACTTCTTCCAGCCACGTTCTTCTTGGTCGTCCTCGTGGTTTCTTTCTTCCAATTTTTGCTTCAAACACTTTTTAAACTATTCTCTCCTCTCACATCCTTTCTACATGACCATACCATCTCATCTGTCCTTCTGCTATCTTATCTTCTATTGCTTTTACTTTTAAGTTTTGTCTGTAGGTTGTGTTTTCAATTCTGTCCAGTCTTGTAGGTGTCACTACTTTCTTAAATATTTGTACTCTGGTCTCTTTCGGTATTTCTTTCTTTCCTAAGAAGCTGTGTTTGATGCTATTGAATATTTTGCCTCCTGTTCTTCTTTCTTTTATTTCTTCATCAAATCTTCCATCTTCTGAGATCATTGACCCCAGGTATTTAAATTTTTGGACTTGCTGTAGATTTTCATTTTTTAGTTGTATCGTGTGGTGTTTCTTCCTAGTATCATGGTTTTCGTTTTTTCTTTATTGATCTTCATGTTTAATTTTTGTAGCGCTTTGTCATATATTTCTATATTCCTTGTTAAGGTTTTTTCGTCTTCTGCTATGATGACCATGTCATCTGCATAGCATAGTTCTGCTATTTCCACTCTTCTCAATTTCCAATGTCCTATGTAGTATTTCTTTACTTCTTTCTTTGTCTCTTTTATTCCTTCGTCAAGAATTAGCGTAAACAGAAGCGGGCTCAAAATGCATCCTTGTCTTACTCCGGCTGTAGTTTCAAATGTATTGGAGGTCTCTTGTTTCACTCTTACATAGCTCTTAGTCTTTGAATATAGGCTCTGAATTCCTGTTATTAACGTATTTGATATTCCCCTTTTTCTTAGCGTTTTCCATATGTCTTCTCTATCGATTCTATCAAACGCTTTCTCTAGATCAATGAAGCAAACATGTACGTTTCTCCCTTCTTTTATTGCCTTTTCCCCTATTTGTCTTAGTATGAATATCGCATCATTTACTCCTCTATTTGGTCTAAAACCAAATTGAGTTTCCTCTAACGATTCTTCCAGCTCTGTTCTTAGTCTACTCTCCAAGATTCTTGCATATATTTTGGCCACTGTGCTTATTAGGGTAATTCCTCTATAGTTCTGGCACTCTCTGCTATCTCCTTTTTTAAATATTGGTGTTATGATACCTATTTGCCATTCTGTTGGTGTTATTCCTTTTAGCGCTTCATTCATTATGTCTTTAAGTTCTTGTAGTGCTGATTCGGGTAGTGCTTTCAGCATGTCTGCTGTTATTTTGTCATGTCCGGGAGCTTTTCCTCTTTTGGTTTTTCTTATTGCTTCTATTATTTCTTTCAAGCTTATTTCTTCTTCTTGTGTTGTTTCTGTTTCCTTTGTTCGTGTGCGATGACTTTCTTGTTGTTCTTCATCTTTAGTATCCTTTCCCTCTAGTAGTTCTATGAAATACTGTCTCCATCTGTCCATTATTCTGTCTTCTTCTGCTATCGTCTTTCCTTCCTTATCTTTAATGTTCGTTATTGTTGCTGTCTTCTTTTGTCTTATATTTTTAAGTGTTCCAAAAAATAATTTCTGGTTTTCATTGTATGCGTTTTTCATTTTTTCACCAAATTCTCTCCATGCTTTTTCTTTTTCTTCCTTTATTACTCTTTTTACTTTTTTCCTTTGTTCTTTATATTTTTCATAGTCAATAGGTTCTTTCGTTTGTAGATATTTATTCCACTTGTTCTTTTTTTCTTTCACTGCAACTTTTACCCTTTCCGACCACCATCTAGTTTTGTTTGTGTTTCTGTTCACTATTCTAGTCGTGCCGCAGCTTTTTTCTGCTGCCTCTAGTATTGTCTTTTTGAAGTTCTCCCATTTCTTTTCTATGTTTCCTTCTTTTTCTTTTGCTTTTTTCTTAAACTCTTCGTTGACGTTCTTTTGAAATTTTTCTTCTATCTCTTGTCTTCTAAGTTCATGGCATTTTATTTTCTTATTTACTATCTTTCTTTTGGTTTCGTTCTTTGTGATTACTTCTTGCTTTAGTATCATTGTTACAAGGAAATGGTCGCTTCCAATCTCTGGTCCTCTTTTCACTTTTATGTCTTTTACTCTATTCCAGCTGTCTATGTTAATTAGGAAATAATCCATAATCGATTTTTCATTTCTGCTTATAACTTGTCTAGTTATTTTATGTATTTCTTTGTGCTTGAAGTGTGTATTTCCGATTTTAAACTCATTCTCTAGGCAAAACTCTATTATTCTTTCCCCGTTTGTATTCTTCACATTCTCTCCATTCCTTCCTAAGCACCACTCTATTCCATCATTCTTATTTCCTACCCTCCCGTTAAGGTCTCCCATTATTATTACTCTCTTTTCACTTCTGTCTACTATTTCTTGTAGTTCTTTAAAGAAGTTATCTTTTTCTTCTTTTCTTGCGTCCTCGTTTGGTCCATAGCCCACAATTAGCGTGTATTCTTCGTTTTCGTCTCCTTCCTTAACATTTATTGATAGTAGTCTTTCGTTCAATAGGTTTTCTTTAGAAACATATTTCATCTTATCCTCTTTAATTAAAATTGCCACCCCTGCCTTGGCGTTTTCTTTTTCCGATACTCCTACCCAGTACATCCAATATCCATTTTGTGTCTTTGTGATTCCTTTGCCTTTCCTCTTTGTTTCTGTTATACCCACGTAATCCATATTCATTTTTGCCAGTTCTTCTGTTAATTCATATTCTTTCCCTGTTAAACTTTTTACATTCCATGTTCCAAATTTTATTATTTTCCTTGGTTTATTTACTCTATTTTTTATTTTGCCCTTCCCGTACTTAATTATATATGTTTTTTTGTTCCTTATCGTATCCTTTTCCTTTGCTTGCGACGTCTTTCCTTTTTGTTGCAATTTTCCTCGTTTTTCCCTTAGTTTTTTGACGCAGTACCTCCTTCTTCTTTGACCTCTATCAGCTTCTTTTCTGTTTTGTCCCATTTCCATTCCTTTCCATTTATTGTTATTTTCTGATAGCCTATCTTCAATATGTCACCTGCCTTTTTATTCTTCTCCGCTAAAATTTTTATTTCCTTTTGTATTTCGCGCTCGTTTCTTGTTAGTTCGTTGTTTATGAAAATTTTGTCCTTTAAAGTTCGTAGGTTCTTTTTATTCGCCATTACTTTTTGTTTATCTTGAAAATTTTCCATTTGTACCTTACATGTCTTCTCTCCTATCTTTAGTGCTTCCTTCACTTGTACATTAACTCCAATTTTCTTGTGTATGAAGTCTTCTACGGTGTTTTTTAGGTCATTTCTGTTGATTGAGTCTGTTCTTAGCCCTACAATCACGAAATTATTTTTGATTTTTTCTTTCTCTAATCTCTCGATTCTCTCTTTCATGTCGTTCAATTCTTTTTTGATATCTATATTTTCTTCCTTCAGCTGTTCATTTATCTGTTTCATTCGTAGTAGTTCTTCTTGATATTCTTTCTGATCCTGTTTTATCTCTTTTGTATCATTCTTTATTTGTAATATAATTTTCATTAAATCTCTTAGTTCTATTTTATCACTTTCTTCTTTGTTACTTTTGTCCGGTGTTGTCATAGTCTTTTTACTTCTTTTTGTTATATCTTGGCCATCTGTACTCTCTCTCTTCCTTTTACTGTCATCCGACGTGTAATCTTCTCTATCCGATGGCATATTTGCACAACTTTCCTGAGTACGGGCCTGACTAAATTTTTATCTTGTTTGCACGCTCTAGCTGCTCCGCCACTACTCTACGCTTGCTTACCTCTATATTGTATGTCCTTGGCTACTGTCTCGCCACTGTATACACTTTTTACTCTAATTTAGAGCTTCTAGGCACTTCTCACTACACTTTCTTTATTTACAACACTATCTTATTTCACCAGAGTTTATTTGTTTCCTATGGCCGCGAATTAATGCGTGATATCTTTCGTTTATCGAATTTGACTATCGCCGCACGATCGACACAACCGTATTCACTGCCTGCCACAACTCAACTCCATTAAATTAAAAAAAATCACTCTTTCCTAATTTATCCATTAAATTAATAATAATATTAATTAAATTAATATTGAAACTTCAAAACAGGCAAACATTAGCGCCATCCGTCGTCATACTTTGTGTAATAATATTGTCAAACTGTTTCAATGTTCTGTAATTTATTAGGAAGAAATCCTTGTTAAATGCTTATTATTTATGTTATTTATACTTAATAATAATTTCTTCGTGAATATAACGTATAAGTTTTTATATAAAAACATTTCAGCTATGCAAACATGAAAAAAATTGTTTCCAGTATAACTAACAGTTTGTCCCATTGTTTGTCGATTACTTGTTAGTACCCGCTACGTCACGCACAAATTCTTAAACTTTAAAAATTCATATCTCGCTTATTACGTAAAATTTTTAAGTCGCGTTTGCACTGAAGTTCTTATTTTATCCTGTTCTTACAGGAAAAAAAAAATAAAAGAAAAATGGTATAGGACCCCATTATGGCAACTTCTGTTATCGTATCTGTTATAGTTTTCGAGATACCTTAAGTCGCCCTTATAAAAAAAAAACACCCTTTGAAATAATACCTCCCCTTCATTCGCAGCTACTTCATCTGGAGGTCTAAATAACTCCTCTTCCTCATCTCCATCGTCCACAATTAAAATTAGTGGAGCGTCCTCTACGTCCAGCACCTATATATTTTTAGCGTTACGATTATTATATTCAATATTATATTTATTAAGAGACCCCAGATCCCAGTAATATTATTCATTTCAAGTTGAATGGAGTGGTTTAGAAGAGAAAGTATTTATTTAAATGTATAGATAGTCTTTGACATAAAAATTATCTTGCTTTAAATTTAACTGTTACTAAATTTGTATGTTCTTTTGATAAGTAGTTATTTTTGTACTAAGTGCATATTATTATAAAGGTTTATTTCCACCGATTAACCTAATAATTAAGAACAATGTTTTACAACTAAAACGTAAAGCATAAAATATTTAAAGTAAGGCAACATGTAGGATCATTTCCAGCTCTGATTAAGACCTAGTACTAAGTACTAAGATTTAAGACTTGAGAACCAAAGTTTGTAAATGCCAAGGATGTTAATGATTACGCATAATGTTGAAAGATTTATATACAGGTGTAACAGAGAAACGAGCTACATCAAATAATTTCTGTTATTAAAGATACAATAAAATAATATAAGACAATAATGTATAAGACTCAAAGCAACATCCGCTAAGAGAAGAAATATTTTTTAAACCAGTGGTTCTCAAGTTAGAACAGGAAGTTATATTTTTTAAAATTGGATTATATATTTTTAGGTCCATTCGCAAGAGTTTTTTTTTTTCTGAATTCAACCATGTAAACGTTTTATATGACTTAATAACAAAAAAATTGAGAAAAATTCATTTGAAATTTAAATAAATTTTTCTCAATATTTAAGCAAATAAAATATTTATATGATTAAATTCAGAAAAAAATACTTGTCGAAAACGAGTGTACCAAATTTTAACAGTTTGTTAAGGAGATCATTTCGAGTGAAAATATCATACGAACACATGTCCTATTCTGTACAGTTCTTATTCATTATAATCCTAAAAAGATCAGTACAGAAACTATTAATGTTTTTATTACGCAATAACCACATAGGAAGAATGCAACGAAACAATAAAAATGTTATAAAAGATGTTCGAATATCTGACCTTTAACGTCAATACATTTTTACAGGGTAACAGGCATTTATCTACTTGAATTCTTAATGCTGTGTCTTAGTACTAATGCTAAGGTAAAGTTACAAGATTACAGCTTACATAAACCAGCCTTTATGCTAAATCGGTGGAAATGAGCCTTTACTTACCACCTACATATACTTACATTTTCATCTCTATGACTCAGCACATGTCCCTGTAATTAATAATAATTATAATAATAATAAAAATAAGCAGGATATTCGTTTTAAATACGCCACCATTGATGATGACCGAGTAAATTTAATTTAAAGTTATGATAAAAATACAGAACATTTCGCAACTGGACTCTCATAGCTTAAGGGTGAATTTTAAGTCGAAATTATAAAAGAAAACTTTTTACTAAACATATTCAATTATATTTTCCTAATATAAAGATTTAGAGTAAAGAAAAAAGTTAATATTTTGCATAAAATCCATATCACCCCACCCCATTAGAAAAATATCGTATTAATTTGGCTTACATTCATCATGTCGTCAGCTATATTGTCGACGGCATGCGACACTACTTCCAGAAAATGTGTAGCAGTGTACACACCCTCTGTGAAATTATCCTGTGCTCTTTGTATTCTTCGTGAATTTGCTAAATATTTCCAGGGCACTGGTCTATTTGGCTGCAGGCCATTAATAATTTGCTGAAGTTCTACCAAACTTCGCTTTTGCAATTAAATAAATATTTCTTTACTACGTAGAAAAGTTAATTAATAATAAAACATTATACCAAGGAAGAAGAATATGTTAGGACGTAGGCCCATTTTATTCAAAATTGTTTTGTTATAGGCCTCTACATTATTATTTGTTCTCCTCGGTAGCCTGTACACACTAATGGACCTGGGGCCAATTGCGTTTATCCAGAATCTGAAATTTTATTGTAATTTCAAATATTTCTAAATAACAAAGCAAATGTAAAATATTTAATTCTGTTATACATACCGACGAATATAATCGAACAGGTTTTGCATTTGCACACCTCGTCCTTGGCACCATGCCATTACTCCCTCAAATCCCATCTCTATGGAGTCTGCAGGGAGTAATGGCAAGACCATTAACATCTTCAGCCCTTTTTTGAAATCATCTCCGTCTCTGTAATTGAGGATGTAGCCTAAGCGGCTTGCCATTTTCCACACAGCCTAGAAATTATAAATAAACCTTATAAAATATTTTAATTCCAACTGCATATCTGACAATATGAATATACTTACAGCTGCATAATGGTAATAGCATCCCACAATTCTTGCTTCGGGAAATACATTAATTAAAGAGTTTCTAAGAGCTCTTTCAAAATCAGTAATGATAAGAGTAGGTGCCAAAGTTGGCGCCAACTCTCTTATTGCCGTTAATACAGCTTCATATAGCAATTGCCGCCGTGTTGACATTAAAATAAATGCTATACAAATGCTCTAAAATAATAATAAAAAAAATCTGTTGTGGCCAGCACAAGACCTTCCGTCAATTCCATGTATTTTGTACAAATCCCATACCAAAAGGTCCTTGGAACAGATTCTATATAATATCATGTAAAATCGAACACGAACACATACTATTTTTTACAAATTCCATACCAAAAGTTCATTTGAAAAGGTTCTATAAATCCAATAAAATTATAACATAAACTACACTAAGTAATGTCCTTCCATCTTCTCTTTGGCCTTTCTCTGCGTGTCACTTGCGAGCAACACTATGACATACCAATTTTAGATCCTATACTTTTTTCCATATTTGGTTTTGCACTTGCAACTGACATCTGTCAATTATTTTTTTTTAATAATTATGTCAGCTGTTTCCATGATAAATAACAAAGCTGACTAATTTTTGAAAATTAATTTCTTTATAATGCTTTAAATTTACATCTATTGAATATGAAGGAAAATGTATAATCAAACTGTATAGAGAAGAGTATTTTCTTTAATATATATAATAACAAAATGTCAAAAAATAATATTTAACTGCGTTTTTTTAAAAAAAACTGTTAAAAACTTCAAATAAGGGTACTTACGGTGGATCAATTATAACCAAAATCTAATCAACTCTTCATATGGATGTACAGAAGAGGAATACGAAAGAATTATAATTTTTAGAATTGTAGTATTGGAGTTATCGTCGGAGAAAAAAATGTCACACGCACGCACGCACGCACGCACACACACACACACACACACACACACAAACACACACACACACGCACACACACACACATTCATTAAAAACTCACCACCGAATTTTTTGACCAAAGACAATACCTTCCTTACCTAAAGGTGACGGAAGGTAAAAAATTGTTATGGGTAAAAAATACTAGTCTAAAAATACATACGTTTTCATGTTTAATCACATGGATGGTAAAAATTTGGTGAGCGGGAGGTACCGCAGGCACACACTTAAACGTCTCATCCATGTGGACCTCTTCTACACCTCCTACTGCATTTGTTAATAGTGAGGAAGCTCCGAAAATAAGAGCTTCCTCTTCGTTCGTTATAACGCGTCTTCTATTAATTGGTTAAACGATATAGGGAACCCCATTCCACACTTGTGAGAAGACGATCTAATTCTTCAAATGTTGTGGGGTTCGGAGGATTCCGGCGTCTACGAGCTGAACGCATAGCGCTATATGCGCTCGCGTAAGCATATAATTGTGCGGCTTCGGGATTCCTTAAACATTTTACAATCAACAGTAGTAATAGTCCGATTCACGTAAGAAAATAGCAGATGGCGCTTGAGAGCCAGCCGGTTTCACACACATCACATGATTTAAATTCGTGAAAAAATATATGATATGGTTCCGTCATCTAAAAATTATTTTCAAAATCATCAAAAATGGATATTAATTAATTACAGAATAATAGAATTTATTTCCTTAATCAAACCAACACTATTTTCTTACGCGAATCGTACTACAGAATATTTTCCTTTTCTTTGTTACTTTCTTTTTTAAAATATAAGCTATTATAATTAATTAAAATTATTTATTCTGAAATATTGTGAATAATTTCATTTTGCTTTGTACGCAGATATCGGTATGATGACGATACGTTGTACAGTACCAGGTAGCCTCTTAATACTGTCGTTGAAAGTGTACCACAGATGTCAGTTGTACCTACTTATTAAAAATTGGTAATATTTAGCGTCAGTCGAGAACGAACCCGAGACACTCAAATTTTATAATAATCATGCAATATTTAAATATAAATTAATATATACCTTCCTGCCTCTTCGTCATAAATGTTTCGGAACGAGTCCCTAGTCTCTCTGGCCCTTCTTATCATATTCTCGCGCAGTCTTGCTACGTTATTTTCTGGGAGCGCATGATTGTTGTGCTCTTTTATAATATGATGACGCCCATTATGTAATTTTAAGGACCCTGGGCAGTTATACTGAACACGGTATTTACACCTGTAGTACCAGAAAACCTTAATTGTAGCATTATTTTCTTCATTGAACTTATATGTAAGAAAGCTTTTTGAAGAGATACTAAAAGTACATTCGATTTGTTCGTACCCTACTGGTAGACGATACTGAAGCTTGCTTTTAATTAATCATATATACTTAATATACCTAAATCGACCTAAATATTTATATTCCACTCTATTTGTGGAGGTTTTCAGAACAATTATATCAAAGATTTCGACAAAGTTTACTATTAATTTAATAAAAACAGAATGTACTTACTTTACATGTCCTCCAGTTTTACGCAAATGGTACTGATGCCCGTTATATTCCATATTTAAAAAGAATACACAATACACTATGAAAAATGATGTAAACAAATACACAAATTTGGAGTCCCCGAAGTCAAATAAACAAAAATAAGAAAAAAATCAAAAGAAAATCGCTCGACAAACTAACCGAGAAACTTTGTACAATATAAAATACTGTACATAAAAGAACAAAAGAAAATACGTAAAAAACAATGAGAAAATCAAAAGAAAATTAATTTTCCTCAATGAAGAAATCGAAAAAATATTTAGAACATAACGTGCAAAACGACAAAATAAACAATGTTAGAATCAATGAAGAATATAGAAAAAATATAAGAAAAATAACGAAAATTTAAGAAAAACTCCTTTCGAAAAATTTTCACGAAAGGCAAAAAAATAAAAGTATATATAGATACCTATACGTAAAAATACGAAAAATATTCAAGAAACCAAACAAAACCCACTAAATCACATATAAACACTATCTCCATAAAATAATGCAACAACTAGCAGAGATCACTATGGCAGTGGCAGATTTCCTCACAAATAAAGCGGGAAAATGGAAGTATTAAGATAGCAACTCAATAACACTGAAACCGTGAGTTACCAGAGTAATAAAGTAAAAATAACTGAAAATAAAAATGCTAAAAATGTTGCTAGAATACAAATTTAAAATAAAAAGAGAAATAAATGAAGAATTTCCTTCTCTCTGTTGTAGAATGGTCACTATAATCAAATTAATTACGTTTCAAATTTTCTTATTAGTTCTGTACCATTATAAGTTTATGCCTACATTAAAATCTAAATTTTTGGCGGTTTACTTCATTATAAGTATATAACACAATTATAAAGGTTGTCAAAAAAAAAAAAATTGTATGCCCAGCTTAACCCGGCAGCGGGCAGGTGGGGTGTGGTACACCCCAGTCACTTTATAATTGCCGCCATTTTTGCAATAACTGCCGTATACAATCATCTAGCCATCTACCTTTCGCAAATATATTGTTCTGTCAATAGGCAACAGGATTCAGTCTCAAGTAAACTGCGGAAAGAGTATCATCGAATCAAAGTGACGTGGGGTGTATTAAACCCCACCTGCCCATTAACGTAACATAAATTCTCTGAAGTGTACTGATACGAATATACTTATTTTGAAATTTCAAGGTACATTTTATATATCTTTTATATATTACTGAATTTTATTTAGTTTTTCTAATGTATTTTGAAAAAGATCAGGCTCATTTTTTGGCCACATGGAAAGAAATAGATACTGAAGAGAAAGTCAATAAATAAAATTTGTGATGATGACAATGAATAACCACCGCTGAAAAAATATAATTCAAAGCACTGAATCTCCTAGGGCGAGAGATAGAAAAAAGAAAATACATCTGCAAGTCATGTCAAACATATTTATATATGTAGAGCACGCGATAATTTACTGTGAAAAGTGCAGCACATTTGAATCTTCATAACTTCTCTGTAGCTAAGAGCAACTTACTAAATGCTTTTTTAGATCATAGATTCACCTTTCAAGTTTAAGAATGTTATTTATTTTCATTTGTAATATTTATATATTTCTTTGTTTTTATAATATAATGCCAAAGAATATTTTCAGTGAGCGTTTATAAGTTATATTTTTTTTTTTAAATAAATAATAAAATAATTTTATTGTTTGTTATTGTCATTGAACCAGGAACATCTAATACACCAACAAATATAATAATATCTAAAAAAAAAATACCGGATGTTTCATAAAATTAAAATTAAATTGGGGTTTGTCACACCCCACCTGCCCAAATTTGTAATTTTTTTCCACCTGCCCGCTGCCGGGTTAAGAGTTAGAATGAAAGATAGATATAATAATAATAATCATTTATTCTCCAAGTAAGACCAAAAATATTGGTATTTGGAAAATCAAATACAATAAATACAATAGAATTACATACAAAATAGATAAAGTATCTTTATACACAGTTACATAACTTTAATTACAAAAAATCGTCACTAAAACATTCATTTATGTTATAGTAACATTTGTTAATTAATAAACATTTTAGTTTATTTTTAAATAAATTAAAGAAGTCATTTTTATATTTTCTGGTAAATGGTTAAACAATTTTATACCTTATTGTTATTACAAATGGATGATTTAGAGTTAATTTTATGTTTTGGGTTGATCAAAGTTTGTTTACCTCTAGTTTCGTAGTTATGACAATAATTTTATCTTTGTTAATTCTAATAAACAAAATGACATTTAATATGTACAAGCATGGCAGAATAAGAATCTTTTCCTCTATAAAAGTTTGTTTACAGGTAGCTCGGTAGCTAAGGTTATAAATATTTCTCACGGCTCGTTTCTGTAATATAAAGATGCGATCTGCTTTAGTAGAACCTCAGAAAATTATTCCGTATGACATTAAACTATAGAATTTGGCAAAATAGAAGGTTTTTGTAGTGTTTATGGTGGTATTTTGTGCAAGTTTTTTTAGAGCAAAGCATAAAGGAGCAAGTTTTGCACAAATATCATTAATATGTGCATCCCATTTTAAATTCTCTGTTAGATTAACACCTAGAACTTTCTGAGTGCTTACTTGTGGTATTATTTCATTAGTACATCTGGCTAAAATACTTGAATTACGTTTGGATGTTGAAAATTTTCAGAAATATTTGTAGTTAAGGTGGACAAAGTATTTTCTGGATTAACGTCATTTTCTGGAATAAGTTTAGAAATCAGCAAAACCAACAAAATTATTTTTCTGTACCAATCCGATATCATTTACGTAGATAGAAAATAAAATTGGCCCTAATATTGAGCCCTTTGGTACCCCATATGGGACTGTCTTGTAATTAGATTTTCAGTTATCATAGTAAACCAACTGCTCTCTATCGCATAAATATGACTGAAACCAAGTGGCACAGATACCTCTCAATCCATAGCGCTCAATTATATTCAACAACTTTTATCTAAATTATTATACAGGGTATCTCTTAAATAGAGGGACATGGCTTAACCACAGATTCCTGAGGCTAAAATAAGACGATTTAACCAAACTTGCTTCTACCGGAAAGTGTACCATTTAGCCAGAATTCTGCTTCAAAGTTCTTCGAAAAAAAATTAATTTTGCTTATAATAACCGGACGCTTGTTTCGATTTGGATGAAATTTGGTATGACAGTTTATATGATTATAAGTCATTTTTTAAGATGATACTTGTTATTATTAGTGAACCACTAGTGTACGAAATGTAGGTGTCCCAACATTGATTAGACCATAACTTTTTAATGGCTACGCCGATAACGTGAAATTATTTTTTTTTTCAGAAAGATACATTCAATAGTAAACTTTTCTCTGTTGTATTGTAGCAATTCTTTAGCAGTTTAATAGAAATTTCATCAATTCCTGTTGCAAAAGTATTGTTTAAGGACAATACAGGGTGTTATATTTTAATGGACCCAGCAAATATTTCTCTTATTTATTAAGTAATTTCTTTCATATAACATCATTTATACAGTAAAATGTAAGCTACTTGATGACGGATGTACATTCATGATATCACTTCCGGTTTATTAGTAATTAATATCAGCTTTGAAATTTCAAATGGAACATAGTATATTTTTTTATAAATTTGAAAAGGACATCAAATTTGCTTTACAATCATGTAAAATAATCCATATGTTACATTATTAAAAAGTAAAATGGCGGGCACTTTTTTATACACCTAATTGGAAAGAGAATAGTGAGCCATGACTGTGGCTTGAAATAAAACAATTAACTTAAACAAATGTAACACGGTAAATGTCAACCTGTAAATACTCAGTAATAATTGTTCTAACCTTTATTATTAGCAGGTTTCATTGTAGTATCTTATTAATTCATTATAAAATGAATTTATCTAACTCAGAAAAAGTTGATATGCTAGATGTGTATTTTCGAAGTTTAAAAAATAAACGCATAGCTGCAGAACTTTATCGACAAGAATATCCACATTGCCGTCATCCAAGTGAATCGTTTTTTGTGAAACTAGTAAATAAACTACGAATCACAGAAGAAAAAGAAATATCCTAAATGAAGATGATGTGGAAATTAATAATGGGGTCCTACACCATTTTTCTTTTATTTTTTTTTTTCTGTAAGAACAGGATAAAATAACAATTTTAGTGCAAACGCGACTTAAAAATTTTACGTAATAAGCGAGAAATGAATTTTTAAAGTTTAAGAATTTGTGCGTGACGTACAGTGATCGACAAACAATGGAACAAACTGTTAATTATAGAGGGAACACTTTTTTTCATGTTTGCATAGCTGAAATGTTTGTAAATAAAAACTTATACGTTATATTCATGAAGAAATTATTATTAAGTATAAATAACGTAAATAATAACCTTTTTTTCCTAATAAATTATAGAACATTGAAACAGTTTGACAATATTATTACACAAAGTATGACGACGGATGGCGCCAGTGTTGGCCTGTTTTGAAGTTTCAATATTAATTTAACTATTATTATTAATTTAATTAATATTACAAATTGATTTAATTATAAATATATTATTATTGTTAATATTACTAGATGTTATAATTAAACAAATTCATCAAACACAAATTTGTTAAATGTTTTGTTAGGTTATGGAAGAACATGACATTTCATATTCCTTTAAAGGTAACCGCTAAAGACGCGCGAATCTCCTTTTTAAAATCAGGCGACCAATCAAATTCTTAGTACCTAACGCGGCGTACCCAATTAGTAATCATCTTCAATCGCTTATAGTTTGTGACCTAGTCAATATTTAAAGAAAATTTTTTCACTAATACTAATTAATTTATGTATATTTTCGTCTTCTTATTTAAGATAGTTAAAATATGACTATGGTGTAGGACCCCATTCCAGAATTTCCATTCGCGACGCCAGTGTTGAGACAGGAGTAAAAATTTTGAAATTCACAGAATCTTAAGAAAACACAAGTACAGACCATATAAAATACAAATAGAACAAGGACTATTGCCAGGCGATTATCAACGTAGACTTGACTTCTACGCAAAAAATTTGTGTACTGACGAAGCTAGTTTTTCTAGAAATGGACTTTTTAATAATAAAAACTGCCACTACTGGAGTATGGAACATCCTCATGAAATTCGGGAAACAAGACACCAGATTAGTTTTAAAATAAATGTTTGGTGCGGGATTTTAAAAAACAAAATTTTTGGACCTTACTTTTATGAAGGAAATTTGACGGCTACATTGTACGCTGAATTTTTAAATAATGTTTTATACGATTATTTTGAAAAGATTCCACTTGAAAATAGGCTTCGTATGTGGTTTCAATAAGACGGAGCGCCTGCGCATAACGCGAGAAGATGCGTTGATATTTTAAATAATACATTTGAGCGATGTGTTATTAAAACAAATTGTTTAATTCAGTGGCCTGCTCGTTCTCCCGATATGACCCCACTTGATTTTTTTTTATGGGGCTACGTGAAAGATTTTGTTTATAAAGAACAAGTAAACACATTAAACGAACTGAAGAATAAAATTAAAGCGGCATTTGAATCTTTATCTGCAGACCAAACAGAAAGGGCTACTTATTCTGTTTCAAAAGGTTGTGAAAAATATATTGAAGAGGCTGGGAGTCATTTTGAGTATTTGTTGTAAAATCATTTTGTTGTTATTAAGTCCTTATTCTTATTTTCTGTATTATTATGACAAAAAAAAATATTTCGTTTAATAATAATAGTTACAATTGTTTTAATTAATTGTTTTATTTCAAGCCACAGTCATGGCTTACTATTCTCTTTCCAATTAGGTGTATAAAAAAGTGCCCGCCATTTTACTTTTTAATAATGTAACATATGGATTATTTTACATGATTGTAAAGCAAATTTGTTGTCCTTTTCAAATTTGTAAAAAAACATAGTATGTTCCATTTAAAATTTCAAAGTTGATATTAATTACTAATAAACCGGAAGTGATATCATGAATGTACATACGTCATCAAGTAGCTTACATGTTGCTGCATAAATCATGTTATATGAAAGAAATTACTAACTTAATAAACAAGCGAGATATTTGCTGAATCCATTAAAATATAACACCAAATACCCTGTATAGTAGACACTAATTCTGTTTCGGTTACAGGTTATAAATAAGTAGAGTTATATGTTATACTATTTATGTGGAATTGACTAGATGCTGTAGAATTTGAATTAATATTTTCTATAAGTATTTTTGCACCTTAAAAAGTTGTTGAATATATCTGCCATATGCCTAGTACTATTAAAGTTGTTGTTGATAACATCCCATATATTTTTGTTACAATTAATCGAGTTTTCTATTAAATGCGTATTATATTTTCTTTTTGCGTTTTTAATCATTTTACGGTAATTTATTTTCGCATATAAATATTGTTGTTTGCCAAGAGTACCAGATTTATACAAGTAAAACATTTCTTTCATTTTTTGTAAACTTTGTTTAATTTCATTTGTAATCCACTTTTTATTGGACTTACTATCAGTTACTTTAATTATTGGAAAACATAAGTTAATGCAGAATGATAATGTTTCTATTAAATATTGGAATTTTGAATTTATATCTGTTATAAGATAAATAGGACTACTATTACTAAATACTAAAGATCCGTTCAGAGAGGGAGCGTCTAGCGTCGCGTCGCATATCAAAGTATCTAATAATTTTACTATTGTAGTTTTAAATCATATTTATTCAACTTATTAAGAAACAAGCATGTCATCAATATTTTAAAAACAGAAATGTTCTGTTACATTCTTAACAAACTAGATATATTGTATAGTAAAAAATAAGTAACTTTTTCAAATTTAATTTAATTCAATATAAAAATATATCTTAAAAATAATACATGACACTAAATGCAGATTTACATTTTTTTTATTGATTTATTTCTTTACAGCTTCGGCGGAATTCATGGCAAAATGCTTTTGGCTTTCCTTATAACGCTGTGAATCTAATAGTGCGATTCTGTAACTTTCTATAGCACTATAGTAACTGTAACTGTCAACAAAAGCGCATCATTTTTTAATGTCAAGCGATAATAAACTGTTGCGATTTTGTTGATTGTTACAGTTCTATAGTGCTATAGAAAGTTACAGAATCGGACCATAAGTTAAAATACTATACTGCGATAACAGTCGTGGTTACCATTGGTTACTGGAAGTAAACATGACCAACCGTAGCCTACGTTATTAAATACAAGGCCGGGAAACAACTCAAATTTTGTTTAAAAAACTCTAGTTCCAAAACCGCAGATGAGGGCGCGACTTATTCCCGCTGTCATTCAAATGTCATTTTTAGACTGTCAAAAAAATAGATTGATATTATCAATTTAGCGATTATAACCACAAAACACGTACGCCAAAAAAGACAGCCATATGATAGCCGAGAATAAGTGGCACCAAAACGGCGAGTTTGGAACTAGAGTTTCCGTTTGACAGATATTGTGGTTTCCCGGCCTTGTATTTAATAACGTAGGCTACGGACCAACTAAGCCTCATTCACAGCTCCGAAAATAAAAATAAAATTATGCATAAAATTAAAAACAACGATATAAGCAATAGATTCTTATGAGTGTTCACAGCTCTTGAAAATAAAATTAAACAACATAAACACAAGGATTTGCAAATGTTAAATATTGTGCACAAAAATAAGCACATACAAAACAACTGTCATTTGAGCTGTCAATTTCCGTTCTGGCAAAAGGATTTCAATTTAAATATAATTTTAAAAAGCTGTCTTAAGACAAAGATTCGCATATATGATTGCGTACAGTGCTTTAAAGGTATGAAGTTGTTATTATTGCTTGTTAATTATGAATATATTTCATGCCAGTTGATGTTAATTTACATTTTATTTTCGAAGCTGTGAACACCAACCATAAAGTCTTATTTATAATTTTATTTATATTTTTTATTTTCTTAGTTGTGAATGAGCGTTAAAACATTTCGGAATTGTGTTGTGGTAAAATTAGTGATTTTTTTACAGTTGGTAATGGTTAGTAGGGTTATTTAACAAATATGTTGGTTACAATTTAAAATTATTATTCCAATTTCAAATTCTATGTATATTAAAATATTATTAAAAATGTGCTTGTAAATATATTATTTATGATAAATTTTATTATTTCTTAATTACAATAATAATAAATGTACAAATAAATATATAATAATTTGTTTGATACAAACAAAATTAAGGACATGATACATTATAGATTGATCGACTGATTTCAGAGTATAAAATTGGAAAATAATCAGACATGCAGTCATATATAAATTATTTATTTCCTGGCCGACATTTCGACTTTAACAGCCCTGAAGAAGACGAAGAAAGTCGAAACATCGGCCAGGAAATAAATAATTTATATATGACTGCATGTCTGATTATTTTCCAATTTTACATGATATATTATATTTTTTGGGTTAAAATAAATTTATATTGGTCGCGTTCAGCTTCACCTAGCAGCTATCTAGCTGCTAGCTAGCAGCAGTCGTGGTAATTCGACCGGTCCATCTGAAAATAAAACATATTCTCACCTCATAATAAAATTTTATATTATATAGTATGTAAAAGTTTACCAGATTGAATATGTTGGTGAGTTTCTCTGCTTTCATTTCCATATTCATATTGTAATTATTTTATTTGAATTTGAATTTACTAGCGCCATATTTCCTATTTTTGACAGTTATAGCAGTATGCTAGGTCATCTAGCGCATTTTGTTTTCGCTAGCCCGCTGGACTAGCAGCTAGAATCTAGCGGTCGGTCAGCGAACCGTTCAACGACGTTCGCTAGTTTAGCGAGCTAGCAGCTAGGTGCTAGCTAACGCTAGATAGCAGCGGTCGTAGTAATTCGACCGGTCCATCTAAAATTAAAACATTTTCACAAGTCATAATAAAATTTTATATGATATAGTATGTAAAAGTTTACCAGATTGAATATGTTGGTGAGTTTCACTGCTTTCATTTACCAAATATGACATATTTCCATATTCTTATTGTATTATTTCATTTGAATTTACTAGCGCCATTTTTCCTATTTTTGACAGTTATAGCAGTATGCTAGGGATGCTAGGTATGCATTTTGTTTTCGCTAGCCCGCTAGACTAGCAGCTAGAATCTAGCGGTCGGTCAGCGGACCGTTCAACGACGTTCGCTAGGTTAGCGAGCTAGCAGCTAGGTGCGGCTGAACGCGGCCATTGTTAATGAATATTTTAATGAAACAAGCATTGTTTTTTGAATGAAAATGATTTTCAAATATGTATATTCATATTCAAATTTTCTTTGTAACTTACACTTTCTTAAAAAATAATTTACTTACTTTAACACTCCGACCCTAATTTAAAACTAAAATATTTCCTCTTTTATTCCAAATTTTTTCTCTTTTATTAATGTATATACCCATCTGTTTCCAAGTAACAGCTATAACCGAGTATCCAGCCCAGCTGCTCTGGTCAAAAATTACCGGGACCTTCAATAACCATGTTCCGATATTCGACCGGTTGCTGAAAAAAATAACCGCGGTTCGGAATATACTACTGTAGTTATATTGCTAATATACAAATTAACACATCCATTCCTTTGCAGGAAAACAAATATATCAATCATAAATCATATAATAATTGTTTTCTTCAGATACAATATATGTATACTTATTATTGTCAGGTTAAAGAGCAACGAAATACTAGATGACACAATTATTACTACAACCAGCAATCCAGGAATGTGAAATTAAACCACTTTGAAAAATTTGAATTTAGGAAATTTGAATTTAAAAAATTTGACATTTCGCAATACATAATTTTTAATAGCATTCACAACCACTTTCATAACCAAAAAATTAAAGAATTATAGTAAGAAGTTTGATTACATGTCAGCCATAGAAGGTCAAATACCCAGCTGATATGGATGAGCAGGTAATGCACAAATTAGTATTGTAAATAACTATCACCTAACCACTAACTACACAAACAAAAATAATGACAAGTACCATGGCTCGCGTGATGTACTGTGTACTAATAACGTAGAACCATGACCAACTAGCTTAAACAAGGACAGAAGATAGTAATTTCAAATTTCAAGTTTGGAGCTTGCAAACTTCAAATTTTTCAAATTGAAATTGATTATTAATGCTTATACATATATTCTATATGCAAACTTCAAATTTTTGAAAGTGAAATTGGTTGTGAATGATATTTTAATCAGTATAATTTGAATTTGAAATTCGTGTCTTTGACATACGCCAAGACAAAAATCAGTAATTTCATTCGAGTGACAGTTTTGGTTCTCTAGTGATATAAAGTAATTAGTGGGATTCAAAGCACAATTACTTTTGTTTGTTTCTAAGAAATTAATATATTCCTTTGTTTGCTTCGTTGGATTGAATAAAATGTTTAGACCCAAATTTCCTTAGTTCTTTATGTGATCCTGTCTCATTTGTTGGTTTGTTTATAGTCGATTTTAAATAAAACCTCTGTTATTTACCACCCAAAATATAGAAATGACAATATTTTTTTAAATTTTGGCTATTAAAAGGAAGTAGCATTTTATTTAAAGGTTTTAATAGTTATTTATGTATTAAGAGCGGAAGGAGGCTTTTATGGTCTGCGGCGGGATTTTGAGCCCGAGGCGTAAGTCGAGGGATAAAAACACGTCAAAGGCCATAAAAGCAAGTTACGCTCATGGTACATACAAAACTTTATGCATGGACGAAAATTTTCAAATTATGAGTGCTAGGAAAATTGTATCGAAAAGAATTTGTCTTCGTACGTCCAGTATCCGCGGTAACCACCGTCAATAGATGGCAGCATTGACATCTTCGTAGTGGGGAAAACATTGTATTTTGTACATTGATGGTATAGGAGTAATCTCGAATTTTTGATTTAGTTCTCTTTATTTACGTGAAATAATTAATTAAAATAAGATGTTTATCTCACTCGGCGAAATCTACATATATTTAAATGGTGCAGTAAGGCCAATAATGGAAGGAGAAGAACATTTAAAGATAAAGTAGTTAGTAGAAAAGTTTGTAAAGTAACATTGAAAATTTCTAATATTTTAGCTGGTCATAAAATAATGTGTGGTTTCCAATTTAATAAAGAAAACAATGTGGAAATTCACGGTATTTGTTTACAAACATTTAATTTAAAAGGGATTCCACATAATATCCGCATTTGCCTTGAAAACAATGTACAACAGTGGAAGTGTACGTTGTATTTGGAAAGACACTTTTAATTTATTGGTTTTAAGATCATTATTTATTATATAACTGCATCCATGTATGGTTCTAGGAGATCCAAAAAAAAATCTCTAACGATTGCCTTATCAGAGGTTCTGACACCAAAAGCAGAACTTACGAAACATAATAACGCCTGCCGGTGTAACTCCAATTAGATATTTTAAAGTATGTCTTTTTTATAATTAAAATATGATCTTATCCTGCGACTCAAACACTTTGATTTCTGAATATCAATTTCAGTGCCTCTAGCACTACTCTAACATTTCTGATTATTTTAAAAATATTTCGGAATAGGTATTTAAAATGTGTTGTTCTCTTATCAGGTATGAAAATAATTGTTTTTAAAATTGTAAGTATTTCTAGCATTTCCCAAAAATATATTCTAGCAGTTGAATATGGTAAATTAAAAATGACACTTATTACCTTAAGTGTATTATTCGTCTTTAATTTAAAAAGAAATATTTTTTTTTTAGTAGAGATCTTTTATTTGGGTTTTTTCCTGTAAATATTTTTTTATATTATTAAAAAAATATATTGAAACTGTTATACGATTTACCTTGATAATAATCCGAAGGCAGAAAATGAGCAGAACACACATTCATATATCGTGTCACTTTCTTTCCTATTTTTAACGAAATTACCCATTTTTTCGCATTTCTTTGTCCTTTGAGAAGTAGTGCATTGACATTTGTACACTAACGTAATTATTGCACTCCGGTACAGAGCAATATTGCTTACATTTGCTAGACATTTCTCTCACTTTTGCTTGGTTCCTATGCTAGTACAAATCTCATGCCGCAATGTTTTCCCCACGACTCGCATTTTTAATTTCGCCACCAGATGTCAGATACTTTGTTGGCTCTCATCAATTTAGTGTTGCCATGAACGGGGAGAACAACAGGTTATTGTTTGTTTATTAGGACTCTGAAATACAAATACAAGATTATTCTTATGTGAGATGCAACTCAACAACAAGATTTACCGGGGGAGTTATCCTGCATATAACATCGCATATAAACTTTAAAACTCGAGATGTAATTCGGGAAAATAATTGTTGGTGGTTAATATCAGTTTCGTTTAAATATAACAGTGTAAGTTATTTGCTGGCAGCAGTTTATCGTTCTCCAAGCAGCAGTACAGCAGCCTTCATTTCCTTTTTTGACGAATGGTTAAACGCAAATGAGACTGCAAGTGAGACCATTTTAGTTACAGGTGACTTTAACATTGACTGGTTAAATACTGATGATTTTTACAGAAAAAAAATTAAAAGTGTTATTGAAAGAAGTGGTTACAAACAATTAATAACGGAAGCTACTCGTATTACAGACATATCTAGAACATTAGTTGACTATGTAATATCAAATGATTTTAGTGTTAATTGCCTGATTAAACATACACCCAAAATAGTAGACCATAGCATTATTTTTATATTATTGGGCCATAAAATAATAAATAATGTAAAGAAAATTGTCAAAACTGTAGATAATAATCTATTACTTGAAAATCTATCAAAATGTAGCTGGAATTATAATATCTCTGATTTAAACGAATATTTTCTAAATTTCTATAATAACATAAAAAATTGTATTGACAATAGTACTAAAATATCATATAAGAACAATAACAATGGAAAATATTGGTTTAATCAGAGAACTAAAACTGCTACTATTGAGAGAGATTTAGCATATAAGAAATATATGTTCACGAACGAGAAAAATGACTGGGTACAATTCAAGATGAAAAGAAATTATGTTAGTAATCTTATTAAATATGAAAAACAATTGTATTACAGAAACAATATAGACAAATGTAAACATAACTCTAAATTAATGTGGAAAACACTTAAAGATTTAACTTCAATAAATAATAGTGAAGAAATCAAATCAGTAATACATAACAATGTAACATATGAACATGCAAATCAAATTGTAGATATTTTAAACAATTATTTTATTGATAGTATTAATGAAGTAAGAAACTCTATTCCTCTTGTAAAGAATGAAGACGTCATAAATAATATTAAAATAAATGAACACCCCAGTTTTACAACTTTCTCAGTCATTACAATTAATGAATTAAAATCAATAATATTTTCTCAAAAAAATAAGAACAGTCCAGATGATATCAACATGAAATTTTTGAAAGATTATTTTACTTTAATAGGTTATCCATTATTAGACTTTATTAATAGATCATTAACTGATGGTAGTGTTCCACAAGTTTTAAAAAAATCAACAGTCACCCCAATTCCGAAAGTAAAAGGGACTAGGAAAGTAGAGGAATTTAGACCAATTAATATGTTACCAGCCATTGAAAAAATGTTAGAATTAGTTGTCCAGAGTCAAATAATTAATTATTTAGTTAAAAACAATGTTATAGTCTCAGAACAGTCGGGTTTTCGCAAAGATCATTCCTGCGAAACAGCATTAAATTATTTGTTAAATGAATGGAAAATATCACTGGACGAAGGTAAACTTATAACAGCCGTTTTCTTAGATTTGAAAAGAGCATTTGAAACCATCGATAGAGATATCCTGATAAAAAAGTTAGAAGCTTACGGTATAAAACACACGGCACTAAATTGGTTTCGTTCATATTTAAATAATAGAACTCAATGTGTGAAATTAAATAATGTAATATCTGATGATATTAATACAAATATAGGAGTACCACAAGGAAGTGTATTAGGGCCACTTTTGTTTATTATTTACATTAACGATCTACCAAACGTTCTAACAATTTGTAAAATACACCTTTTTGCGGATGATACTCTTATTTATTTAGAAGGCAGGGATGAAAGTACATTAATAAATAATATTAACAAAGATCTCAATAATGTAAGTATATGGATGGACAAAAATAAGTTAAAATTGAATGAATCAAAAACTAAAGTAATGATTTTATCAGTTTCATCAAAAATAAATGATAATGAAAATAATGTAATAAAATTGAATTCATTTGCCCTCGATGTTGTCAGTGAATTTAAATATTTAGGTGTAATGATCGATAGTAAATTGAAGTTTATTCAACATGTGGAATATATAAGTAAAAAGATATCAAAAAAAATTAGTTACCTCTCAAGAATATCTAGAGACCTGTCAACTTGGAGCACAATTGTTATATATAATACTATTATATTGCCACATTTTAAATATTGCTCAACTATTCTGTTCATGTGTAATAAAAATGATATAGATAAATTACAAAAATTACAAAACCGTGCTATGAGAGTAATATTAAAGTGTAATAAATATACTAGTATCAATGTTATGTTAAAAACTTTGGAGTGGTTTAATATTGAACAAATTGTAATTTTTAATGTACTTGTATTTATATTTAAAATGTTGTCTGGTAAACTGCCGAATTATTTGAGCAAAAATGTAAAATATGTTTCTGATACACATAATTATGCTACTCGACAAGTTAACCAACTATATATATGCAGAACTAATAATATGAAAACTTGTAAATCTATCTTCCACAATGGACTACTAATGTATAATAATTTACCCAATACCTTGAAGTTAGCGAAAACTGTAAATGAATTCAAATCTAAATTAAAATTGCATTTATAGATGTTTGACCCATTGAATATATGTGTATATTTTTTGTAATATTTTCTGTATGTATTAGCTAAAGCTATTTAATAAAGTATTATTATTATTATTATTATTATTAGTTATGTCATTTGAGTTTTATTTTGTGTATCTCCGTGCTTTCCATATAAATATCACAAAATTAATTTTTATTTTTCATTAAAGAATATACAAATTTTCGATTTGTAAAAAAAACTTTTCATATTGCCTGTTTAAATTGTTTATATCGTACGTTATAATTTGGTTTGACTTTTAATGAGGCCCGCGGGCTATAAAATGACATTTATGTCAAAGAAATTCCTGTATAATTGTCAAATTATAATACGTCCGTGCATAAAAATTTTCATGATACAATATGTATAGGAAAAATTGATTCATTTTGGTTACAAATGATTCACAGAAAGATTTTTCTGTAGAATTAAATGCGGCATTGGCAGGAAATTATTCTTATTAATATTAGAAAATATTTTTAGCAATTATTGATAATAACAAATAGCTTGAAGAATACTCAACACAGATAAATCAGTTATCCAACGTTTGAAAAGAGCGATGCCGAAAATTTGAATAATTTGAATTTTAAATCGTGAAAATTTACCGGTTTTTTCGTTCTCCAAAGTACCAACATCTAGTTTCAAAATATGCCAATCTATAAAATGAAAGTTCCTAATTGAATGACATTTGTAAAGGACATATTCAAATAGATTGTTCTGTTTAATTAATTTTCTTTTTTTATTTGCATTTATTGTTTATTTATCGTTTTCAATTACAATATTTTTAAAAAGTTGCTATATGATAACGTCAGATTGGGTTCTGTAAACCACAGACCATCTACAATGAAAAAGAAACATATAAATGTGCTAAAAATTGAATATGAAATGTGTATATATGTGTATTTGAATGGTATAATATATTAATATAAAACAGTTTTATATATTTCCATAATTTTCACTTGAAGTTCACTGCATAGCACCATCTACGATCCATTTCAGTTAAACATAAAATGGAATATCTCAGAATATTGTTTTATTCTTCAATTTAGTAAATTAATGTATTATACTGAGACCATCGACCTTTAAACTAATGGACCAAGTGTCTCCTATTCTTTTATTGTTAGAATAATGCTCTAACATAAAAGGATAGAAATATATATTCTGTCTTTCAACAGTACGGAAGTTCTCAGTTAAAGTATACTCGTTCATACTCATTGTTCATCTTTTTCAGCCACATGTAAACCTCTATACATCGCACTCTATCACTAAATAGTTGTCACAATCTACATTTGACGTTTCGTGACTGTGTATTATTTACTTTTTTGGAGAACATTTACAATTATTTCTGTATATGTGTTGTGAGATGTGTATGCGACAAAATAATGGGGTAACGGTGTATTTCGTGCAGTCAGCAGTACGTACGCGGTTCAGCTTTGTCATTTCATATGTAAGTTCTTATTAATTATTACTTGTCCCCTATAATATAATTGTATTAAAAATATATAATGAATCTAATTATGCACAAAAAAATGAAATCTATACTCTTAGCGATTATGCACCAAGTATAACAAGTTAGGGACAAATATTTTTTTTATTTTGCCGCGTTTTCTTAACTTCCGTATTGTTGAAGGATAGAGATACTGTGTCTGCACCGTTATGGCGGGACAAGCGTTTTGCTCGTACGCTGCGTCTATTAGTTTAAAGGTCGTAAGGTCGATGACTGAGACTATTCAACTAATTTATATATTTTTGTAAATTTGAGGTTATTTTGCACTGTCACTTCGACATTAGGCCAGAGAAAAAGTGGGGTAATTCAGTCGTTTTTTGGGGGACACTACTTTTAAACATATTAAAAATAATTAACGGTCAATATGAGCAAAAATAAAAAATACATGTCTAATAATTTTCATTTTTCTATCGATTAAAGGTAAAAATAAAAAAAATGTGGCATACCTCATTTTCTACTTAGTTTTTTATGTATATTTCATCGCTTGTTCCATTTGTTCTGTTTAATGTCGCTAATCGTTCATTATTTGTTCTCTCAAATATTCCCGTTATTTACCACCCAAAAGATTTGCGATCAGAATGATATATTTCCCTACCTTCAGAAGATTGTGATAAAGAATATTATAAATGTATAATTAAATGAAAGTAAATAGTATATATTTAAATTACACTTGCGTTATATGTATTTACCTTTTAATTAATTTACTTGTGTTCCATGCGATGATACATAAATATGTAACTGTCAGGAATAGAAAACATCCGCGAAGTTTTGTTTTAGCACATTTAAATTTTCTTCCTACGGAGTCTTCTGTCATCTCTTGTATTTCTTAATCTTATTAAATATACCTTTTATGATTAGTTAATATAAAATATATAAAAATATAATATACTATTTTATTATAAATATATATTAACTGTCAGATTAAAGTCCAAAGAAATATTAGAATAATATTATAAAATATATATTATAATACTCCAGGAATATGAAAATACCAAATCGGTAAATAATTTGAATTTGAAATTCGTGTCTTTCAAATACGCCATCTAAAAATAAGTAGAAGAACTAAATATCAGTCTGCAAACTATAAATTAAATAAAATATATTTTGTTTTCCGAGTGTACTTCGATATGCGTACGCGCCAATTTCAAATTCGCTTCAACTTCATGGTGTAGATTTGAACATTTCGCAAAATGAATCAGGTGACAAATGTACAGGGCAATATAACTTCAAGGAGGAGATTTATACTTTCGAAAAAATATACATGGAGAGAATTGAACAGGGCAAATTAGGAAAAAAGTACAAGGCGATAAATGTATCTTTCGAAAAATGAACATGGTCAGAAATATACAGAGTGGTATTTATGCATTTCGAATTTTATATTCCAAGCCCATGTTTTGTAACAGCCTGTTTAAATATAAAAAGTAATAAGCTCAATTTTGTTTAAAATTTCAATTTATATGTTATCAATACTACTTTCCGTTGCTGGTATTGCGCATGATTTTATGTAACGGTGCACTTTCATTATTAAATGTACTCGTTCTGCTTCTTTTGACCGTTGCCGTTGCTGTTTTCACGCAGGTTAAACCTTCTAAATTGAAAGTGACATGTAGTTCTAGAAAGTTTTAATTGTAATTCATTGAGCAGTAATAATATATTTTTTAATATTCTATAACGTGGAAGTTAACTTCATTTTGTTCTGAAACAGTGGAGTTCGCCGCCATTAATATCCATGAGTCCCTGATCAACACATCAGCCGGTAAACGTATCAAACTGACAAACTGCAGACATGATGAAATTTGTAATGTAGAAAATGCTAAATCCAAAGAAGATGCAATAGCGATTTTCACGCTTGCCTTGCAGAATCGCTAGTATAGAATAAAGGTAATGATTGTTTTTTATAGCTTTGATTTGAGCTTTTGGCAAGGATGTAGTTTTAAGTCTATCTTCTGGTATAACGTATAGAATGGGATCCAAACTCGAAATGCATTTAAATGACTGTATATATACATTAGCCAATATAAACCAAAATTAAGGCACGAAATCAGGGATTTGTGATGTTTTGATGATGAGCTTTTATCGGAAATGTTTCGTTGTTATACATGTCACACTGAAAAATTAACGATTTTTTCAAGAAATTTGTGCTTATAAATACTTGTATAAGCTTTCTGTTTTTCAAGATTCTAGCCGTTGTGAACCTGTGAGTTGAGAATACGACGCTTCTTCTAATCCAAGAGGAATTAGAACTTCACGTGCGTGGGCTGGGCGAGGTGTTGCTGACGCATTTCTTCCACAGAAAATCCAAGCTAGGAGTATCAGGTATATTTCTTAATTAAACTTATGATTTTTTTTTAATGGAAACCAATTGAAAATAGTCTCAATTTTTTGCTTATTTTATAAGCTTTTCAAAGATATGTAACAAGTGTACATTCTTTTGTTTTGAACTTGAATTATTAATATTTTGGTTTGGAAAAATTACTAAGAAACAAAAAAATCTGTTACAGATCATCATTTGCTTATTTTAATTTCATATCTATTTATAAATTGTTCCTAATTTTTTTCTTCCGCAATTTAAATTATTTTTTATCGATGTTATAGTTGGCTTTAGCAAAAGTCAAAAAAGTGGTTAAATATATTTCTGGAGTATATAAATTGAAGAAATCGGAAAAACTGAAGAAAATAATATTAAAAATAAACAAAACGTGATTTGTAATAGATTTTTTTCATTTGTTTCTGTGTAACAGATTGTAACAGCTAAACGATCTATGATCTACCTCAAATAATTCCTATATTATTAAAGATACAATTAAACACTTTAAGACACTCTTCTATAGAAAACCAAGGGGGACATCCAATTAGAAAAGAAAATATTTTTTTAAACCAGTGGTTCTCAATTTACAACACAAAGTTTTTTTTTTTTAAGGGATGGTGTTTATTTTTTAGGCTCTTTAGTTAGTTTCTTTTTTTTTATTTGAACTATGTTATCATTTTATATCCTTACGCAATAAATTTGATTTTCATAGTTCATTTTCTGTAGGCTATGTACGAAGAACAAAAACTGCTATTTACCAATATGATTTAGGATAGAATTCAAATGAAAGATGAAGCACTATTTATAAAGTTGTTAAGTATTTGTATCGTTGTAATTTAAGCTCATTTTTATGCATAGCACACTAAAAATAAAGCTTCATTCAGAGCTACTGTTTTAACGCATAATATTAATACATAACGCTAACGCATAACGCAGAAAAAGTTTGATAGATGGCAATGCAACTTTCGTTAGTAGGACAAAAAATTAAAAAAAAAAATGATACATTCCGATTAACTACTTCACCTGTGGGAAGATTGGTATTAACTGTACGGTGCGTATGAATTAAATTTTTAGATATGTATACAGTGTGTCCCTAAGAGTTTTATACAAATGGAGAAAAAGTTTATCTTACATTTCACAAAAAAAATATCTTGAGAAAAAGCTGTGCATGACTTGTAGATCCATAATCAAGTACAAATTTTTTAAAACATTGGCTGGAATATAGGGAATTCAAAATTATGATTTGAAGTGAGAGTAAAATACGTTCAAACTGTAATGGAGAGCAAAATTTTCATTGATAGCATCACATCAGTTTCAATATCTTTAGTTCTAACCCATTCCCGATGTTTCTTTCTAAATATATATTTTCAACATTTCCAGAACTCCTGAATTTTTACCTCCCGCTACCCTTGGTAAGGGAGGTATAGGGATCGTGCTAAAAATCACTTATCGAGATTTTAGTAAATGACCACGTTTTAAGGTCCCTAGAATCCAAATTTAACATTTTCACGATGATGTCTGTATGTGTGTATGTGTGTGTGTATGTATGTGTGTGTGTATGTATGTATGTATGTGTGTGTGTATGTGTAGGGATTTTGTCTTCGCTCTAACTCAAATACTATCATTCAAAAAATTATGAAACCTTGTATTTATACCCTATTCAAATATGAAAAGAAGCCATTAGATTTTGGTGTAAATCGGATAACCGGAAATGGCACTTTACCTGAAGCTCATAATGGTTTTTCTTCAAAAAATACCATTAAATGCCATTTTTTCGCATTTTATGTCTTATGAAAATTAAAGATTATTGAATTTTCTACAGGAATGCATTAATACTTTTTCTATATATTTTACAGATAAATTTAAAAATAATTTTTTTTATTAGTCGCGAAGCCTAAGATAAACACAATAATTCCTTTGTTCCACAGTTCATATTTCAAATGAATGTAACTGACAGTAAATGTCACTGTCAAAAAACTAATCACTTCAAATTAATAATAGTGACATTTTAAAAAGAAAATAGTAAATAAATCAATAGTTTTATGCAGTGGAACAGTTTGCAGCGTTAGTAAATACGTAAGTATGTATTTAAATTAATAAAAATGGATAGGGATATGTGTGGAAGGATGATTGTTGCGTAACTATTATTGTGGTCCAGATGCGGTTATTCGCTACCGAAAATCAGTCACTTTAATATGTTCTTATGTATGAATGCTATGATGATTGTGGACAAGGCGAAAGAAGAATGTTGTTAAAGAGTGAAGTGAGTTAGCTGAGCTCTTACTCTTATCCCTTTTCTTATTGTTACTATTGTTTCCGGGTTTTTGCTAACCCACTAAGTGGGAAACGCGTGATTTTATGTATGTATGTAAAAATTAAATAGCGGGAGGTTTTGTGTTGGCCACATCAGATTTTTTTGTTACATATCTGACAGTTGTGAAATGTATTGTTTTATCAGGGTGTCAATTATTAAAGATGTCTGCTGCTTCCCTACATGTTTTATAATTTTCTCCAACAATGAGAACAATTTCAATTTTATCTTTAATACTCAATTTTACTGGCATTTCTAATTATTGCAAACATACACCGATGTAACATTTGACATTTGTTGACAGTTATTAGATTTTCCAAAGCACTCTATCCAGAACGTGTATAATAAGAATGAATAACAAAATCAGGCCCTCCAAATCATAATTTTGATTTTTCGTGTATTCCGGCCAATGTTTTAAAATTTTTGTTCTTGATTATGGATCTACAACTCATGCAGAGCTTTTTATCAAGAATATTTTTTTTCTCCATTTATAAAACTTTTTGGGACATACTGTATATTTAATAATAAATAAATGTACACTGTATATTTAATAATAAATGTTGCTAATAATTATTATTAGTATTATTTTTGTAAGGTTCCAATATTTGCGAATAGATGTCCGAACCATCGTTAGCGTTACGCTTACCCATTAAATTCGTCGGAGCGAATGGATATTTTACTATTATCTTAGGTATAGCACTTTGCATTAAAGTTATAATTTACGCATTATCACAGTAAATTAAACAGTAGCTGTGAATGAACCTTAAATATAAAAATCAAATTTATTTAAATTAATTTTTTCTCAGCATTTTTGTTATGTAAGGATATGAAATGATTACATCGTTGTATTAACAAAAAAATACTCTTTCGGATTAGACTAAGAAATAAACACAATTCTATTTAAAAAATTATAACTTTGTGTTATAAATTCAGAACCAATGGCTAAAAAATACTTTTTTCTCTAATCGGTTGCTCCCTTATACAAATAAGATCGTCTTGTAGTGTTTAATTGTATCTTTAATAATATACGAATTATTTGGAGGTAGCTCTTTTAAATGTTACACCTTGAAAACCCTATAAAATAAGTAAAAAGATGAGACTATTTTCAACAAGGTTCCCATTTAAAAAAAATCTTAAGCTTGTGTTTGTTATATCTGAAGAGTTGTTAAGTTTTCAAAATTCAAAAAGTTTAATTATTTGAACTATTTTTCTGTATTTTAATATCAGTTATTTTCGACTTTAAAGAAAAACGAGATTTTGCCCGTGGCCAGTGGCTTAGCTAGAAATTTTGGGCAAAATTAAGGAAAAATATCGTTAGCCGTGAAACTGACAGAAATAAAACAAAGGGGTCATTTCACATTTTCTGATTTATTTTTTTCTTGAAAAAATAGGTCAAATTAAACAGGTATGTGTATGTTTTACATCTTACAAGTCTTTAGAATCAGAGATATGATTTTTTAAAAGTTGCGTTTAATTTCAAATATTTCAATGGCTGACAACACATATTCACGGATATGACGAGTATTCCCTGGATATGACAAGTATTCCCTGGATATGACAGTCGAGCTCTACCGGTTTAATTTAGAACTATGATTATTTGGTTTGATATTTATATGAAATAAATGGTTTATTTGCATGCCTTATACTGCACTAGTACTTTTAAAGAAATAGAAAGTAATAATAATAATCTTCTCTCTTGTATATTTTGCTGTCAGCAGTCACACTTTTAGGTTAGGTTACTGTTTCATGGCGTGAAACGTGTGTTTGTGTGTGAGAGAATAATTGTCTTTGTGTGAGTATGAATTTGTGTCGTCACAAATTTAGTCCGTGTTTAATATCGCGAAAGTTTATTAGCAAATTTATGAATGAAAAGTCGCATATTTCAAATTATTTTCTATTATAATAATAACAGGTAGTCGTAAAGTGGATGAAAAAGGAAAAGTTAAATGAAACAACTTCTCATAGCAAACGTTTCGACTATTATTTAGTCTTCATCAGTGCCTACATAAACACAATATAATGAACATTAAGAATAATGAATAAATTAAATAACTTACATGGAAGTACAGTCAACAATATAAAATTAATATGATACATGTGTAGAAGAAATAAGATCTTAGAACAATGCATGGGGTCCCGTGGCCGCGTGCCTGAGTGTCTGGTCGCGAACCTGGGGGAACCGGGTTCGATCCCGACTGACGCCAAATATTTCCAATTTTAAATGGCACAAAAGTGACCACTGTGGTGCACTCTCCACGCCAGCAATGAGTGCCCGTGAGGTGACGCCTGGTAAGCGCCCACACGGTAAAATATATCGTCATCATTACCGATGTCTACATGTGTTGTAGATACTGGCACACCCAGAAATGGGTAATATGCCGTGATGATATATTTATATTTATTTATTTATTTATTTAACAATGCTTGGGAACATATTCAAGATTACACTAACATAGACCAAGAAACATTCACACAGCTCGTTAATTTTTGCTTTGACAGCAGCTATTTTTGTTATGAAAAACAGTTTTTTTCAACAAGTGCAAGGATGCGCAATGGGGAATACTGCCTCACCTATTTTTTCCAATTTAGTAATAACAGATTTACTGATTAATGTACTTACATACCATACCATGCATAGATAATTTAACACCTAATTTAACAAAAATATTAAATAATGATCATACCAAATTTGCTTATTATTGTACTAACAAACTCGGTAATTTATGGAGTAATAAAAAAACGAAAGTGGATGATAACTTAAAATCTAATGTAATATATAAAATCAATTGTAAAGACTGTTCAGGAACATATATAGGACAAACAAAACAATATTTAAAAAACAGAGTTAACAATCATAAAAATGATTGTAAAAATCAACAACCTGATAAAACTGCATTAGCCCAACATTGTGTGGAATTACATCATAGATTTGATTTTGATAACGTCCAGATTCTTGAAACCGAGGCCAATTATAAAAAACGCAATTTCTTGGAAATGGTCCATATTTGTAAAAACAAAACTGCTATCAACCACAAAACTGATACTGAAGGCCTCAGCAGAAGTTTCCAATTCCTCCTGCAGATGGATGTTTCACCGTAGTTCCTGTTATGCTTTTTGTTGATTTCTTGCGCACATTGTTGTGATGGGAGTTTTAACTTGTTATTTAATTGTAAATTCTTGATTTACTTCAGATGATCAGTTACCAGCATTGTTCTAAGATCTTATTTCTTCTACACATGTATTATATTAATTTTATATTGTTGACTGTACTTCCATGTAAGTTATTTAATTTATTCATTATTCTTAATGTTCAGTATATTGTGTTTATGTAGGCACTGATGAAGACTAAATAATAGTCGAAACGTTTGCTATGAGAAGTTGTTTCATTTAACTTTTCCTTTTTCATCCACTTTCCGACTACCTGTTATTATTATATTATTTCTGGATGCGATTTCATACTTATTTTCTATTATATTTATTAAATGAGATGGATTTCATGATTTTATAAAAAAAATCGACAATTTTTATTTTAAATGACCCCATTGTTGATTTAAGACGCTCATTAGTAAACCTTTTTTTACACATTATTTGTTTAATTATTATTTTCGTCTTATTAAAAAAAATCATGGATAATTTGTCTCATGAAGAAAAGTTACAAATTATTAAATGGTTTTAATTGTTCCTTTGTAGTTTGCAGTTTTTCTTGTTTCTTATAACATATTTCTTATTACATGTAGATCATCTTTAATTTGTAAATACCTATTACAATAAATAATAATTATTTCTTGAATAAATATACTAGTATTTTCTTTATTTTGTGGTATTGTGTATTAGTTCATAAATTAATAACTTTAACCTTTAATTGTGCCCTATCGTAGGTATGTTAGTAAAAAATGACAATGTTTTGATACTATCAGTTTCATGGCTAATGATATATGTATTTTCTTAATTGTACAAATTTTTAAATTTATTTTTTAACTTTATATGAAACAGAAATGTAATGTGTTTGGCATTAAAAAATTAGTGATTTTCCTCAGCACCAGTTATTTTTTCAGTAAATTAATACCGAAACTTTTGGCGTCTACAAAATTGTTTTTCTATGGTACATCTCTATGATACGTTTTAAAATTTACGTCCTGTATATAAAGTATGTCCCCGGATTGAGTTTACAAGAGGAAAAAAAAAATTATTTTTGATTTTACGAAAAAATGCCAAGGGAAGAAAAATTTTTGCTTGAATTAATAATAATAATAATAATGGTTTATTTAAACTGTCAATATACAGAAAAAAATTCCAATTACATATCAACAGATAGAAAAATACATATACATAATTACATATAAACAGTAGAATAAGTAAGTACATCAATACATAATTAAACATTACTTAAATATAGATCTATAATAAATCGTTTTTTACAATGAAATAAATCAAAGTTTGCATTGCTAGTGCATAAGTTATTAATTAATGTAAAACATGTTATCAGCGGTGACGAGCTATTTTCTATTTTGAATATTATATTTCTCAGTCTTAAAGCAATTTTTGGTATGTAAAAAGGTAAGCTTTCTAGTAGCTCAGGTACTGCAATATTGTTATGTATAATATCCCAAATGAAAATGCAGGACAACATATCTCGCCTGTCTTTTAGACTAATTACATTAAATAGTTTTCTTTGGATTTCATATGATATCATTTGTGGAGATAATGAAAACTTTTTATAATACATATATCGCAACAGCCTTTTTTGTACTTTTTCTATTGTATTTATATCTGTTTGGGAATTAGGGTTCCATATAATGCAACCGTATTCTAAAACTGAGCGAACTAATGAGTTGAATAAAACTATTATTGTTTCAACAGTAAAGTTAGAGCTTTGTCTAAGAATAAGGCTTAATTTTGCAAATGATTTTTTTACTAGAGCTTTATATTGCTTATCAAATTTAAAGTTTGTTTGAAATAGTATACCTAAATCTTTTATTTCAGTTACTCTCTCCAGTGTTTGGTTATCTATGCAATAATCATTAATAAGAAATGTTTTTCTTCTGGTAAAAGTGATTGTTTTACATTTCGATATATTTAAGGATAACATATTATTTTGGCACCATACTGACAGATTGTTAACATCTACTTGCAGGCTGTGATAGTCGTTAATTGTTTGTATCTCTTTATAAATTTTTACATCGTCTGCGTATAATAGGCATTTTGAGTTTTTAATAATTAGGGGTAAATCATTAATAAAGAGAGTAAATAATAGAGGCCCTAATAGAGATCCTTGAGGAACACCTGATGATGGGGAAAACTCTTTAGATACAGAATTGTTGTATGAAACAGATAGTTTACGGTCAGATAAATAGGATTCTAGAAATATTAAAAAGTTATTGTCTACGTTATATACTTTAAGTTTTTCGATTAATATTTCATGATTAACTTTATCGAATGCTTTACTTAAATCTGTATAAACTACATCAAGTTGGTGTTTGTTATCTATAGATTTTGCCACATCTTTTGATAAGATAGATAGATTCGTAATTGCGGATCTTTGTCTTACAAATCCATGTTGTTCATCTGCTATAACTTTTTCTGTGTGAGAATATAATTTGGTATAAATAATTTTTTCTAGAATTTTTGATATAGCTGGTAGTACAACTATAGGTCTATAATTTTCAATATTTTTAGGATTTCCTGATTTGAATATTGGACAGACTCGACCTAATTTCAATTTAGTGGGAAATTTTTTCTCCTGCAAAGCAGAATTAAAAATAATTGTAAGTGGATTGCTAAATAGTTCCGCACATCCCTTAATTATGTATCCTGGTATGGAATCAGGTCCAATACTGGCACGGGCATTAGTATTATTTATTGCATTTAATACATCTAATTCTGTTATATTGGTAACATTAAAGCAGTCTAAATTATATTCTGTTTTCGGAGAATTATTACCTGACTGATTTGAGTTTAAGCAATAAACGGATTCAAAATATTCTGCGAAGGCATTCACTATTTCGTGATCAGTACATAGTTTTTTATTTTTAAATGAAAATATAGTGGCCATAGGGTTGTTTTTACGTTTATTGTTTATGTAAGACCAAAATTGTGCAGGATTATCCTTTAACAAGTTATTTACATGAATGAGATAATTTGTATGGGCTTGTTTTATGAGAAGTTTTATCTCAGATCTTAATGTTCTATATTTATCAAAATATTCATGTTGTTTTTTTGTATTTTGTTTTGATTTTCTTAAAAAATATGATTTTTGCTTTAGTTTTCGTTTTATGTCAGTAGTGAACCAAACAGGATAACTTTGTTTATTAACAACAATAATTTTTTTCATACATTCATCAAATATATTATGAATGATTTTATAAAAAAATTCTAATTTTGAATCTGAATTTAAGTTTTTATCATTTAGCATACTGAAATCAGATTGAAGCAACATACTGTACAATTTGCCATAATCGGCTGAGTTGTAATCATATTTAGTAATCTTTTTGAAATCTCTATTTCTATTATGTCTATTAATACTAATGTTCATCTGAAGTGGAGGATGATGATTGTCGATGTTTATAAGTGGATATTCACTAACAAGTATTTCAGTTTCTGCAATTGTGGAAAATATTAAGTCTAGTGTCACTTGATTTATATTAAAACGTATGTTTCAGTTATTAAAACTTTTAATTAATGTAAGGTTCTTTTATTATACCGTTTTTGCGTATTTTGTCCTCCAAATAATGCAGTTATTATTTTATATATTATTTAAATACATACTTACGTATTTACTAACGTTGCAAACTGTTCCATTGCATTAAACTGTTGCTTTATTTACTATTTTCTTTTTAAAATGTCACTATTATTAATTTGAAGTGATTAGTTTACATTTACTGTCAGTTACATTCATTCGAAATATGAACTATGTAACAAAGGAATTGTGTTTATCTTAGGCTAATAAATAATAAATAAGTAATAAATAAATTATAAATAAATAATAATAAATAATAAATAATAAATAATAAATAATAAATAATAAATAATAAATAATAAATAATAAATAATAAATAATAAATAATAAATAAATAAATAATAAATAAATAATAAATAAATAATAAATAAATAATAAATAAATAAATAATAAATAAATAATAAATAAATAATAAATAAATAATAAATAAATAATAAATAAATAATAAATAAATAATAAATAAATAATAAATAAATAATAAATAAATAATAAATAAATAATAAATAAATAATAAATAAATAATAAATAAATAATAAATAAATAATAAATAAATAATAAATAAATAATAAATAAATAATAAATAAATAATAAATAAATAATAAATAAATAATAAATAATAAATATATAATAAATATATAATAAATAATAAATAAATAAATAATAAATAAATAATAAATATATAATAAATAATAATAAATATTAAATAATAAATAATAAAATTAATAATTAATAATATAATAAATAATAGTAATAAATAATAATAATAAATAATAATAATAGATAATAATAAATAATAATAGATAATAATAAATAATAGTAATAATAATAATAAATAATAATTATAAATAATAATAATGAAAAATAATAATAAATAATAATAAAGAACAATAATAATAATAAATAATAATAGTATACTACTCCTCTGTCTTTCTACCTTTCAGTGTAAGGCAAATCTCTTGGTTTAACTTTCTTCTTCTGCTATGTCTTCGGGATTTCTCTTCCATGCTTGTCGGTCTTTCATCTTTTGTGTAGCTTGTTTCCATGTCATCGCTCTGGCTTTCACTACACTTTTTACTTCTTCCTCCCACGATTTTACTGGTCTTCCCCTTTTGTTTTTGTGGTGTGGTCTTGCTTCGTATACTTGTTTCGCTAATCTATCTTCTTCCATTCTATGTAGATGCCCTGCCTATCTTAATTGTCCTGCTTGTATGACTTGTGCTACCGGTTTCACGTCTAAATTTTTTCTGTAGACTTCGTTTCTTTCTTATTTTGTCCTTTAATTTTGCGGAGGAACCTCATTTCTATATTTCTTTTCCTACTATGATGTCTCTCTAAGGTTGTCCATGCCTCGCTACCGTACGTTAGCAGTGGGACTGCTACTTTTTTGAACACCTTAACCTTTGTTTGCTTCGGCACCTCATTTTTTTTTCCTAAAAACTGGGTTTTTACTGCGTTGTATAATCTTCCCGTAGTGCCGACTCTTTCTGTTACTTCTTGGTCTATTGTTCCTTTTTGACTTATGGTGACTTCAAGATATTTAAAAGTTTTGACTTGTTCGATTTTCTCTCCGTCTATTTTTATGTCATGTTTTTTGTCCTTTCCATTTATTATCATCGTTTTAGTTTTATTCTTGTTAATTTTCATATTCCATTTTGTCAGTTTTTTGCTCAGTGTATCGAGGTTCACCTGAAGGTCTTTTGCGTTCTCTTCTACGATGATCATGTCATCTGCATAACACATATCTGACAGTTTGACTGTTTTTAACTTCCATCGTCCTACTTTATAAGTTTTCAGCTTTCCTCTGATGTTCTTGAAAATTCCATCTATGTAAATACTGAATAGCAGTGGACTCAAAATACATCCTTGTCTAAGTCCTACCTCTGTGTTAAATGTATTTGAAGTATTGTTTCTTGTTCTTACATAGTTAATGTTAGTTTTGTATAAGCTTTTAACACATTGGATTGTTCCTTTGTCCACATCTCGTTCTTCTAGACACTCCCAAACTTTTTCCCTAATTACATTGTCAAACGCCTTTTCTAGGTCTATGAAACAGGCACGTACTTCTCTATTTGTAAGTCTTACTTTTTGTATCATTTGGCTCAGCGTGAATATATTGTCTTGTACACCTCTATTTGGACTGAATCCGCATTGCGTTTCTTCTAGGGGTCGCTTCTACTTTGCCTCTTATTCTCGCTTAGAGTATTCTTGCAAATAGTTTCCCTGGGACGCTTAGTAGCGTTAGGTCTCAGTGGTTCTGGCAATCTCTACTATCACCTTTTTTATATATCGGCGTTATTATTCCAGTTTGCCAGTCTTTTGGTGCTGTTTGCTTTTTAGCTACAACATTAAAGATTTTTAGTAGGTATTCTTGACTCGTTTGGCCCATATATTTCATCATCTCAGCTGTTATTGCGTCATGTCCGGGAGCTTTTCCAGCTTTTATATTTTTCAATGCTTTTATCAGTTCTTCTATGGTGATGGGTTTCATATCCGGCTCCCCATAGTTTGTTATTGTTCCTCTAGTGTTTTCTCTCATTTTTCCATCAGGATTTTCCACCAGTAAATCCATGAAGTATTCCTTCCACCTTTCCATAATGTCTTCTTCATTGTCTAATAGCTTTCCATTTTTGTCCCTTATACTTTGTAGAATTGTATTTGTCTCCTTTCGTATGTTTTTAATTGCCCCATAAAATAATTTCTGGTTATCTCTATATGCTTCATTCAATTTTCTGCCGAATTTCATCCATTCTTCTTGTTTGGCTTTTTTGACCGCTTTTTTAACTTCATTTCTGATTTTCTTGTATTTCTCATAGTTATCTGTATTTCTTGTTGCTACATATTTCCTCCAAGTTTCTTTTTTCCTTCGAATCGTGTCCCTTATTTCTTGTGTCCACCATGAGCTTTTCTTCATTTGTTTATTGTATAATTTTGTTGTCCAAGAGTTTTTTGCTGCTTCTATGATGGCCAGTTTGAATTTTTCCCACATTTCTTTTACATTTGTCTCATTGCACGTGTCTTTGAGTTCTATATCTAATTCTTTCTGGTACTGAAATCTACAGTTTTCCTCTGTCAATTTATAAGTTTTTATTTTTTCTTTTATTATGGGTCTTCTTGTTTTTTCGTCGTTTCTTATTTTCTCCTTTCAGTGGCATTATAACTAAGTAGTGGTCACTGTCGATCTCTGGCCCTCTGTACACTCTTACATCTTTGACTTGCTTTTGGATACTTTTGCTCAAGAGAAAGTAATCTATGATAGATTTCTCATTTCTCGATGGTTGCATTCTGGTGAATTTGTGTATGTCCTTGTGTTTATAGAAGGAGTTAGCAATTATGAGGTCGTTTTCTATTAATTATTTTTTGTCCATTTCCGTTTTTAACTTCTCTCTTTGTCCCATGTACCTTTCTATTCCCGAGTTGTCTCTGCCTATTCTTCCATTCAGATCTCTCATAATTATTATTTCATTAGTTGTGTTGTCAATTATATTTTGCAATTCTTTAAAAACGAGTTCTTTGTTTTCTAATTTATCGTTTTCATTTGGTCCGTAAGCTATGATTATTGTGGTCACTTTACTGTTATCGTTGGTCCAATCTACTTTCATAAGTCTTACTAAAATATGTTCTTCCTTTTCTAATTTATTCATTAGTTGTTCACTATTAATCCTACTCCTGCAGACGCTGTATCATTAATCCCAACTCCCGAGTAGTATAGCCAATATTCTTCAGTCAGTTGAGTGAGCCCTTTCCACTTCTTTTTCGTTTCGGTTATCCGTAACATATCTAACTTCATATTTGTCACTTCATCTATTAATTCGTATTCCTTTCCGTTTATGCTTAGAATATTCCAAGTCTCTATTCTTGTAATGCCTATGGTATTCCCGTTATTCGTGGCCATATCCTTTGCTTTTGTCGTTTTCATATATGGATTCATCTGGTTTTCAGTTAGTTTTTTGGAGTTCAGTGACTCCTTCCTCTTGTTCATTCCATTCATAATTAATGCCTTGAATGTATTCTACTTTTACTATTTTACCATTTAATAAGTAATATCAATAATGGCAACCTAATGCTCAAAATCGTTATCGTTCGTTTGAATAGTTTGCAGTCATTTAGTGCTGCCTTTAACGTACAAGTAAAATATTACATAGAGATTTGGGTACCTACTGGGGAGAGAAATAAGTTTTGATAATTTGGTGTTTTTTGTGTTGAGAATCATTGCGCCTGACACTCGACCGCTCGGTACAGGCCAAGTGCAATAAAATTCTGTAAACATTAGCATCACTAAATATTTTCTTGTCCCAATATCCCTTTGGATGATAGCGTAAATAACGAAACTGAAACTGTAGTTAAGAGTGGTAACAAATTTGTGAATTTGTGAACTACAGAGTTCTTTTAACTTTTTTATCAGTATAAATCATGTTCCATTGATGCTAATTTTATAAATTGTACACAATTAAATTAATGAAAAAATGAAATACAGGTTGTCATTTTTCGATCATTATTATTTTAATGGAATGCTATATTATTGTTTTGCCATTGAATAGGGAAGAAAATGACTCATGATCAATCACTTCCGGCATTTGATTTTTTCTTTAAAAAACGGCAATTTCTTCATTATTTTGTATCACACAGAAAAAAAACCTAAATTTTAGTTAAATTAAATAAACAAATTCTTTAATTTTCAGTCTACTAATGTTTCATTAAATTATTGATTTAGTTCAATTTTCTAAAGTTGTTATAACAAATTATAGTAAAATTAAATACAAAATCAGATTAAATGACTGCATTTAATTGAACTATATATAAATAAAGAAATTAACTAAATATATATTTAAATTTTCTATTTACTTACCTAATTCATTAGATAAATTACCAAAAATTGTAGGATAAAAATAATGAAGCCAAAATATATTAAAATTAAATAAAATAAGTAATTAAAATAACCATTAGCATATTTAAGTTAACGATTTTTTACAAAATATTTATTATCTATTTCAGATGAATTAAAATGCTGAATTAAAATTTGTAAATTGTGCTAAATTATTAAACATTTTGCGTAATATAATAATATCTAATTATAATTCTATTTTTTTCTGTGCAATGGAATCGAATTTCTATAATCCGTAAAAATGATTTTATAGAGAAAGTATTTGTTTACACTACTTAAATACTATAAAATTACTATCAAAAATGAATTATTATATATCAACGTAAAATTATAGTTCTTGTACGGTGAGGAGTATTTGTCTCGCACAATTTTAACGCCAAGGAAAATAAGGAATGTGGGTATTCGGGCAATTGAAATACTTTTGTTATTTCTCAGCTAACACAGAAATAATCCCTGCATATTCTTATAATATATGTTTGGGATATGTCGAATATTCCTACAATCGATGTAGATATACAGAGAATATTCCTTGTATTTTCCGATGTCCTACTTTACAATATTCTAGGAACATTCCAGGAATATATGGCGGAATATTCTAAGGATATTTTTAGAAATTTCTCGAGCAATTCTATAAATATTACATATATATTGAAAACAGATATTTCAAATGAATAGGATTATTTAAGGAATATTCTCAGGATATATAATTAAGAAATAGTAAAATATTTATTTCAATTAATATTTATTTATATAAGATTGTACATCTTTCAAACAACTAAAAAAAAAAAAGAAACAGACATATATATCATGTAATACTAAAACAATATTTGTATATACCTTTACACAAGAAGTAAAATAACAAGTATATTTCTATTTTCAAACCAAAATCAATGTGTCTTCTCTGGCACTTGCGTCTAGGGGAAAATGGAAAACTGGAAATAAAATAATTTTTAAATTAGCAATAAAACTCGGAAGTACATTGTACTTGTAAATTTTTATTGTTTATCACTCTTAAAATATCTGTAGTTTGTTGCTATACAACTCTATTGAAGTGACAATAAGAAATTCGTCTACGTTTCATCTTTTTAGCAACTAAAATGTATTATAAAGAAAGGAATATACATTGAATAGTTTTATAAAAACAAATTTTAAGGTTATGTTTACCCTACATGTGTAATATGTCCTTATTTTGCTATTAAGTGAATTAATTAAAAGTACTTACAATAAAGTATAAATTCTTCTTTTTATTTAATTTTAAGAAAGATTTGCCCACGTCAAAATGAAGCACAAAACACAAAACAGCAGTCTTGGCAGCAGCAACAAACTCGTTCACTTCTCTTGACTTTGTTATCAGATGACGACATTGACGACTAGCCTGACATCTGGGCGTGAAATTGGATGCATATTTTTAATGTAGATATGCATTAAATTTATTATAATTTTCAATTTATATATAAACAAATACCGTGTATAATTATTTCAATAAAATAATTTTAAATTTTGTCTATTGAACAATAAATTTTTAATTCGCATAATTGATGTGAAGTTTGTTCATTCATTTATTTAAGCCATCCGAATTTTATTTTTCTTAAAGTTAATAGTTCAATTATATAGACTATAATACAGAAGTGAAACTACTAAAAAAGTAAACAATGAAAACATTTCTGGGAAAATGATTCAACAAATATGCATGGAATATTCATAAAATATAATGCTGAAAAATATTCCCAAGAAAATATTCTAAGTATATTTATGCTAGATTTTCAAAAGAATATTCCAAAATAAATATACATAGAATATAAATCGGAAAGCAGAATATTTTATGAACATTCCCTAAATATATATATGACGAATATTCACTATAGACATATATAAAATATTCTTAGAAGATTGTGTGTTTGCTGGGTTATTACTTTCAAATTTTAAAAATATTATCTCTAAATATTTACAAATTTTTAATTATATTTATCTTTCTATCACAGCTATTTTTATTTTTAGCAAATTTAAAAGATTTTGACATAGTTCCCAACATTTTATAAAGTTTTGTATTTATAGCTAAATTTATAAAATATTTTTTATGTTCCTTACATTCTCCGTCGACATGCAACCAGTTAATATATTTTTTTAATATTTTCTTCTACTTTATGTAAAAGTGTTTATTATTTTGGAAAAATGTTTCCATTGTATTTAAAACTAAAAATAAAATGTCAACTGCTAATTCAGTCGGTCTAAATAAATATTCTATTTTATCATTTTCATTCTTAAGAATATTAAAATTTCATTATTTGTATATAATTCATCTTTCTTTTTTAAATCATTAAATGTTTCCATTGTATTTAAAACTAAAAATAAAATGTCAACTGCTAATTCAGTCGGTCTAAATAAATATTCTATTTTATCATTTTCATTCTTAAGAATATTAAAATTTCATTATTTGTATATAATTCATCTTTCTTTTTTAAATCATTTTCACACATAAATAAATAAATAAATATATCATCACGGCATATTACCCATTTCTGAGTGTGCCACAATCTGCTTTAACGCAGATATCGATAATGATGATGACATATTTGTACCGTGCGGGCGCTTACCAGACGTCACCTCACGGGCACTCAATGTTGGCGTGGAGAGTGCACCACAGGGGTCACGTTTGTGCCATTTAAATTCGAACCGGGGAACCGGTTTCGATCCCGACCGACGCCAAATATTTCGAATTTTCACACATATTGCATGAATATTTATTTAGGCACTTATATACTAAATAACCTGCATATATTACACAGATACTCAATTTCACTAAACTTTAAGATTAAAATAAGATGAAAGAGGTTTCTACTTCAATAGAAATAGAAACAAAGGCATCTTTTATGGTACCGGACGGGCAAGATGTACCTACCTGCACTTTGCAGGTGTTTTATAGAGAAATATAATTACATCAGTTATCAGAATGTTTTCTAGCAATTTTCCCAAATTATTATAAATAACCCGTAACTATTTTATAAATCACAGATTTTGTCTTTCAAAATAATAAATTTGTATTTCAGACGCCAAATATTTTTCTAATTTTAAATGGCACAAAAGTGACCCCTGTGGCGCTCTCTCCACACCAGCTATGAGTGCCAGTGTGGTGACGCCTGGTAAGCGCCCACACGGTAAAATATATCGTCATCATTACCTATGTCCGCATGTGTTGTAGATATTGGCATACCCAGAAATGGGTAATATGCCGTGATGATATATTTATTTTATTTATTTATAATATAATAAATCATAATACCATTTAAAACATGTCAAGCTGTACAACGGATTTAAACATAAACATTGCAAAACATAATAAAAAAAATCATAATTATGGATTATAATTTTCATTGCTAATTTGCCTTATTTATTACTGAAAATTCATTCGGTTAATTTAATAATTTTATACGAATGAGATGTTCAAAGCAAACTTCCAAAAATATTAATAAAGGACGAGAAAATTAACTTGAAAACAAACATTTGATTGTACTTATCTGATGATGTAATTTGTATTATTATCATAACCATTGTTTTTACAAAATAAATAAATTAGAAATTGAAATCGATTATGCGAATTTAGTTAGTCCATATCATTTCATATGTAATATTACTTATTAAATGATAATATGTTTATAAATTGAAGAAAAAAACTATATAAGTCGCAAAAGGTTTATTTCCCTGCAATGCAAAATTTTATTACCTGTAGTAAATATCTTATTCAATAGAAAGCGTATAACCGCACAAACAAATATCAAACTTAATTTCCATGTTCTTAAAACCATATTTTAAAACCAAAATACAGTGTTCTGAAATATCGACTTTAATTCAAGTATCTATGGACAGATGGCTCTGTATCGCTAAGCACATTTTTTGGCGTAACACTTTTTACCATTAGGTTGCCATTATTGATATTACTTATTAAATGATTTTGCCTTTTATTTTCTCGGCCTTTGCTATTTTTACTATTTCTGATTGTATTTTCCGTTCATTTACTGTCAAGTTCTTTTCTATATAGACTTATATTCTTTTATTTTTTAGTTCTTTTGCATTATTTCTCTTTTATCTTCCCAATTCTCTAGTTCCACTAACGTTATTTTCCGGTCTTTATCCTTTCTTCATTTTTGGGTCTATATTTAATTTGTATTATTCTTCCTCTTTTCTTTTTCTCCTTTTTTCATTTCAATTTCCAAATTCACTATTCTATTTATTAATTGTTCTTTTTCTTTCTGCCATTTTTCGTCTTTTTTCCTTATTTCTTCCTTTAGTTCTCTTATTTCGTTGGTATTTTCTTTCATAGCCGCTAGCATTTTGCGGTTTAGCTCTTGTAATTCATCCATATTGCTATTTTCAGGTTTATTTTGCTGGTGTTCTGGACTTCGGATTACCCTATTACTCCTCTTGAACACCGTCTGTTCCTCTTCCATGCTGCTCTTTAGAGTTCTATCTACGAAGCATACTATAGAAGGAGATGACACTCAGCGTACAGAATGGCACGAAATTTTACTTCTAGCGTGAGAGGCAGCGGTGGGGTTAGGAGGCCGACTATTACACAGTACTTACATATTTCTTATAATTTACATAAAAAATATTGTTATAGTACATTACGAAATTACAAAAGTACATGTTTATTGTACATACATAATAAATTTTATAAAAGTTAATTTCGAAAATCTGTTAAACCAATATAAAATCTCGTATAGTTTTAATTCAAATATTTGGATATTGAGAAAGGTATAAAAATTAAAAATACACAAAATATACTTAAATATAATATATTTTTCTACTCCTACTGGGGAAATAATAATATAAAAAAAAAACTAGAAAAAAAACTTTTATTTTACATGTAATTAGTTTTCACAAAATTTCGCAAATTTTCTTTTCTCTGCTGGTTGGCATTTGATTAATTTTAATTTGGTGGAAATACTGTCTCATCGATGTGAATTCATGTATTTGTATTACATAAGATAAAACTTCTTTACAATGAATATTGCAATTAAATGCAAATTTATAATTTTCAATGACAAAAGGGACAGTTTCCTCATTAACATAGGGATTTTATATGTATTTTAATAATATATTTTCTATATATTAACATAAATTGTAAATAACACGATTTGGATGTATCAAATAACCCCTGGTTTTCAAATTAGTTAAATTCGCACTCATTTAAACTTTTATCTTCCTCATCGTAGGAATGTTTTTTATTTGGAGTGTTACATTTGACAATTTTCCTTCTTTTATTATTTTTAATAATTAAATAGTTGGGGCAATTTGGATATACCGTCAGATATGCATTTTTTTAAAGCCGCATACTCTGCAGTGGTACCTAGAAAAATATATTAAAACAAAAAATTATAAGATTTTCTTGTTAACAGTATATAAAACGATTACATTTATTGCACCGCATGACCACTCCTCTTTAAAATGTTTTTAACAAACAAAGTCTTTCAAAGTGAGCACTCTGTTTTTTCTTGGAATTATTTTCCGCCACAAATTTAATAATATTTCCTCCTTTGGTGCACTAAATATTGTCACTTTCTCATTGTTTGATGCATAACCACTTTTGCAGTTCGGCACAAAACACTTTTTACCCATTTTTAATAAAACAATTATTAAAAACACTCTGAAATTAAATACTTTCTCACAGAGAACAGATGTAAACTGACAGTAACGTAGGCCTCCTATCCCCACCACTTCACGAATTCAGAGAGTAGATTTTCCGGCCACATCTGTTACACGCTAGGTATATGGAGACGCACAGGCGTGGTTCTATCCCTCTTTGTACTCATATGTTTCCCGTTGCTGTGCTTAATGTTATTTATTTTGCTACTATTGGCAACACTGATTTGGGGTTTCTTGTGCGCGTGCGCGTCTCGATTGGCCAGGCGTAGATTCACTAGCAACGTGCTGCTGCTGACAGTTGTAACCTTGATCATTTAACCTATACTCTTCGCTGGTTTTTAAATTCACTTTAGCCACTCTCAAACTATTTAGATCTCACACATCTCACTTATAGAACTTATTGTCTTTCAAAATTTCTGGTTCTGTGCTTGACACTAAGCGATAAAATCTGTAAAATGCGAGATAAATTATCGGCTTCGCAAAACACGTGTTTACTACCCGAGAACTATATATATATATATATATATATATATATATATATATATATATATATATATATATATATATATATATATATATATATATAAGTTAAATATCGAGACAATACAAGTCGCTTTTTAAAAAGTTTATTGTTAAAAACCTTAATTTATGTCTTTACAATATAAGCTCTGAATACAGACTAACTAACAGGCTACGATTCTTCAAAGAGGAAAACTACATTATATAATTCATCTAAACTAAGCATAATATGATATATATGAAACGGGATAAATGTCTATTCAGCATAAAGTGGAACTGTAACTCCCCCACCCTTAGAAGGAAGCACCCCCTGGAAGTTGAACTTCGATGTCTTCAGTCTTCTTCGCTGAACTCCGGTTTTGTATTTGTATTCGCAGCCTTTTAGTTATTAAATAGATAATTATTATTATTATGGCTACGACGTAGAGGGCTATCGTCCAATTGTTGGGAATGTGGATGTACTCGTAGGTTTCGATGTCCTGGATTGGTGTTATTTGATATAATGTTATATCGTTGAGTTTTAGAGGCGATAGATTGATCTAAAAGTTTGAGATTTTATTAATTTTTAGTTTATAGTTTAATTTAGGCGGCATTAAAGGTGATCCATGTGTTTTATCGAGGAATATTAGCTTTTGCTTTTTAAATATTATTTCACAATTGTTATCACTTTTAATTAAATAGATGCCGGTCAATGATTCGATGCTGGATCTTTCGGGACAATTGATGGCGATTTTTTCTTCCTTGGAAAGATGGCTAAATACTGGTTTAACTCTGGCAGTAGTTCGAAGTGGTTTTCCTGTATTTCTAATCGGATGTAGTGGCATTGGCTTGTATGTTGTTTATTAAATATTTCTTTCTCGTAGATGGGGTTGATGTGGGCATTGAATTTATTTGGGCACTGGTATATTCTACTTTGAATGCACATGTCGCTTAGAGGAATGATGTCCTTATTTGTTTGCAAAATGTATTTTGACTCTGGGATAATAGTAACAAATTCTGAACCGTATTTGGTTGGGGTTGATATTAAATGATAAAGATCAAAGTTAGTTTCAAAATTAATAGGAATAGATATGAAATAGATAATTCGTGAGGGTTCAATTTTACAGTTAATTTTTAATAATTGTTCGAATTCTAAAATATTTTCAAGTTTAGGTTCGAATGGTAATTGAGTTTTATAGTGATCTGAAATCTTTTGAATTTCTAATAATAATTTATCTGGTTGAATTATGCTTGGATGAAGAGTTGGGATTATAAAGCAGAATTAATTGATTAAAAATGTCTCTAGCAAATGAAAAGTCATCGCTAAGCCATTTATTTATAAGGTTGGACAAGTGTATTAATTTTGTTTGCAACATGTTTTCATTATGTTGTATATCCTGCAGAGTACTATTGAAATTGTTCATTATTTTATTATTAACAGAATAAGATAGTTTTAATTGATTTTCTAACTTATGTTGATTTTGTTCCAAATCTGATAAGATTTTATTATATCGCTTGCCGTCTTCGGCATCCAAATTTCCTGATATGAATTTAAAACAGTTCCTAATCCATCTACTAGGCCCCTTTTATTTCGTTTTGTTAAGGCGGTTGAATGAAAGCCAATGTTTGCAATTTTATTGTTAATACTGGTTCTAGTGAAACCAATGATCTTTTCGTAATTTTTTGATTCGTTAACATAATGAGAATTATTTGAAATAATTGTTTTGAGACTGTCGTATTGTTCGTTTAGATTAGTACTGCTGGAAGAGTGGCACGAATTTATAATAATGAATGAATGTATGTGTGGTTTCCTCAAGTTTTGCCTGCCCCAGTTTAATAGGAAGTATTCCCAAATTTTCGGTTATGTTTTGGATAATTGATCCGTTGCTGACCGCGAGGTACCTGGAAGAATTTTGAATTGATAATTTTTCTTTCTGGGACGTTTTATGTTAGATAAATGAATTTTCTCTACTGTATTGCCATGTGTTGGTTTTAGTTTCGCGGTTTTTAATTTTTTATTAATTACTCGTAAGTTTTCGCGCTTGTATTTATTTTTCGTTTTGGTTTGTTTCTGTCTATTTTTGACATAAATTTCGTCGGGGATTTCTGGTAGTTCTTCTGTTGTTTCATTAAACTTTCCGATAATTTTTTCTTTATTATGATCGATTTTATTTTTAATTGACTCGTATAAAAGTTTGGTTTTGTTTTTATGATTTTCTACGTAATTGTTTATGAGTTGTTTGTCTATGTCTATATTAAGGAGAGATTTAGTTTCTAGGTGGCCTGATATAATTTCTGCTGGTTTCAATTTTGTTACAGAATGTATCGTTTGGTTATATGCTAGAAGAGCGTAATTTACTTTTGTTTCGATGGGTTCTTTTTTATAAACTTCTTGATTATTAAATAGTCTAATATGTTCTATCAAGGTAGAGTGTAAACGTTCAATGATCCCATTCGATTCAGGATGCTGGGAACTTATGAAATGTATTTGAATTTTGTGCAGAGCTAACAATTCTGTGACGATTGAGTTTTTGAATTCTAAGCCATTATCTGAAATTATTTGGCCAGGAATGCCGTGATGGGTGAAATATTTGACTAAGTTATTAGTAGGGCAACCAAAAATATGCTCTAAAAAAATTGTTTTAAGCGCCTAAAAAATGCTCTATAAAAATGAAAATATGTTCCATAAAAAAGAAAATATGCTCTTTAAAAATGAAAATATGCCTTTAAAAATATGTTTTCTTAAATCTATAGGCAAGGTCGAGGGTACGGTAAACACGACGAAATACAATAAAAGAAAATTGTTTATTTTTCTATTTACATAAACGACATATTTATGATTACAAGAACATTTTTTATTTTATAAACTAGAATAGAAACAGGTTTAATTTAAATTTTTATTACAATAAATGACAAATATCTCATTTAAGTTTTCAAAAAGAAAACTTTGTCTATTTGCGCGTAAAACATTTTTATACATGGAGAAACTTCTCTCCACATCAACTGATGTTATAGGTGCAAATTTAAATGCTAGTGCTTCACTAATACTATATTTTTTGTCTATTGTTGTAGATCCTGTAGCCAAACATGCCGAAATTTCCTTCAAAAGGGAAAAACCATGATTTTTTGAAGTGACCGTGGCTAGTTTTTTCTTTTCTAAGTTAACTGCTTCACCGTTTACGCTATTAATTTTATCCTGAGCATGTGTGACAACCTCAACCTGTACACCAAGCGGTAACCCACACGTTTCAAGTGTTTTTATTGATGTGCTAAGGAATCCATAATTTGAGGCAATGAAAATCAAGTCGAGTTTAATTGTATCGTCACTTAACAGGTCCTTTGAAATATTGATTGACGCGGCCTCCTCCTCGTCAAATGCTTCAAATACATATGCAATTTTCTCAAAGTTGGTGGCATAGTAGTTTACGGCCTCTATCCATGTTCCCCATCGAGTAGTTACTGGTTGCGGAGGAAGTGCTAGATCAGGCGCCAAATCATTAAAAATTGCTACCCTTGACGGCGCTTTCAGAAACACTTTTTTTACATTGGCTATAAGGCGATCAACGTTTGTGTACATGCATTGAATTTGTTCACATACTCGATGAAGTCCGTGTGCAAGACAAGTTATATGTGTTACTTTTAGGTAAAATATTTGTATGGCCTTGGCTGCTTTTACCATATATGGCGCAGCATCTGATATAAATAGTAAAATTAAATCTCTGTTAAAACTTTCACCCAAAATCTTAATTGAATCATCGAAAAGTCTTGCAATTGTGCTATGATTTGCCTTGTCAAGTACTGCACTTTTTAACAAAAATTTTTGCCTAGCGATCAGTTCATCGTGATCCAAAATTCCAATAATGACATTTGCCACATATCTCCCAGTTGCATCCGTAGTTTCATCGATTGAAATCCATAAGAAGCGATCTTTGATGCAATTGTGTATATGATCTATAGTATTTTTGTGAAGGTTTTTAACGTAATTGGTCCGAAGAGTGGTTTCCGATGGTACTTTGTGCTCCGTGTACTTTTCTAGGAACGACACAAATTTTTTGTTACGCATTTTATATAATGGTATATCAGCGGAAATAAGAGCGCTACATAAATCTTCTGCAAATTGAGCATCTTTTGACTTAGATGTGGAACAGTCACCAAAGAAAGTCTGCGTAGTTTTCTTTGCATTATTTTTTTGGTCAAGTTCAATATGTTTTGTAGTTGCTAAATGTTGTTTTACCGTAAAAATTTTCTCAGCAGACACAGATTTGTTGCACACTTTGCAAAAAAGCACCTTACCATCAGTCTTGAATACCGGATATTCACGCACATATTGCGACAACCTTTCTGACATCAACGTCTTTACTTTCGGCATAATCTTAAAATAATTTACAATTCATAGTAAATATTATAATTTTTACACTTACCACTTTCCAAATTACGTCGTAGTTTATGTGGGCTTTGTACAACGAGCGAAGAGCGCAGGAGAACACAATCTTGCAGAATGTTGCGCGAAAGACATATCGGCCGGCAAAACGAGGAGTCACCTGGCGACCGATTGGGGAATTACGGGACGCCAGAACGGAAAATCGGAGGAATACTAATTGAATTGGTGACTGTCATATTATTTTCGTATCAATTTGTATAGTAAATTTAAAAAAAATGTACTTTAGATAATGAATATGACACAAAAATATCCAAAATATGCATTAAAAATATGCAGTTTTTTCGAAAAATGTCATATAATCCCCAATATGCAATATAGGCTCTTATAGTTGAAAAATGCAAAAATATGCCCTAATATGCATTTGCATATTTTTTGTTGCCCTAGTTATTAGCAATTTCGATACCTTGACTGGAATTTAGTTTATAGGCCTGTGCGTATTTTGAAAATGAGTCGATTATTGTGAGAAATTTGACCTTTTCGAGTGTTATGCTATCTACATGAAGTATCTCAAAAGGTTTTGACGCGGTGGGTGTAATGTTTAATTTTAATTTGAGTAATTAGATTTACGTAATTTAGGCCAGTACTAATTTTGTTTGACACGTGCTTCAGTTTCATCGGTTCCGCGGTGGTTCGTTTTGCTCTCATGGTAGTTGCGAATGATTTCTATTCTTTCGTCTTCGTCTGTTACGTCAGTAAGGAATTGTGTACATTTGATTATGTTAATTTCGGAATTTTTGAAATAATTTTGTGAAATTAAACTAAAATTTTCGTAAAGGTCATTTTTAAAATAGATATGGTATTTTATCGTAGGTACTATGAATTCTTTAATAAAATTGAATATTTCTTTTTCAAAATTGTTTTTAGAAATTTCTACTAGAAATCTTTGTTTTTTGGTTTCATATAATTTTTGAATTATTGTCCTCTTAGGACTGTGTTCTACTTCCGAAATGATGATTTGATTTTTCCCGTAATTCACAGGACATTTCACTATCGGTATGCCTACTATTGGGTTTTCTTTATTAGAGTGAATTGTTATATTACTTCCGCTAGGAGTTTCGTCGTCATTGTCAGATTCGTCTCCTGTTTCTACGATTAAGGATTGGCTGTCTGGTTGTCCGCGTTCTAATTTTTCTAATTCTTTGTTAAACTGTTCCATGTGTTTAATAAAACCTTCTATATCGTTTGAGTCGTTTTCTTTATTGTCTGATTCGTTTTCTTTGTTGTCAGAGTCGTTTACATTTAGTTCAATTTCTTGTAAGTCTGGCAGTTTTAAAGACTGTGATAAGTATATCAGTGTTATTAAAGATATGCTGTAGCATTGAGTTTACGTCGATACATTTTAATTTGTCATATCCACAACCAATTTTGGGTATACAAAGATTTTTAATTTTATTTTTAATGCAAAATGATTTTAAGTTTAGAAGTGTGTAAAATAGATCTTGTTCGGTGGACTTATCGTAATAATGCTCCTTTGTAATTAGATAAATAATGTATCTGAATTTTGTTTTCAAATAGACTAATGAATGAAGTTGGGGATTTTGATTTTTTAATTTTTCTACGTTTCCAAATTTATTTTTAAATTGCTTTGCAATTCCCTTTTCCATATGTAGGTCTCTACTGATAGTGTGCTAGGTTGTTGTCTGGTTTAGCGTCAAATAAGTTACCTTCTACTTCTAGTACATTATTGTTTGTGGTTGTATTAGTAAATTTAGTCGTCAAGTATTGTTGATATTGTGCTAGTGGAGATTGTGATTCTATTTTTTCTGGGGAATTTTGAATTTTGTCGTTTGTTTCCGGGGTAATGCGACTCAATGCGTCCGCATTTGTATTTAATTTGCCATTTTTGTATATAATTTCGTAATCAAACTCTTCTAACTTGAGTCTCCAACGGATTAATTTTTGACTGCATTGTTTTAGGGAAATTAGCCATTGTAATGGTCTGTGATCCGTACAGATTTTAAATTTACGGCCGAAAAGGTAATGTCTGAAATATTGTGTCGCCCAAACGATTGCCAAAAGTTCTTTTTCTATTGTTGAATAATTGATTTCAGAGTTATTTAACGTTCTACTTGCGTAAGCTACCGGCATGTCATTACCTATGTTTCCTTGAGATAACACAGCTCCAAGAGCCACATTACTCGCGTCACAAGTTAGATTAAATTCTTTTGAAAAATCTGGGTATTGCAAAAGGGGTTCATTGATTAATATATTTTTGCATGTGTTAAAGCACTGTATGTAGTCGGGGTTGCTAATGTCTATAGTCTCGCCATTTTTCAAACATTTAGTCATTGGTTTTGTTATATTAGCCACATCTTTTATAAATTTTCTATAATAACCGACAAGGCCTAAAAATCCTTTAATTTGTGTAACAGTTTTCGGTATGGGATAATTTTGAATAGCATTTATTTTATCTGGATTTGGGAGAACGCCCTCGGGAGTCACAACATGTCCGAGATAGGCGACTTCTGTTTTTAAAAACTCTGATTTATCTAACTGAATTTTGAAATTGGATTGTCTGAGTCGATCGAAAACTAATTTTAAATTATTAAAGTGTAAACTTGTACTAAATATTATAATGTCGTCCAGGAAAACTAAACAAATTTTGTTAGTTAAACCGCGTAAGATGTTATCCATAACCCTCTGAAATGTTGCGGGTGCGTTTTTCAGCCCAAATGGCTTACGTAAAATTTCGTAGTGGTCATCTTCGGTGTTAAAAGCTGTCTTTTGTATGTCGGGTTCGTTCATTTCTATCTGGTGAATACCAGAGGCTAAGTCTAGTGTCGTGAAGTAATGACATCGTCCTAATTTATCTAAAAGGTCGGTAATATTCGGTAGTGGGTATTTGTCTCCTATTGTTTTGTCGTTTAGCTTCCTGTAGTCTATTACTATTCGCCATTTTGTTTTACCGGAAGCGTCGAGTTTCTTTGGAACAACCCAAATGGGGCTGGACCATGGCGAGTTAGATGGACGTATTATGTTCTGATCTAACATTGTTTGGATATGCGTACGTACTTCTTCTTTATGTACTTGCGGGTATTTGTATGACTTAGTATATACAGGGACTTCATCTTTTGTTTTTATACTATGTTTAATTTGGTTGGTGAAAGTTAACTGTTGATCTTCAAAATGGAATATGTCAGGATACTTTTTCATTAAACTAAGATTTTCGGATTTTTCCTCTGAATTCATATGATCAGTACGAATTTTTGAGAGATCAAAATTATTATTACTTGTTTTAATACAGTTAAAATTTGGACTAGAAAATGTGACATAGTCATCAATTATTTCGACATTAATTATATTTGGAATTTTGAATTTGATTTTATTATCAGTTGGGTTTATAACTGTGCATAAACAATGGTAGTCTTTAGATACGGTCACACATTCAGGAATAAATAAGTTTTGAAATGTGGAACTAGTACAGTACCGTCTTCAACATTTACTTTAATTTTTAGAATTTGTTCCGCGTTTGGTTCTATAATACTTTCGATTAAATTAATGGAAATTACTTCTTGATTTTTATTGTTTCTGTTATCAAGATAATGTATTTTTATTTTTGAATTTGGAGAGATAATTAAATCGTTTGCGGTATCAATTGATATTTTCAGATTTTTTAAATTATCCATGCCAAGTAACATATCAAATTGATCGTGAAAATTAAATAAATGATATTTTAAATTTTGATTAGTATTATTCAAATGAAATATTTTGGAAACAGGAATTTTTGTACTATACAACTCTGTGGACGTGCCATGAGCTGTTGTAATCTGAAACGGGTTTCGAGTGATAAGGTCTTTATAAAATTTAAATGCAATATTTGGTTTGATAAATGATTTTGTGCTACCTGTGTCTATAAGCACTTTAAAATTATTTTCGGGAAATATTATAAACGGGAGTTTGCTTTGATTTATTGTGAAATTCATTAATTCAAAGTGAGTTGAGATATTTGATCTTGGACCAAGGCTTGTTCCTTTAAAAAAATATTCTCTGCTGTTTCATTCGTGTTTTCATATTCTGACTGTTCGAATATTTGTGCGTAATCGTCGTAAACATCGTCGAAATTGTCTACGTAACCACTTTGGTTAGGTTCATCTATATTATATAATTCTTCAGAATTAAACTTTGGTCTTTGTGGGTAATTTTGAGATTGAGTCATAGACCCTACTCTTTGTCGTTTTAATGCCATATTTCGTGGCATGGTATTTTGAGTAGAAATACTCATTGGGGTTGGTTTAGGAAGGTTATTGATTGGCCTCCTTGTTTGATTTCCATAATTATTTCTTTGTGTATTTGGATTAAAATTCGTTTGTCTATTAAATGGGTAAGAATTTTGATGCATAGGTTGCTGCGCACTTGATTGAGGTAACATATACCGTGGTGGTGTTGGGTGTGATAAATTTTGGAAATTTGGTTTGTGATTGAATTTTTGTGGCTTCTATTATTACTGAAATTTTTCGTGTATCTCATCATGTCATTATATTGAAAGTCGTTTGTAAGCATAGACAATGCTGAGTTTAAATCTGCGGGATTTTTCGCACGTATTAACTGCCCTATTGGTTCTTTCAAGCCTCTTAATAAAATTCGTAGAGCGTATTTTTGAAAATATTTAATTAAAACGTCTGCTTCGGCAGCTGCAGAATTTGTTTAAATATATGCTACTTGCAAATTAAGTGAGTGTTGTAATTTGTTGTAAAATTCAAACACGGATTCTTTATCATTTTGTTTCAGTTCAGTCAACTCTATACACAGAGTGTAGCTATCGCGTTTATTCGCGTATGTGTTTACTAAGGCGGTTTGCAAATCTTTCCAAGTTTTAATTACAGAACTAGATATGTTTATGGCTGCGTCGCCTTTTACTTTAGACAGGATAGTACTCATCAGATATTCATTTTGAAAATCTGCTGAGTTAGTTGTATTATAAAATTTGGTGACTATTTTTGTACAAATGTCAATGAATCTGGGTAGAAGTTCGCGTTCACCCCTAAATTCGGGTATCATATCTAAGTATTCTTTCTTTAATTCGTTTGCCATTGTAATTTTGTTTACTGTGGCTTGCAAAATAGATTGTTTCAATCGAAGTGGGATTTTAGTTTGAGAAATTGGTATTTGGTTACGATCTTCGAGATCGGAGTCAGATTCAGAACTTGTACTCGAGTCCGAGTTTACATTAGAAATTTCTCTAAGTGACATAAGTGTACTCACAGCAGAAGTAGCAGCACTCGCTTCATTTGCCCTGAAGTCGATGATGCAGGTCTTCGTGTGGTGCAGGAGGTCTGGTTGGCTGATGTGCGTTCAGCTGCGGCAGGCCCCAGGAAGTGGTTCGACGGCGTACTTGATTTCTCACTAAGTTTAAGGGTTCGTTGCTAAATGAATCAATGAAGTGAAACGAATTATGTACCCTAATTCGTTTTAGCAATCCTACCGACTGCGCCAGTTAAATATCGAGACAATACAAGTCGCTTTTTAAAAAGTTTATTTATTGTTAAAAACCTTAATTTATGTCTTTACAATATAAGCTCTGAATACAGACTAACTAACATTCTACGGTTCTTCAAAGAGGAAAACTACATTATGTAATTCATCTAAACTAAGCATAATATGATATATATGAAATGGGATAAATGTCTATTCAGCATAAAGTGGCACTTTATTTATGTGAGAACAATAATGTCGTTTATTACTACAAGAATACTAGTTTCTGACTAACTCTAAGATAATGAAATTACAATTTTATATGAAGGAAGTTAAGTGTCAAGTATCTGCAAGTTCAGCGGTCTGGGCTGTGGTAACTCCTCCTTCGCTAGAATTGTGCTTCGTCGGGGAGCTTCAGCGCCGTCCTAGGGGATGAAGTTCGCGGTTGAAGTTCGATGTCTTCGACCTTGGGCTGTTCTTTTTTCTTGTGGAACATCTTTCGGAAGTAGACTGCAGCGGTGATGATGGCACCGATGATGAGAATTATATACAGTGCACACAATGGGTAGTTGAACTCTTCTGCTTTAATATGATCGTTATAATACAATGTGTCATCGAATTTGTTTATTGGTTTTAATTCGTTGATGGAGTTTAGTTCGATAGCTATTTTTGGAATTTTTGTAATATTGTAATTAATTTCGTAATTTTCGATTACTAAGGGTTTGCCAAATGTTCCTTGTTTGAAGAGTAAGTTTTTATTTTGGATTTCAAGTTTACAGTTGTCTTCTTTAATTAAAAGTATGCCTTGTATGTTTCTTATGCTGTCGCCTTGTTTGCATTTGGCTTGCAAGTGTTCAGGATTTGGAAAAATTACTAAATATTGGTTAATTTCTTCGATGTACTCGATGTGATTTTTCTTTATATTTAGTTTAATGAAATGGCAATTTTCGACGTTGTTTTGTAAAATAAAGTTCTTCTCACAGGAATCTTCGGTAATTTCCTTAATTTTATTGGGACATTGATAAATATTTTCTTTATTGCGAGTGCACATATCATATAAAGATCTTAAATGACCATCTTCAGATTTCAGAATATACTCGCTATTAGGAATGATAGTGACAAATTCGGAATTGTGTTTTGTGGGGGTTGGAATTAGATGGATAAGTTCAAACTGGGTTTCGTAATTTATAGGAATTTCTATAAAGTATATAATTTTGTTAGTTTGCATTTTGCAATTGACTGAAATTAATTTTTCAATTTCTAAAAGATTTTCTGAATTTATTTCGAATGGTAATTCGTTATTATAAAAATTTGAAATTTTGTTTAATTCTTTATATAGGTCGTGTGACTTGATGATGCTTGGATGCAAGGTATGAAGTTTACAAAAAGTTAGAGAATTTTCAATATCTTGTAAAGTATTGAATGTCATAGTGTACAGAGTGTTTAGTTGGTTATAAATGTCTTTAATTAATAATTTATTATTATTTTTGTCTCCAGCGATAACAATGTGAATAAGTTGTTCAATTTTTGATTTTAAAATATTTTCGTTTTCCCTGATAGTGTCGACAGTTTTGTTGAAATACTCTATCATTTGGTGACTTACAGAATATTGATGTTTGATTTGATGGTTTAATTTGAATTGATTTTCTTGTGTTTTAAAATTTCGGTGTATCTCATCATCTTCAGCATCTAAATTTCCAGTTATAGATTTTACTACTGTTCCTAAGCCGTTAAATATACCTCGTCTAGTTCTAGGGTGTGTAGAAAAATGATTAAATTTTTCGTTAATATTACTTTGTAAGTATTCTACGATTTTGTTGTTATTTTCGTAATCTGTAGTGACTGTTTTGTCCGTGTTTATTGTGTGTATGAGATATGAGTATTTTTTATTGAGATTTTCGTATTGTAACTTGAGAGGTTGTAAGTCGTAAAAATGTACGAAAGTATGTTGAGTTCTTTGCAGCTTTGCATGTCCGAGGTTAATAGTCAAAGTCCTGGGTTAAGGGTGATGTCCTTGATATCTATTCCGTATGCGTACGGGAAGTAGAGGGACCTGGAATTGCGGGATATTTGTTAATTATTTTGCGGGGTCTTTTTATGTTTGCAAGGTGAATTTTTGGTTGTTTCTTATCGTTATTTTCGGTATCTATTTCTGCGATTTTTAAATTTTCGTTAATCTTTTTAATTTTTTCTTTCTTAAATTTTTGATTTTTAGTTTTGTTTACTTTCTGCTTGTTGTGAACATAAACAGTTTTAGGTATTATAGGAAGTTCTTCGCGTTTTTCATTTAATTTCGTAATTGTTTTGGTCTTGTCCGTTTGTAATTTGTTGTTAATATTTTTGTACATGAGTTTGGTCTTTTCTTTATGTTTCTGGATATAGTCTTGCGTTATTTGTTTTTCGAGTTCTATGTCTAGTGGAGAATTTGTTTCGAGATGTCCATTAATAATTTCTATAGGTTTTAGATTAGTAGTGCTATGGTTTGTGTTGTTGTATGCCAAGATTGCATAGTTAACTTTGTCTTCTATTAATTCATTTTTGAAATTGTCTTGCAAGTTGAATAAACGGATGTGTTCTATTAATGTGGAGTGAAAACGTTCAACTAATCCGTTTGAATTTGGATTTTGGGAACATATAAAGTGTATTTCAATTTTGTGAAGGGCTAGTAGTTCTTTCACAATATTGTTTTTAAATTCAAGTCCATTGTCTGAAGTAATTAGTCTTGGTATTCCGTGATGAGAGAAAAATTGGGTTAATAGAGATTTCGATAGCATTGGTGGAGTTCACTTTATATGCTTGTGCATATTTCGATAATGCGTCTATGATGGTGAGGAATTTACTGTTTTCTAGGGTGAGTTTGTCTATGTGAATCATGTCTAAAGGTTTATTAGGAGTGGGGGTAACATTAAGCTTGGGTTTTATAGGATTTCTTTCGTATTTCGCTGCTAAACAGATTTCACATTTATTTACAAAGTCTGTGATAGTTCTTAATTGATTTGGCCAATAGTAACGTTTCTTAATTTGTGTGTGGACTTCGTTAATTCCACGGTGGTTCGATTTTTCTTCATGATAGTTCGTAATAACTTGTAAAATTTCATCTTCCTCTTCTACGTCTATTAATTTTGAATTACTTTTGATAAACATGATTTCCGAGTTTTTGAAATATTTTTGTAGAACATTACTAAATTGTTCGTAAATGGGACTTTCAAAGTATAAATAATATTTGATACGTGGTTGTATGTATTCTTTAATGAATTTAACAATATCATTTTCAAAATTTATTTCAGATATTTGGATATAGATTCTCATTTTGTCAACATGAAATTTCTTAATTTTTGGTTTGGATGGGGAATGCTTTACTTGAGTTATAAAAATTTGGTTTTTGCCGAAATTTACTGGGGATTCAGTAATTGTTATGCCAACTACGGGATTTTCGGGATTTGAATGAATGGTTTGGTCGGTTTCAGGGTCCTTTTGTTCGTCTTCATCTGGTTGAACTATTAAAAATTGGGTGTCTTCGGGGTTGTAGCTATCATTAAAATTTTCTATAAGATCGTAAAGGTTTTGGAAGTCTGAATCTACTGAGTTTACGTTTGTATCTATGTGTATTATACTATTAACTGGATTTTCGTCTGAGAAGTTAAAAGATTCTCCTGTTTTTGGATGATATGTGTAAATAGTAATTTCTATGTGTGTATTTGCAAAAATTGTTTTAATTAATGACTCTAATTCGTTAAAATCTTTTCTGTCTAATCCTGAGCAAATTTTTGGAATATCTAATTTTATAATATTATTTTGTTCGCAAAATTCTTTTAAATTATTTAAACATGATTCTATATCTTTCATTTCTGGCTCAGATTTATAGTTTTGTTTAGTGACTAAATGAAATAAAATTCGATTATTATCAATGTGTTGAATTCTAATTTTACCTACTTCATTTAGTGATGTGTTCAAAAATTTTCTGCATTGAAATTTTGTTTCTAATTGGGCTGCTATGCCTTTTGCTAGTTTACTATCTGCAGAAATACAGTGAGCGATATTATTTTTACTGTTTAAAAGATTTTCATTAACATATTTAATTTTTAAATTTGGTTTTATTCTCGAAAGTGCATCCGCATTTGTATTTAGAGATCCCTTTTTATGAATTACTTCGTAATCATATTCTTCGAGTTTAAGTCTCCAACGCATTAATTTGGAGTGGGGTTCTTTTAATGAATATAAGTATTGTAATGGCTTGTGGTCTGTTATAATTTTGAATTTTCGTCCGTAAAGGTATCTTCTAAAATATTTGGTTGCCCATGCTACGGCTAATAATTCCTTTTCCGTGGTACTATAATTTTGTTCAGTAGTATTTAGAGTTCTGCTAGCGTAAGCAATAGGTAGATCAAATCCAATAGGGCCTTGTGACAATACTGCCCCTAAGGCATAGTCGCTTGCGTCTGTGGTGAGATTAAATGGTTTGTTAAAGTCTGGGTATTGTAGGATGGGGTCATTCATTAGGAGTTTTTTGCAGGTATTGAAACGTATGTTTTGGGGGTCGTTGTGTTTAATAGCAACGCCTTTCTTTAAACATTTAGTCATTGGTTTTGTAAGTTGTGCCAAATTGTTAATAAATTTTCTGTAATAACCTAAAAGTCCTAAAAATGCTTTTATTTCTGTCGTATTTTTGGGTAGTGGATAATTTTGGATGGCATAGATCTTGTCAGGGTTGGGTTTTACTCCGTCAGGGGTTACTATGTGTCCAAGGTATGCTACTTCTGTTCGTAAGAATTCAGATTTTTCTAGTTGAATTTTTAAATTTGCTTTTCTCAGGCGATTAAATATTGTTCTTAAATTTTGTATGTGTTCCTGAAGGGATGTGCTGAAAATAATTACATCATCTAAATAAACGAGACAAATTTCGTTAACTAAATTTCGTAGAACATTGTCCATTACTCTTTGAAAAGTAGCGGGCGCGTTCTTTAGTCCAAATGGCATTCTCAAAAATTCGTAGTGTCCATTTTCTGTATTGAAAGCGGTCTTTTGAATATCGGATTCATTCATCTCGATTTGATGAAATCCTGAGGCTAGATCTAAGGTCGAAAAGTATTGACATCTGCCAAGTTTGTCAAGTAGCGTGTTACTATTGGGTATAGGATATTTGTCGTCAATCGTTTTGTCATTCAATTTTCGGTAGTCGATTACTAGTCTCCATTTCTTTTTACCAGATGCGTCTATCTTTTTCGGGACAATCCATATAGGGGATGACCAGGGTGAATGGGATGGACGTATTATGTCTTGTTCTAACATTTTGTTAATTTGGCTTTGTACCTCTTTACGATGTATTTCGGGGTATCTATAAGTTTTAGCGTAAACGGGAATCTCATCTTTCGTGCGAATGAAATGTTTCACGTCAATAGTAAAAGATAAAGGTTCATTGTCACAGTGAAAGATGTCAGAAAACTCTGTAAGCAGTTTTTTCATCTCATGTTTCTCTTCTTCGTTCATATGGTCAAGTCTAATTTTGCTCATATCTAATTCCTTTTTTATTTCATTTTGTTCAAAATTTAAATTATTTATTTCAAAATTGTTTAATGGTTGGATTTGTACACAATCTACAGAATTTAAAATTTCATTTTCGCCTAAGTTTATAATTGGATAAATAATTTCATAATTTTGAATTTTAGCAAGACCTTCTGGGATAATTATATTGTTTATTTTAGTTTCGGGGATGAATGCTTCACCATTTTCGATATTGTGAACGAATAATTTGGAAAATCTTTCGGATTTAGGGGGAATTTTTATGTAATGAGATTTTGGAAGTATTTTGTGATAATAAATTTTTATTTCTTGATTTGGGGTAGTTATTTTATCATTAGTCAAATCGATATTTGCACTTAATATTTAAATTATCTAGACCTAATAGGATATCAAAATTTTTATGGAAGTTAAATAAATGGTATTTTAACATCGTATTGGGTGAGTTGAATAATTTTGAAGAGGGTATTACAATGCTATAATTTTCAACGGATGTTCCATGTGCAGTTGTAATTTTGAATGGATCGTTTTTTATTTTATTTTTGAAGAATTTATTTGCGATAGTTGGATTTATAAAAGAGCGTATACTGCCAGTGTCTATTAGGGCCTTTAGATTCATTTCCGGGAAATTTATGAATGGTAGTTCGCTGTGTTTATGAATTACATTCATTAGTTCAATATTTGTTCCGAAGCTGTTATAGGAAAAAAATCAGTTTGCTCGTTTTGATCGGGTTCGGTTACGTAATAGTCTGAATGTGGTTCGTTTTCACAATATTCTACATTTTGTTCGTTAATTTCGAGTTCTGTATAATCGTTTACTTCAGTGTTAAACATTTCTTCAGCAATAACGTTAGGTCTGTTTTGGGAGTGGAAGAATTGCTGCGGGCGATAAGGATTAGAACTCGAGCGTGGTGTGAACGACTGCCTCGTGCTGACACTCATAGGCGTCGGTTTGGGAGGTCTAAAATTTGGATTTGGTTTAAAAACATTTTGCTGGGGTTGGTTATTGGATTTGACAATTTGATTGTTGGAACTGTGATTGTTTAAAGGTTTATTATATTGTTGATTATTGGGGAATTGGTTATTAAAGGGTCTAAAAATTTGAGTGTTAGGTGGGGTAGGTCTGTACATTAATTGAGGGTGTTGTACTTGTCTAATTTGGGTATGGATAGTTTGTTTTTGTTTAGGTTGTTGTGAGTGATGAGTGTTATTTTTGAATTGTGTATTTGCATGTGTACGGCTCTGTGTTTCTAGTTGGAAATCATTCGTTAACATGTTAAGACAACTATTCATATCTTTCGGATCTTTGGTTCTCATAAGAGTCCCTAATGGCTCTTTGAGTCCACGAAGTAATATTCTAACAGAATAATTTTGAAAATAGCTAGTAAAAACAGGTCTAGCTGCTTCGCAAATTTGGGTATTGATGTATGAAATTTGCAAATTTAGAATGTGCTGAACACGATTATAAAAATCAAACGCTGTTTCGTTTCCTTGCCGTAACTCTGTGATTTCGATATTTAAATAATAATAATAATAATAATAATAATAATTTATTCCAAAAAAGTTGTACAGAAACAACGTATGGAATCCAACAATATTTGTTTTCAATAATTGACTACAGTTGTTAATAACTAATTTAAATATTTACAAAGAGCTAATTTATAAACTTACCTAATTTATGAATTATAATATTATTAATTAATTAATATTACAATAATAATAACAAAACCAGATTTTAACATTAATTACAATTAACAGAAGGTATTATTTTTACAATCATTAAAATAATCGGTACAGTTATAGTATTCCTTTTGTATGAGAATTTGTTTAATTTGAGACAGTGATCTTTTTACCTTTATTTTTTTGTAACATTGCGGTAACGCATTGTAACATATTATACTGGAATAGTAGAAACCTTTTTCATAGGCAGTTGTATTGTGAGATGGGATTTCTAAAATATTATTTGAATTTCGTGTAGAATAAGTAGAGTGGGACACCGAATTATACTTATGTATATTAGTAAAAACGTGTTTTAATAGAAGATAAATATAACAGCTGTGAATAGTAAAAATATTTAATGCAACAAAGTTGCCTCTACAAGATTCGTTAGGTCGTAGATTGCATAATATACGAATAGCTTTTTTTTTGAATAATAAAAACATCATCTATAAGCTGAGAGTTGCCCCATATCAATAAACTGTAAGTTGCAATGGAATAAAAATAGCTATAATAGACACCTTTTAGCGAGTTTTTGTCAATACATTTATTTAAAATTCTCATGCAAAAGATAGATTTATTCAGTTTAGGAATAAGGTTAGACGCTTGAGTGTGCCATTTAAAATTGAAATCAACATTTATTCCTAACAGACTAATTGATGTAGTGTAATGTATCTGTTTGTATTGAATACTCATTCTATTTGAATCAATGCTAGTTAGACTGAAATCTATAAAGTTAGTTTTACAAAAATTAAGTGTTAAAAAGTTTGTGTTACACCATTGTTCTAATTTTTTTACAAGAGATTCCATATTATTTAGCAGAGTAGGTAAGTGTTTATTGCACGAAATAAAATATGTATCATCAGCATAAATAGTACATTTGAAATTATCATTATCTTCGACAATATTAGCAATATCATTAATGTATAACACAAATAATAAAGGGCCTAACACTGAACCTTGAGGAATACCGCGTGTTACATTTTTGGAATCTGAGAAATACACATTTGAATAGCCTTTTACATTTTTGTGAATTATTTTAGTCATTTGACGTCTATTTTGAAGATAGGATTGTAACAGGTTATGGGCAGTCCCTCTAATACCGTACCATTGAAGTTTCGATAATAAAATTGAGTGATTTACGGTGTCAAAAGCCTTTGACAGGTCACATGACAGTCCCATAACAAACTGACGAGAGTCTAAACATTTTAATACATAGTGAGTTAGATCACAAGCGGCACTAATTGTTGATTTATTCTTTATGAACCCATGCTGACACTCAGTTATTATATTATTATTGTTTATAAAAGAAATTAGGCGAACATATATTATTTTTTCAAACACCTTAGAAATTACCGATAAGAGCGAAATTGGTCTATAGTTATTAGTGCATTGAGGGTCACCTTTTTTGAAAATTGGTGTCACTATAGATTGTTTATAAATATCGGGAAATAAGCCTTCTTCTAATGAAAGATTAAATAAATAACATAAGGTTGGCGTTAAATTCACAGAACATTGTTTTAGAATTTTTATTGATATATTATCAAAACCCGAAGAACTCGTATTTTTGAAAGAGATTATTATAGAAAGAACTTCTTCTTCTGTTGTAGGATTTAGAAAGATTGTATTATTGATATTATTACGTAATGTGTGTGATGTGTTATTTGTATATGTTGTATTAGGTGCTGGAAGCTGCAAAAACTGATTGTTTAATAAGTTCGCGACATCATTTGGATCTGAAACAATGTTGTTATTAAGCGATAACTTTATATTATCTGCACTATGCTGTTTTTTATCAAAATTTATTTCTCTGTTTATTATTGACCAGGCGGTTTTTGTTTTATTAGATGACGTATTAATTTGGTGTGAATAATGTAGTATTTTTGCTAATGTTATCACTTTTTTTAATACCGCACAGTATAGCTTAACAAAAGACAAAAAGTTTGCGTTACGATTTAATTTCACTTTCAGTAGTAATGTTCGTTTTGTTTTACAAGATTTTTTTATGCCTGGTGTTATCCAATCATTAAATTTAAGTTTGTTTTTCTTTTGCGTTACCACTGGAAAAGCAGATTCAAATTGTTCTTGTAATGCGTTATTGAAAAATATATATTTTTCATTTAAAGGTAGGGCACTATCATAAATTGAATCCCAGTCAGTATTTTGAATTAAATTATTAAATTTTATTATATTTTTTTTAGAAAAAACCCGTTTTTTAATAAGATTATCTTTTGACGAGATATCGGGCAGTAATAATTCACATGTAAGTGCAAAATGATCCGAGAATCCTGTATTTAGTACCTTCGAAGTTGAAATAACTCCTTGATTGCAAAAGATGTTATCAATGCATGTCGAAGATGACGCAGTTACTCTGGTGGGTTCAGCAAAGATGGGAAACAAATTAAAAGAGCTCAGTATGGACTCTAGGCAATCCTTTAATCGAGAATTTTCCAAAAAATCTATATTAATATCTGCCATGATACAAATTTTAGTAAAGTTGTTTTCATATAATTTTGTAAGAAGATGTTCTAATTTATCAAAGAAAATATTCACATCACTTTTAGGTGTTCTATAAAGCGAGACAAAAATCAGAGATTCAGACAAATGTTTTAGCTTAATAACTGAGAATTCAAAGTTGCACTCTTCAATGATATTGTCAAACTTGTTTATCTCAGAATATTCAATATTCTCTTTTACAAATATACATGTGCCTCCACGTTGCATAAACGTTCTACAGGAGAAAGATGCTAGTTTATATCCTTCTATTTTTATTAATTTTATATATGTTTCATTTAGCCAATGTTCATTAAAAGCTAATACACATGGCAAAAATGATAGTTCATGTTGTAGAAGTAAATTAATATCATCAATTTTATTATTTATTCCTTGAATGTTTTGAAAATAAATGGAGAAGTTCGAGTTGTTCAGTAGTTGCTATCCAGAATTATTGGTATTTTCATCTGCGATATTATTAATTTCAGTATTCGATGATTTAGTAACGACTCGTGGAACTCCCTTTATAAATTTTATTGTTAAGTTTTTATTTCCTTGATCTGATTTCTGTTTTAATTCATCTTTAACTTCTCTCAATTTTTGTAGTTGCATAGGTGTTTGATCGGTATTGACAGAGATATTTAAACTTTTAAGAAGTTTTCTATTTTTAATTACACATATAGCATCTGATCTATTTTGAAAGGAGATTCGGAGTGGTCTTATTTTTTTGTCTCGATAGTTACCAATACGTTTAACAGTATAATTTTGAAATTTTGAATTTGGAATATTTTTTAAGATTTTGGTTGTTTCTTGAAAATCATAATTTGTGCAATCTTCCATATGCTCGTTTAAAGAATGGTTTAATGCTGTAGTGCATTCTGAAATATTATATACTATGATATTATTAGCTCGGTGTAGTCTATTTAAAATTTCAGCCTGCATTACTTCAGGATTCAATGAATTATTTTCTGTTTGCAAATTTGGGTTATTTTTGCAAGTGGTAATTTCAGAGACCTTAGTTTCTAGTTCTTCTAAGCGTACTTCGAGTTTCATTATTTTCTCTTTAAACATTTCATTATCAAGTGATAATTTTTCAAATTTGAAATTAAGAGAATCAATACTTTGTTGGAGATTACTTTGACTTTTTAAAATTAAATCTAATTTGTTACTCATATCTCGAGTATATGTAGGTGAGCATTCAGTACATTTCCAGCTTTTTACTGATTTATCAGTTCGCATATTATGGAATTCTTGCACACTTACTTGCGCACAGTCCAAGTGATAAACACCTTTGCACAATCCAGCACAGAACAGTAAATCACTGTATCTGTCTACTTGTTTTTGGCATGATCGACAGCAAGACATGGTGATAAATATATTGGCTGATTGTACTTACAGAGATGAGACACGTTGGTTTTATTTTAAATAAAATTGAAGATTTAAGCGATTTTGAACCTTATCACTACCACTGTTTTTAAAGAACTATGTATATGAAATAACTCGAGCAGTGCAGATACACTCGCGATCACTTGATGCAATATGAAGACAAATCACTTATACGTCAACTAGCACAAAAATCAAATTTTTGTAATGTATAATACTTTGTAAATATTTATATAGATAGAGCACTGAAAAATTCGACTTATCATTAGGCTATTTAAAGTATATAAGTCGCGTTTATCGGAATACGCGTTTAACAATGCATTTTTCAAGTCGTCCCACTTTCCAATTGTGGTGCTAGCAATGTTAATCGCGGCATCGCCTTTTATTTTGGCGAGTATGCTCGACATCAAGAATTCATTTTGAAAATCTGATGTGTCAACCAAATTATAGAATTTATTCACTAATTTTTCACAGATTTCTATGAATCTACTTAATAATTTACTGTCGCCATAAAATTCAGGTACCATGTCCAAATAGTATTTTTCTAATTTTGGCGGGGGTACAGGTGGAGCTACCTGTGCGTGTGTTCCGGGTGGTGCCATTTTTGTTTTATTAGTTTTCTTTAGATTGGGGCTAAAACTAATTTCGAATGGAAATTCGGGTTCTGAGTCAGAGGATTCTGTGGTAGTATTTGGGGTTTCGCGATCAGAATCTGAGTCTGAGTGGTATTGATAATTATTTGACATGTGTTACTCACAATAGAAGAATTACTCTGTCCATGGGTAGTGTCGAATCCTGGAGTCAGCTCTGTGTTCCTCAGGGCCTGGTTCTGCATGTCACGATGTTCCCTCGTAGGTGTGTTGAACTTGGACTCGTACTGGGACCTTTTCTTTCTTCTTATTTCTTTTCACCTTCTGATTTTCGGTTAATCGTTGATACAAACGCGGATTTCACTTTGCGCGGAAATTCGCCCGAAAATAATCCGTTAGACTGCGCCAGTTATATGAAATATGAAATTACAATTTTATATGAAGGAAGTTAAGTGTCAAGTATCTGCAAGTTCAGCGGTCTGGGCTGTGGTAACTTATATATATATATATATATATATATATATATATATATATATATATATATATATATAATAAACTATAATAAACTATAATAATAATAGTATTAAATAAGAGTAATAAATAATATTTCTTTATTGACCTAAGTCAACGGCGAGGTTCAGCCACACCTAACCTAACCGATACAGTAAGAGTTATTACATTATTGTCAACTAACAATGAACACATTGAAACGAAACATAATTAGTAATAATAAACAATTATAAATATCATGAACACATATTAATTTTACACAGTAACAAAACTACAGAAAAGGTTTACATAATATGACTGATAGTTATAAAATATGATTTATATGATTTTTAAAAGAGTTAACAGACAGAGATATCAAATGTGAAGGAGCATTATTATAAAGGTTGGAGCTAAATATGAAAAGGAACATTTAAATTTGGATATTTTAAAGGTTGGGATATCTTACAGATCTTTTTCAGGGGGTCTATTCTAAATTCATAGCCACATGTGCTATCCGCTATCCGCTATATAAGTTCCACTACTAGCCAACAGATGGATTCAAGTCGGATAGCCACATGTGCTATCCGCTATCCGCTGTATAAGTACCACTACTAGCCAACAGATGGATTTAAGTCGGATAGCCACATGTGCTATTTGTTACAATTATAAATAATTATTTTAATTTAAATAGGTACTTACAATATATAGATATTAATCAAATATTATTGATATAACACACGAACACAAGTATTTGATCACAAAATTGAAAAGCCGAACTACTTGTCAACTTAACATCTGGCAATATTAATAAGTTCCACTACTAGCCAACAGATGGATTCAAATCAGATAGCGGGATGAGGACCCCATCTGTTGGCTAGTAGTGGAACTTACATAGCGGATAGCACATGTGGCTATGAATTAGAATAAACCCCCTGCTAATGAATAATGGTAACCTTTGACAACGAGTTTTTCATGCAAATAGGGAGGAATGCCAGTAACCCTTATGTTATGAGTGAAACAATTAAATGATTTTATTAAATGGCCATCAATCGTGCGATAGTGTGATATATGATCACATTTACGAATACCATAAACATGCATTCTGAAACAGAGTTATTCTATGTTTTTCTGATTGAGTTAAATTTGGGATATAAACAAGCACAATAATGAAGTAATGGTAAAATTAATGTGTTGATTAACCGTAATTTAGCTTGCAAGGATAAGAGGTGATGAACTGATGGAGTAGTTTAAGTTTAGCCGCTGTTAATTTTTTTGTTAAGTGACCTCTAAAATTTAAATTTTCATCGATCTCTAGACCTAAGCTTTTTATGGAGGGACTACGTTTTAATTTAACATTATCTAGCTCAATATTTACTGTATCATTATATCCAAAGATAATAAGAGATGATTTTTTAGCGTTTATTTTGAGGCCATTATTTTTTATCTACTCTGTAAGCAAATATAGATCATTATTGATTAAATCAGTTTTCTCAAGAATTTCAGTAGGACTGAAAGATGCTAAAATTTGCGTATCATCAGCGTAAGAGTGTGCCGAGCAATAAATCAACACTGATGGCATGTCCGCCACATAGATTAAAAAAAAATTAAATAAAGGGCCCAAAATAGATCCTTGCGGTTTCAGATGAGATAATGACAAAAATATTTATCAGTTAAATAATTCCTATACCACTGAACAGCGTTCTCGGAAAAATTATAATATTTTAGTTTGGCAATGAACATGTTGTGATCCACCATGTCGAAAGCTTTGGTAAAATCAATCTGAATTAGTGCAGACAAATTTGATCTATCCAGATTATAAATAATAGTATCTACAATGTTAATGAGACTAGACTGAGTGCTGTATCCTCGTCTGAATCCTGACTGTGTACATGGTAAAATATTATTATCAGATATGTAGCTCATTATTTGATCACTACATAACCTTTCCAAGACCTTAGAGAGTGTCGGAAGAATGCTAATTGGGCGCAAGTAATTAAATGTCATTGCATTATTTTTTTTTTGCAATTGACGTAACAATAGCCACTTTCCAGATATCAGGGACAACTCCCTCCAACAAAGCCGTATTCATGATATGAGTAACAGGACCATTTATCACTGGTAAAAATAATCATTTTTAATGAAATGCCATCCACCCCAACTGCATTAAACTTCAGTTTGTACAAAATGTTGTATATAATTGCATTATCCACAAGTTTAAAGCATTCTGTATGCAAATTTCAATATTTATCATTAATGTAATGATTTATAGTATTATCGTTAATATTCGATGCTCCAACTTTATTTATTAGATACTGAGCATAAGATTCAGAATTATGTAGAGAAGATGAATTTTTTTGTTCAGTTTCCTTTGTAACTCCAACACGTTTTAGATTTTTCCATAATTTATTAGTTTTTGAGATTGTTATTTTTATCATTCTCAAGAAATGCTTGCTTCTCTCTACGTATCGCAGCAGTAGTAAGGTTACGTAATTCCTTATAATTGAATTTGCCCTCTGTTTTATATTTTCCATACTCCTTTAATGTTCTATCCCTTTTTTCCACATTATTTGAATGACTGGAGTAATCCACGGACTGTAATGTTTACCTACTTTAATAGTTTTTATAGGAGCATGTTCACTAAATAATGCAGAAATTTGGTCATTTAAATGAGCATTTTATCGTTAATATTATTAAGGTAAAATATTCTATTCCAATTCACTATCTGCGATAAAGTTATTACAGTGTCTGGTCGCAAACCTGGGGGAACCGTGTTCGATCCCGACCGGCGCCAAATATTTCGAATTTTAAATGGCACAAAAGTGGCCCCTGTGGTACACTCTCCACGCCAGCAATGAGTGCCCGTGAGGTGACGCCTGGTAAGCGCCCACACGGTAAAATATATCGTCATCATTACCGATGTCTACATGTGTTGTAGATACTGGCACACCCAGAAATGGGTAATATGCCGTGATGATATATTTATTTGTATCATACAAATATTTACAGTATAATTCTAAAAGTAAAATAACAGATACAAAAGTATTATTTAACAGTACGTTTATTTTATAATTATTTACTTAAATACCAAATATTTTCAAGATTTTTAATTCTTATATAGATAAACTTCATAATTTTTCCTGAAGGTGGCTACACACTCAGGGAATGTACATGCCATTTTTAGTGACTTTTAACCTATGTTTTACGTGTTGGACGCAGTTGGACGACTGATTCGTGTTAAAATCATATTTTTTTTTTCTGTATCAGCAAATTTAAGACAAGGTAATGAAACTAATGAATTTGTGTGAAAATATAAATCTTTTTAGATAAAAAATAGTAGTATTGCGTACAGAGTGTACTTGTGTACTACCGACAGTGTACCGCTAGGGCAAGAAAGACTGTGATTGGTATTAAAAAAAAACGTCACACACGGGAAATTTGAAATAAGAATCTTTAAAAAAAATATATTTTGAAAAATATACAGTTGCCAGACGTAAAACATATATTAAAGTGAATAACTTGAACAATTCTTTCAGAAAATAAATAAATTGGAAAATGCGCAACTACCCTATTAAATTATATCGAGGAATATTAAATAATTGTGAAGGTAAGTTTCGCTAATCCATGTTTCTGTAACGGCTGCTATATCAAAATTAAATTCGTTTACAAATTCTTCAAAATTTAAAAAACAAGAATTGAGCGACCCAACATATAAATAACCGAATGTAAACGAAGTATTCCCAAATTGAATAAGCTTTGAATCATGTGTTTCTGACAAACTGAACCGAGTACAATACAAAGATTAAGACAAAAGTAATTATTAATACAGACAAAATCTGCTTTAGGCGTGTTCAGGCATAAATTATAACTTTACAGAAAGTGATTCAGTGAGATTATACACTAAAATAAAAGAATGTATTTATATGTATCAAAATCGAATGAGGTTACTTAATTTTGATGATATCCTTAAAATTAGTAATCACGTATTTATTACTTGTACCATGATCATTTACATGCACGATAACACGACCATCTGATGTCCACACATTCTTAAAAGTAAACTTATCTGCAGCGGTTTTGTAAAGTGCCAGGTTCTTCTTGGTCAGGTCCTCTCGTATGGTGATACCGCTGCCCTTCAGCATCTTTTTCTCCTTGTAAACTTTGGAGCGCACTTGGTAGCTCACAAATTTTACAATTACCGGCCTGGTGGAATTTTTTCTCTGTGGCCCAATTCTATGATATCGGTCAATGTTTTGCACGATACATTGTAACAATATGGTCGTCGATGTTTTCATTTTTAGTTTCATTTAGTCCAAAGATACGAACATTATTCCTGCTTGTATACTGTTCCAAATCGTTGCACTTTTTGTCAGATTCCGCGCAACAATTTTTTAAATCTATATTATATTGTTTCACTTTATTCACTTATTCTTGCAGCACATTAAATTTAGCCTCGAAAACTTTTTGCACAACACTGGAAGCTGCAGTAACGATAGCCTGAATAAAGGTCATGAGTAAGCATTTTGTACGATAGTAAAAAGCAACCGCTAAATATAAATAAATTCACTTTTTTAATAAGGGGAAAAAATATTGAATGCATGAACACGAGAACACGTCTCAGTCGACAATACATTTGCATATATCCTCTGAGCATTTTTTGACGGTGTATGTAATGCAGAAAGAATGGCCCACATAAAGCATTTTTCATCCTGGTTTTGCACATTTACACAAGCTTTCTTATCTTCTATTTTCGGCGGTAACGGAATATATGAAAATGCAGATATTGGATTATATTTATTGATATTAAGCTCTAAATGATTGACCTGCACCAAAGTCCACCCAATTTTATGTTAGATATGAGAACTAACTAAAAAATTAAAAAATATATTACCTGAAATTCTTCTGACTGTGTACTGTTACGTGATATGAAGTCATCATAAATCGTCAATACATCCGTGGATCGTGTAAATGTCGTGTTGAAGGATTTGATATCTTCATCCCCTTTTGTTGGTAAAATATACAGTTCAAATAATTCGAAATTTACTTTGACTTGATCATGTATGTTGACTTGTTTCTGAATTAAGTCACACACTTTATTTTTTATATATTTTAAAAACGTAACAATATCTGAATTTGAATTGTCATTGTTAATTTTGTATGAAATAATTCTCCGTTTAAAAGCTGTTTTAATAATTGAAATCTTTTTTCACAATCAGCACAGGAATTTAATTTGTTGATTTGTTTTTAAATGAGAATTAAATAGATTTTTTTTTACTTGAATGTTACACGATTCACAAAATACAAATTCATCAACATTTAATTATTTTCAAACCACCATATCATGAATTTATTTATGATGTCTTTGCAAACTGTTTTTAGTTTTATACACTACACTCTTTACATGTAAACATATTATATAGTTTATTCTTCTTCAGGTATCACTTCTAATATTTTTTCTTTAAAAGTATTCACAATGTCATGTGTTCCAGTTATACTTGTTTTAGTAAAAATTTTCTGCTTTTGGAACATTCTGTTGAACACATGCGCATTTTTCTAATCTTACGTTCACATATTTGACAATATTTGAAATCATTAATAATGTAGCTTTCCATATGTGTTACATTAGCGGCAACAAAAAGCGAATTTTCTTCTAAATTTGTTGCACATACTGTACAATAAAAACATATTTTATCTTCATAATGATTGTCATAATATGTACAAAAAATGCAATAGATTTAGATAAATTTTCGTTTAAATTTAGAAGATAATTTTTGTAAAATTGAGAAACTTTCATTGTGTAACAATATCCCTATTAAGTAATTATTGAGGCTTTCGTGGCTGGCATGTTGGGCGAAACGTTAGGTGTTAAACCTAGAAGACCATGGTCCAGCAACCCAAAAAAAGAGACAGCCTATAATATTTCTATTCTTCCTCTTCTACACTATAATAAATATAAATAGTTGATAATTATACAAATGTTTTATATATAACTTGATTAACGAATTTAAATTTTGCAAAACGGTCCGTTGACGCTGTTCTATTGACAATACAAACGCAAACCATTGTACTCTTTAATTAAATATTTCTTACCAACAACTAAATCGGATATTTTCTTATACTCAAACCCTGATGTCAAAGAGTTCAACGCTGCTAGAGACATGTTGAAGAACTGATTTAACTATAATTTCGTGCTAATTTATATACGCACATTGCAACAAAGAAAATTATTGTCTTGGGTGTGTGTCTGCACACCTGCACTTGATAAAAATCCGTCGTCCTGTTTTACTTTTACTATGCACATGTAATATACACGTGAGTTCCTCTATTAACTTAAAATATAAAAATTATAGAAACTTGTCTGCGTAATATTCTAGAATGAATGTTAACTTTTTTACGTATTCAAAATTATATATAAACGCTTATGATTCAGTAGTAAACTCAGTTTAAAATTTTAACTAAACTCAAAACTTATATTCCAAACTCAAGTCATCCAAAAAATGCCAGTAAGAAACGGTGCAGCACAAAATAATATTGTGTAGTGGTGGGATCCGGTTCCGGTTCGGTTCCGGTTCCAAAATTACCCGGGTACCCGGTTATTTGAATGTGTAACTACCCGGTTCTCGGTTCCGATTCCAAGACTACCCGGTTCTCGGTTCTGGAACCGAAACTACCCGGTTCTCGGTTCTGGAACAGAAACTACCCGGTTCTGGAACCGAAACTCATCGGTTCTCGGTTCTGAAATCGAATCTCATCGGTTCTCGGTCCTGGAACCGAAACTCATCAGTTCTCGGTTCTGGAATCGAATCTCATCGGTTCTCGGTCCTGGAACCTAAACTCATCGGTTCTCGGTTCTGGAATCGAATCTCATCGGTTCTCGGTCCTGGAACCGAAATTCATCGGTTCTCGGTTATGGAACCCGAACAGATTGAATCTTGAATATAGGTCGGAATATATGTAAAGTACATACTAAGTGCATTCTTGCATATTTTTAAGAAAATTGAATAATACATGTGCAAAATAAAACACGTGTGCATATAATATGAAAAATTTTGACAATTATGAATTATAAATTATTACTTTAAAGAAAAACTTTTATTAAAAATTTTATGTTCTGCTATGTGTAATTTGTATTTTGTATTTATATACATTATCAGGTATTTCCACTTTTACCACGGAATTTTCCCATTTCTCTACCCGACTCTTTGGTGTGAATTTGTAGTAAAGAAAATGGTACATATGAACAAAACATATAATTGTCTATTAAACAAAAATGATGGATTTAAATTTTTTACATAAACAAACAAAATATTAAATGGCTATATTGATTGTATTTAATCGAACTGAAGTTATAAAATTAAGAAATATTCCTTTATATTACAAAAGTGAGAGATCAAAATGTAAAGATTAAAGCAGAATGTATAAGTAGTTCATTGAAATTCTAGGAAATATTTATTGCATTGTCCCTTCATTTTATGGTTACTATTGTCATTATGTAGGTAGGTACCAATATCTTAGAACATCACTCAAGGTCAAGCTACTGTAATAAACCATGAAATGAAAATTGAAAATATATATATAATATGAAACTGAAAGTGCAAGTTGCAATTATGCGGTTACATTTTCTAAAAAAAAAATATCTTCTTCCTGCGTATGATATAATATTATTTACACATTATTACATGCAATTAAGTTAGGTACATAAAAAAAATAATATCATCCAATAATATTTCTCAAATAAAACAGAAAATCTGTTTATTTCTCAAAAATATCGAGGCTAATTTAAAATTATAAATGAATAATATCATTGATTCCATAACCAGAATCTGAAGTTCTATTCGAGAGAGCCGGTTCCTCTATCCGGAACCAGAACCGAAGATCGGTTCTATGACTCGGAACCGGAACCGAAGATCGGTTCCATTATCCGGAACCGGAACCGTAGATCGGTTCCATTACCCGGAACCGGAACCGATGACCGGTTCCATTACTCGGAACCGAAGATCGGTTCCATTACCCGGGTATCTGGGTACCCGGATAGTTTTGAAACCGGGTCTGGTTCTTGACAGCACTATATTGTAGCAATTTAGCAAATTAGAAATTTGAGACCAAATCTGGACAGGTGCATTCATTTTGATTTTGTCGAAATTGATTATCGAAGAGCAAATTTTGAAAATAGTATATTGTATATGTTGTGTTTTCGATGTTATAATAATGTTAGAAACATAAATTTACATAATATTTTAGATGGGCGTAGCAATGTTCGAATTTTTTACTTCTAAACTTAGCTTACTAATTATGTTATAAAAAAAATCAAAAAAATTGAAAATTTTTTTAGTTCATATTTGGACGAATCTCGAATTTTTTTCTGATTCGTCACATGGCGCCATCATATTACAGAAAAAATGAAAATTTGAAAGAAATTGCAAAACTGAATGCAATTCAAATAATTATTTTGTAGGGAAAATTTAATACCAAAAAAACTGAATATGACAAACAAGTACTAATTTATAAAAAATTCTATTATTTCAAACAAAAAATAATTTTGCTAATGCTTGGTTTAAATATACGTGTGTTTAGATGCCTGAGTCTTAAGTAATGTCATCGAGGGAATAGACAAGACGAATATTCAATTTTGTTTAATTATTTAGCACACACACACACACCCACCCACACACACACGCACACACAGACACACGCACACACAAACACACACACACACACACAAGAAAATATCTTAACAGTTGATTATTTTTTAAATAAAACAATTTATACAATTATAATGTTTTTATTATTAAAATATATTTTTCTTTACAAACTCCTTTACAATACATTCATTAGTCTTACATAAAAGACATTTTTTTTTATTAATGGTGGTGGTCCGTCAATATGGTCTTTATGTATAGGCAGGTTATAGTGGTCCATACAAGGCAATTTTTTTTATTACATCTGGACGAATTTTAAATTTGTATGGTAGGCCACATATTTTGTAATTCGAGTCCTTGAAACATTTCCAAGATGTTTATAAATTTTCTTCACTAATTCCTCCATACAAGTATACTATTGGTGCAAATTTACAAATGTGCGAAAATCGTTATTTGTGAGATACTCATTATATAATTCTTCATGATTGACACCTATATTGAAACAGATGGAAAATAACTCGTTCGCTATTATTTTGTCAGCCATTGTATATGTATTACGTGACTAAAGTATTATCTATACTAATCTATTTATGTTACAATATTTATTAGTTGGAACGGATACAAGGTTAGAAAGTTGTTATTAAGGTAAAGAAATAAAAACGTGTTCTTGCATCATTCATGTTGCAAACATAAATAGCTAGATTTTAACTTTCAGATATTATAATGATTCTAACGGGTCCAAACACTTCACCAGTTCAAACCAACAACCATCAAGGAGAAGAACAAATAACTGCTGTTCCATATTTAAACGTTTGCAACAATAATAATATTGAGAGTGACAGAATTTGTGTTCGTCTAAAATATGTACAATTTATGTATTGCTGGTTATGCCTGGATAACGAAATATTTCCCAGAGATATTGGTCCAGTATTATTGTGTACAGGTTGTTACACGTTAAATTTAATTGATGAAGACTATAATACTAAACAAGAATATATATTCAATTTTCTATAAAAGAAAAACACAACTTGGAATATTGGATTCAAGAAGAATTGCCAGATAAAAATTGTTTTAACTGTCGAGAAAATTTATTTGTAGTAGTACCAAGCTATATGTGTACAAGAAATATTCACAGCTAATAAAAATAATTTGAAAGGACTAAGATTATATTTATAGAGAAACTATCATCAGCTTAAAGAAGGTAAGCTGTAAGTAAATATGAGTAAATTTTATATTAATTATTTTATTTTTACAGATGGCATTCCCTCGAACGCAAGATGTTGCTAATCTATATTATACAGACTTTCAGGAATTAAAAAAGAAGGATCAAATGTGTCAAGATATGTATAAAGAAGAATATCTTTTGGTTGCATCAAACTATTCTCTAAATAAATCAAAAACCAAATGGCTAACAATAGGGTTAATTGGTAAGAGAAATTATACACTTATTATAAAATTTAGTTCAAGTAAGCCTGAAAAATTTGGATTACAATTTACTACTATAGAATGGAATGATTTAATGAAATATAAGGACATAATTTTGAATTACTTTGAATGTGGTAAAGATATGATGTATAAAAGTATTTCCGGGGATCATACATTAATATTAAGTAATGTTAACGGGAAAAAAATATTAACGTTAATATGGAATAGTAATGAGTATACTATTGTTTTGGAAATGGAGGCTGTACAAACTATTTTTCGAATAAGTCAAATAATTTTGCATAAAATAAACTTACTTGAATCTTTAAATTTTTTTGTTTATTAAAAAAAATTGTCTAGAGTAAATGATTACTGTAAAATAAATAATTGTCTAACTAATGAATGTATTGAAACTGTATTAGATAAAGATATAAATTTAAATGTGTCAGCATTTAAAGAATTATTATATTTTGTAGAGAAAATGGATTGTATAAGGATTTTCAAAATAAAAGTATAAATTAAATTTATTGTTTTATTTATTATACTTATATACATTTACAATTATAATACAAATTTCGGTGTAAGTACATCTAACCAATTTTTTATTACAAAAACATTTCATAAGGCACATATAAAGGCTGGAGAATATGAGAAACATGTAAAATTAATTGTGTTGGTAATATTTAAACTTGGATAGTGGACTAGATCAACGACTACAACATTAGCAGACAAGTTTAATTTGTTTTGTAGAAATTTCTTCTTCCTGGCTCCTTTCAGAAAGATTTTTGATGCATTTGATAATTCTGCTTCTATAATTTCAAGTGTATTCCAATAATCACTAGTTCCAGAATCCTAGAATAAGCCGTGATAATTATTGAGTAACCATTGTGTTTCTTTACGACGTGATTTATTCAATTGATTCCAGTCATAGGGCGCTTCCAGCAAAAAATGTTGTAATTTTTCACCATTTCTTGAAAGAATAGCAATTTCTTTCGGAATGAAGTCACCGTTGTTTGCTGTGAAGCCCTGAATGTCTGCTATAAACTCCATGGCACAACTAACTTTTTCACTCAAATTACACTAGCCTTTTAACGGTGCTACTCAAAACGTTATATTCCACAATATGATCGTGAATAATAAGACAGTAAGCTGTTGTTTCATCGGTGAAAATTTCTCTTGATTCAAACTCAAGTCTGACTTCTACGGGCACTGTTTTCAAACTGTCATTTTGTTTCGAATCCAACACTATAAGTGGTACTTTATTGATAAATTCATTTTTATTCAAAAGTGGTTGAGATACTGTCTCCTGATCATAAGCTTGTTGAAATTTTGTATGCATTTCGTAAAGAACAGCATAATGGTTGTTTTTTATATTTAAATTTTCATAAGGATAATTTTCAGAATTGAGATAAAGCTTAACATTAGAAATATTACAATGATCAAATTCACCAGCATTTTTGGCATCATTATTTTTCCTATCAGTTTGAAATCCTAATATAATATATCGAGGTTTCTCGAACTGTGAAGACGTTTTAATTGTCAATGTTTGCATTTGAGCAGCAGGAAGTAGCGGATATTCAAATAACGACCAGGATCGAAAAGGAATCTGAATTTGCTTATTTCTTTCCTGCTTTTTTAAAAATATGTCACTTACATAGACTTACTGCATACTCCATGAAAGTTTTATTTTTAAATTTAATTCTTGTGTAATGTATACATTCGAATTTACCTTTGATCTAATCAAAACAAGTTCTTCAACATCATCAAAATCTTTTTATAATCTTCAGCGAAACCAAGAATTGTGTTGAAAGGTATTAACACATTAAACTGGCCTTTATTATTAATAGTAAAAGATTCACCCCATCCAGCATTTTCGAGTATTTTTTTTGTGTCCTTCATGATATGAGCAGAATCCTTTTATTGTAGATGTTAATCCCACATTTTTACATCTATCAATCTCAATTCCATTCAGTTCATAACGAACCTCGTCAAACAAGTGTGCGATGCCATTATTGATAAAAGTTGATGTTGCAGCCGGCGGTGACCCATTTTTCTTTTTAGGTATAGAATTCGTGACTAGGAAGAGTGAAAACATCTTGCTTTTGAATTGGCATTCTTATCTGTTTAATAAAAATAAAAAATATTAATAAACTTACATTATCACTAATGATACACTTATCTCGTCCGAGTTATTAAAAGTCGTAGCAATATATGGTTGATGTGAATGAATTTCCACAGGTGTTATTGAGTCATCAAATAACACCTGTTCATCAATATTTAAAATATCATTCATTTTTCAGTGTGTAACCTTGCGCTCTTAACCCATTAAGGACGAAGTTTTTATTTTGTTTTAAATTTAAATTTTATTTTGTTTAATTAACTAATTACACTGTAAATCTTTATTCTAAATTAAATTCGAAAGAAATTAAATGCCAATTTTCCAGAAATATGGTGTTGCCATATGGCAACGCTAGGACGTAAGAGTATTAATTTTGTATACAATATACATATTTCAGACAAATCTTTATATTACATTTTGGTATGAAAACTAACATTACATTTTAACATAAACCAATGAATTGTTTACATGAATGTCGGTCATAATATTTTACCATTGATTCATGGTTATTTATATCAATCTCAGGAATAAAATATTTTAAAAATCTAATCTTTAACATATTCATTAGAGGACGAAGCTTATAATATTTGTCTGACTTGTCAATTTTAATGTTGTCGGGACAATGCAGATAACGGAATATCGAAATACGATCTCTTCGCATGTTTTATTAACCCATTACCGATGTCACCGGTAGTAGGTGAAATTTCTTTCCAGGAACCATATTGTATCCAGATAGTATAAGAATGGCTAAAAACATATAATCTCTCCTTGATTTACTGCAAAATTAGCGCAATTTGTAAATTTACTGTAATTCATTGTTTCCGCACCAATAAATTTAAAATTTCCTAATGGAGGAACAACTCAAAAATTTCTTCGGTGTTAGCCACTTGAAATTTTCATAATTTTGTTCGGGGAACAGTTTTTCTAAGTCAATTCGCCATTTTCCCAAGTAATTCTCCCTAAATGGGCTTTTAAATTTTCTTGTAATACTAGTGGAATTGGCTCAGTAACTTCCTCTTTATCATCTTCGAATATTTGAACTTCTGCGCCGGCCTTATAAATTATCAACTAATCCGCCATCATCTTCATCCGCGGAGTTTTCATCAGTTAGGTCACTGGGATCCTGCGGTTCAATGTGAATATCGCCAATATTTTTATTGTCAGAATAAGCATAATTCAAGCGCATGTTTCAATGTAAGACCACCAATGCAAATAAGAATGATTTTGAACACACTAAAGACTGGCGTTGCCATATGGCAACATAATAATTTACGGAAGAATATCTTAAAACTTATAAGTCGCCGACATATTTAAATATAACTATTTCATTAAATGATTATTACAGAAAGCGAAATCATGGAAATATAGATAAAAAAGAAATATAAATGGAAGAAATTTTATTTACAATAACTTGAAGTCCATGTGTCCTTGTTCATTTTTATATGCTTTCAAATATAACACAAAATTAACTAAAATAAGACAGTTCCCACGAATAAATATCTGCTACTGACAAATTTGTACTATATTCTGCAGATTACAGGGTAGAACATTAATATTAACTGAAAAAGTAATTCACAGTTTGGGCTAATTGATACTGCCTAAAGTTTTGCCATATGGCAACGCTAGTCTTTAATGGGTTAAATTTTTTATATTCTTAGCTGTGAGTCTGCGTACTGCGAAAGGTTGGTAGTAACGAGTTGTATTATTGTACTTAATACTAAACACTTTCTTATTATTGTCGAAATTAATTCCCATTAATTCGTTTTAAGTGTAATCTCACTGTAATTGTTTCTCCTCGAAAATCGATAATTTTACCTTCCTGATCAACAATCTTTATTGTTACATTGTCAATGACTGACGCTCACTGGCAAATAAATAATATTTGATGGTACTTCAACTATTTATATCCTGGCGGTACTTGTGGGAAAAAAACGTGTAGTATATGCTCGTTTGAACTATTTCGATATGAACCTGTACAAATATTGCAATTTATTTGTATGCTATTCACTTTCATTATGTTTACAATTGAGTCGGATTCATGCATCTTATTTTCATCCAAAATTTTTGGACTAAAACCTAATATCGAACCAATGCTGTCTGCCTTTGTAAAGTCTATTTTGTTTGTACAAGAAATTTGACAGTTGAAAGTATTAACATTCGCTGTAAGTAGAAACTTTATTTTTCTTCCACGTTGATTAGAAAAATGTTCACTATAATAATCTGAATCACCCAAAACTGATCGTATGTAATCACTTAAATCTTCAAACTCATATGATCCTGTTGGAATTGTTATAGATTTAATTTGCAATTTTAAGATGCAATATATTATTTTCTTCATAACTTAACATAACTTATTTTTTCCATCAGTAATATTTGGAATTGAATTGTAAGATTGAAAAACAACAAGACCAATAACCCATTCTCCTCCTCCTTCAACATTATTATCATTATTATTTTTCGTAGTTCAATGTAATGGTGGCGAAAAATCAGCACTTATACAGATGTTTGGCCGGTGTGACGACACTGCTCTGGCGCCAATTTGTGACGTCATTGTTCGATCGCCAAATTGTGACGTCATTATTCGGTCGCCAAATTGTGACGTCATCCTCATCCTCCATCGCTGCTTTTTGGGTTGAATCTTGCTCGGGCGCCATCTTGTATCTCCGTGTAACTGAGAGAGGATGAGGGAGGTTTGCGGATAGCTAGTCGTGTAGGCCAGGATTCTTAGGGTATTTTTGAGCAGTGAAAAATGCAGTACACTAAACTATGTTTATTTACACACTATGTACAATTTAATAAATGAATGCGAAACTGTGACTAATGTTATTCAAACTACTGAGAATTTTACTATCAAGTAAAACTGGATATATCAACTTTGTGAACTTATTACGCGAAATATTATTTAGATTCTTGGCAAACTTGAAATAATATTTACTCTGAGAACTTGTACGTGAAGTCTTTACTCCGTGAAACTTGGTACGTGAAATATTAACTCTGAGAAACAAACGTGAAGTAATATTTACTCTGTGGAACTTTGACTTTGTCGAACAGCGACAATCGGTGACTGAATTCTACAGAACAGCTGTAGAAGATCTGGACTCTGCCTTCTGGGGCTGGTACTGGAACTTTATTCTATAGAACGGCTATAGAACTTCTGGTTCTGACTAGAACGGCTAGCCAGAAGACAGAATGAATTCTAGGGCTGCTGCTGCGTCTTTTATAGCCGGATTTTGGTAATTCTCGTTCAAACGCGCGCGTTTTATGTGGAAGAGCTTTATTCGTATTTGATTGGCCAAGCGGGAGAACAGACTCGGCTTACTATTGGTCGTGAGGCTGGGCTCTTAAAATATTTCTAGAAAATTCTATACTCAAGAGAAAATACGAAAATCCAGTTTTTCTTGCTTGAAATTACAGGTAAAATATTTACAATAATATTTTAATAAAATAAAAATTAACAAACATCTCAAGTTCTAGTTTATTCCGTCTGGATTTGGCGCTGCGGTCTTGACAGGTGTGGAATGCGTGCTCTAGTTGTGAAATCTAGGTGAACGGTTGCTTTTGAAGTTGCCATGTGATGTGCAGAGTGAAATGCCGGCCACGAAAAACCCCGGAATTATAGTGGCAGGCTCGAAACTAGAGGATTTTCCGTTGGCCGTTACCGCGTGCTCATCATGTGCTACAGGTAAGGTTAAAAGCATGTTAAGAGCAATTTTAAACTGTCGAATTCTGTTTTCGTGTCACAGTTATCCCTGAAAACTGTTTGCACGCTGTGATACGGCCCCGAAGTGGATGGTGAAGTTCCATGGAAAATACCGCGTGCTAGTCATATGCTCAATGTGAGGTTATGGACATTGTACAGCCAGTTTGGACTGCAGAATCCTGTTCTTGTGCTACAGCGGCTTCTGGACAACGATTACATGCTACTCTGCAGCCCCGCAGTGGCCGGTGATGTTCTCTGGACGATGGCGTGTTAGAATTTCATGGTGAAAAAATGTGACTTCGTCACACCGGTAAGTATAATTGAGGAGCAGAATTCCAATAAGCTGTATGTCCAAATTTTGCAAATTTGAGTAAATGAAGATAATTTATTGCTCATGTTATTATTAAGTAATTTAAAATATTTTAATTTCGAAAATAATTAAATGATATACTTAATTAAATGTCAAATTCTTGGACTACAAAATATAAAACTAGCAAAAATATTAACAATAATTTAATGCTCAAATTACAGTTTGTTTGTTCCGGAGGGACAAAAGGCAATTTAATTGTCTTCAGGAAATAAAAACAGCATTTTGATATCAAAATAACAAAAATAATATCCTTTTATTTTCAATAAATACAGAAGTGTGTTAATTAAACAATATTAACATCATCTGGGTCGTTACACTGGCAGCATTCTTCGCTATCAGACACATCTTCATCTTGTGATTCACCTACTTCTTCAGCAGAGGAAATTATGGGTTCAATCCACTTTAACTCTGGATCTTCCCACCACTTTTCACCTGAAAGTGTGGTCAACAGTTTCTTTAAACTTTGTATCTTTTTCTCTTTAATTTTATGTTTTAAAGCAATTTCTGGTAAGTCTATCATATCAATTCGTTTCCTTGGCTTCAAGAGAGTCTGGAATTTTTTAGTACAGTCGTCATTCCTGTATAGTGTCTCTAATTTTACAAGTACTTGTGTCTTTCCTCTTTTTATTATTATTCTTCGTGCTAAACTTATTCCAGTTAGTTTCTTCAGACAAGTTAAAGCGTTTTTTATATCATAGATTTTCCAATCTACTCCTAGTTTTCTAACCTCACCAACTTCAGAGTAAATTTCCCAATATTGTTCTGGTGTTTTTATAGTACTATAACGTTTAAGTTTTTTCTCTATGTGCCCAAATACTCTATCTGCAGGCAGATAAGAGTGGCCCCGAAAGGGAAATATCAATGTTAGTGACTGAATGGATTTAGGAGCAAAATTATTAAGCCATAACATGCATAAATGAGCAACATGGCTATTTTTATTTTGGCCGCCGCAGCCATCTGAAAAAAATCTGATGTGTTGTATATCCTCCGGGAACGTCGTATTTTTGAGAAAATGAAGTAGAGTCCATGTTACTTCTGTTGCACCTCTTCCTGCCTGATTTTCCGTCCATGTATAGAGCAATGGCTTTTGAGAATCAATTTCTGTCACGCAGAGACAATAAAACGAAAGTTGCTGAGCGTAGAATGCGTCCTGTATAGGCACTTTTGGAAGAACTTGTACCTGTTGCAGATCGAAGCAGAACGACGTTGTATTAACAGGCTTCTCTTGCATTAGTTTATGGAATTGCTTTGCTCTCATTTTATGAATATGTAAATCCGTTTTCAGTTTCTTTGTATCATTATTTTATTTTTCAATGTTTATTTGTGTTTCAGTCCGTGTACAAAAACCACATGTATCTGTGGCTGGATTCCCAAAACCAATATTAAAATCGTTATTAAAAATTCTGCTGAAATATTTATAATTTACTTGTAGATTTTTTTCAGTGTCTCGGTTATACAATTCCCATAATTTGGAAATAGAATATTCAGATGATAAATAAATTCTCCTGGACTTCTGACGGCCGTAGTGACTTTCTTTGTCTTTAAGTTTTCTAATAAACTCTCTGACACTCTGCTTCTTGTCCCGATATTGAAAGGAACGGTGATCTCCCCCACGATTGTCTGTTATTCCCAAATTTGCCCTGATTTTTTTGCAGATTGTGTTTACTCTTCGTTGAGAGACGTTAAATACTTTTAAAAACAATTTTTGCAGACCTGTATTTTTTCATCTTTAATTTGCAGCTAAAAAATATATAAAGTAAATTTATTTATAAAAATGCAAAAAATAGGTACTTACATAGTATTTAACTGAAAATTCGTGTGATTTTCCAGGTGGTTGTTTACGACTTCTTCTTCGCCGAGGAGTACGTAATTTTATCAAACGGGAAAGTTTGTTGTCTTGTGAATTTTTGTCACTTCTTTCAAAAAATGTACGACGCTGTAAAATCAAATCTTTCTTTTCTAGTTCATGGCACCTAAATTTTCCTGTTGCATGTTTACAATCCAAATCAAAGTTATCCATGTTACAATCATGATCACAATACCTGAGATACAATTTTTTCGTGATATAGTACAATAATAATTAGGTTAAAAAACATTATACCTGATTTCTTTTTTTTTTTTTTTGTTTACTACTAGTACTTTTTTTTCTCTTACGGCTCCCACGATCTGTTTCACCCACTATATGTTCACCTTTTATTTAATTAATATAAGCCAAAAGTAAATGAAAAGTTGTCAACTAGTGCCGATCACATTGCACTAAGTCCAGCGCTTGAGGACAAAATGCTGTACGTTCGTCAGTTGGTAGTGGAAAAGATGCATTTGGTTTGTCCAAGAGCTTTTATTTATTTTTCTTACAGCAGACAAAATTCATTTTGAACGTCTATGACATCGCAAAATGATAGATTTATACGTATAGAACACAATGTCATCTGTAGTTAAAAATTTTTAAAATTGGACATACTGCTTATTGGAAGTCTGCTCCGCAATTATTGTATGTGACATTATATTTTATTATTTAAAAGAAACTGTAAACACAAATGACCATAGTTAAATTAATTAAATTTTTGGTATCGCTGATAATTACGTTTTATTTGTACATCTTTTCCAAAATAATTAATTGGTTCAGACGGTGGTTTCCAAAAGTATCAAAGTAGTGCACAAATTTACCCCGCTTCTTGTAACAAACCCAATGTGAACCCGGATTATTCTTACTGTCCAAATTTACAATTGCTGATTCATTTTATAAAGGACCTGATGCAGGCAAATTATCTCGCATATAAATTCCACGAACATATTGAATACCTTTAGCATATTTTTGTAAAGCTACATCAGTTAACACTCTCTGTGGAAGTTCTTTTTTTAGCCGGGATTTAAGAAATAATCCTAACCCATTTTTATGTTTGCCTATATACAATCCATCTCCTCGTTTTCTAAGTGCGATGGCTTCCATAGTTTTGTTATGTCTTTGAGCCTCCAGCAGTTGTTTGGCAAATTTTGATCATTTACCGCTTTTGCTATTCCGGCAGCTTCTCCAGCTAGACCACCAAGAGCAGATAGTCCGGCAAATAAAGGAATAAGAGCTGTTAAAAATCCACCGGTTTTAGGTATCGGCAGCATTCAAAGTTTCAGGAATTAATTTACTTACATTCCCTCTCCTTGATTCCTTTCAAATTCTCTTTTAGCATTCTGAACCGCGTCATGAAATACACTCTTTTTTGTGACTCCATTGTATGTTATTGTCTACAATTCAATCACTATACTAACGTCAATAAGTGGAAATGAACATTATTTATTGAATCATATTTGTGTAAGATGAAGTTTGAAACGCAACAATGTACGTTTCAAGTGAAAAATATTGAAGTTCATCAATAGTTAAAGTAAACATGGTGTACTTTTTTCAAATAGTATACGGTGTATTATATGCGGTCCATCAAACTGTGGTAAAACAAACTTAATGATTTCATTTTTTACAAGTGCAAATGGATTGCGATTTGATAACGTTTATGTATATTCCAAATGTTTACATCAACCAAAATATCAAATGTTGCAAAAAATCTTAACATCTATTTGTGGTATCAGATATTTCCGATATACAGACAAAACAAAACTAATTTCACTTGACAAAGTATTACCAAATTCCATTATTATATTATATTCAATGGATCGACAAGAACACTTACGAAACTATTTTTGTCAAGGGAGACATTTTAAAATAGAAACATTTTGTATCATACATTCTCGAATTTGTATCTTATACGTGATAATGCAAATTTAATTATTCTCTTTAAACAGGATGAATTAGATTTGAAGCATATATATATATATATATATATATATATATATATATATATATATATATAATGATCATGTAAATACATATATGTCATATAACGATTTTAAAAATTTTTGTTCAAACTGTTGGCTAGATAAATACGGATTTGCTGTAATAAGCAAGGATTGTAATTTATTTAATGGATTCTACAGAAAGAGTTTCGATCAGTTTTTAAAAAGTATATAAGTATTAGTATGTAAAATGTTTTGTTATTTGTACTGTTGTTATAATGAGTGATATTAACACATTAAAAAAATTAATAAAAACTAAACAAATTATTAAAAATAAGCTATTGGACTTCAAACGTGGTGCGGAAGAAAGAGAAAAATTATTAAGTGAAACATTTAAACCAATTGGACCCCGTTATGTAATAATAGGGAACCAACAGGCCTTAATTATGTTCTGAGATAATAAAGAAAAATGGTATGTTTTTTCAATGAAAATATTTATTTATAACAAATAGCGTAAGTGCATGTATTGAAACTTTTTATAGACTACATGAACATTACTTATATGTTACTTACTTACTTAATCCTGCACCTTTCTACCCTCACGGGTGTAAGGCGTTCCCCCGGCCTGCGGGGGAGGGAGTTGAGTTCTGATTTGTTGGTCTTCTCCATATTTCTTTCCACTCTGCTCTATCTTGTGTTGCTGTCTTCGTTTCTTCCCAAGTTAAACCTCTTCTTTGCGCTGCCTCCTTTACTTCTTCCAGCCACGTTCTTCTTGGTCGTCCTCGTGGTTTCTTTCTTCCAATTTTTGCTTCAAACACTTTTTTAACTATTCTCTCCTCTCCCATCCTTTCTACATGCCCATACCATCTCATCTGTCCTTCTGCTATCTTATCTTCTATTGCTTTTACTTTTAAGTTTTGTCTGTGGGTTGTGTTTTCAATTTTGTCCAGTCTTGTTTTCCCCTCTATTTTTCTCAAGAACCTCATTTCGATAGCCGTAATTTTTTCTTTTTGTCTTTGCGTTAATGTCCATGTTTCAGCTCCGTGTATGAGTATAGGTGTCACTACTTTCTTAAATATTTGTACTCTGGTCTCTTTCGGTATTTCTTTCTTTCCTAAGAAGCTGTGTTTGATGCTATTGAATATTTTGCCTCCTGTTGTTCTTCTTTCTTTTATTTCTTCATCAAATCTTCCATCTTCTGAGATCATTGACCCCAGGTATTTAAATTTTTGGACTTGCTGTAGATTTTCATTTTTTAGTTGTATCGTGTGGTGTTGTTCATTTCTTCCTAGTATCATGGTTTTCGTTTTTTCTTTATTGATCTTCATGTTTAATTTTTGTAGCGCTTTGTCATATATTTCTATATTCCTTGTTAAGGTTTTTTCGTCTTCTGCTATGATGACCATGTCATCTGCATAGCATAGTTCTGCTATTTCCACTCTTCTCAATTTCCAATGTCCTATGTAGTATTTCTTTACTTCTTTCTTTGTCTCTTTTATTCCTTCGTCAAGAATTAGCGTAAACAGAAGCGGGCTCAAAATGCATCCTTGTCTTACTCCGGCTGTAGTTTCAAATGTATTGGAGGTCTCTTGTTTCACTCTTACATAGCTCTTAGTCTTTGAATATAGGCTCTGAATTCCTGTTATTAACGTATTTGATATTCCCCTTTTTCTTAGCGTTTTCCATATGTCTTCTCTATTGATTCTATCAAACGCTTTCTCTAGATCAATGAAGCAAACATGTACGTTTCTCCCTTCTTTTATTGCCTTTTCCCCTATTTGTCTTAGTATGAATATCGCATCATTTACTCCTCTATTTGGTCTAAAACCAAATTGAGTTTCCTCCAACGATTCTTCCAGCTCTGTTCTTAGTCTACTCTCCAAGATTCTTGCATATATTTTGGCCACTGTGCTTATTAGGGTAATTCCTCTATAGTTCTGGCACTCTCTGCTATCTCCTTTTTTAAATATTGGTGTTATGATACCTATTTGCCATTCTGTTGGTGTTATTCCTTTTAGCGCTTCATTCATTATGTCTTTAAGTTCTTGTAGTGCTGATTCGGGTAGTGCTTTCAGCATGTCTGCTGTTATTTTGTCATGTCCGGGAGCTTTTCCTCTTTTGGTTTTTCTTATTGCTTCTATTATTTCTTTCAAGCTTATTTCTTCTTCTTGTGTTGTTTCTGTTTCCTTTGTTCGTGTGCGATGACTTTCTTGTTGTTCTTCATCTTTAGTATCCTTTCCCTCTAGTAGTTCTATGAAGTACTGTCTCCATCTGTCCATTATTCTGTCTTCTTCTGCTATCGTCTTTCCTTCCTTATCTTTAATGTTCGTAATTGTTGCTGTCTTCTTTTGTCTTATATTTTTAAGTGTTCCAAAAAATAATTTCTGGTTTTCATTGTATGCGTTTTTCATTTTTTCACCAAATTCTCTCCATGCTTTTTCTTTTTCTTCCTTTATTACTCTTTTTACTTTTTTCCTTTGTTCTTTATATTTTTCATAGTCAATAGGTTCTTTCGTTTGTAGATATTTATTCCACTTGTTCTTTTTTTCTTTCACTGCAACTTTTACCCTTTCCGACCACCATCTAGTTTTGTTTGTGTTTCTGTTCACTATTCTAGTCGTGCCGCAGCTTTTTTCTGCTGCCTCTAGTATTGTCTTTTTGAAGTTCTCCCATTTCTTTTCTATGTTTCCTTCTTTTTCTTTTGCTTTTTTCTTAAGCTCTTCGTTGACGTTCTTTTGAAATTTTTCTTCTATCTCTTGTCTTCTAAGTTCATGGCATTTTATTTTCTTATTTACTATCTTTCTTTTGATTTCGTTCTTTGTGATTACTTCTTGCTTTAGTATCATTGTTACAAGGAAATGGTCGCTTCCAATCTCTGGTCCTCTTTTTACTTTTATGTCTTTTACTCTATTCCAGCTGTCTATGTTAATTAGGAAATAATCCATAATCGATTTTTCATTTCTGCTTATAACTTGTCTAGTTATTTTATGTATTTCTTTGTGCTTGAAGTGTGTATTTCCGATTTTAAACTCATTCTCTAGGCAAAACTCTATTATTCTTTCCCCGTTTGTATTCTTCACATTCTCTCCATTCCTTCCTAAGCACCACTCTATTCCATCATTCTTATTTCCTACCCTCCCGTTAAGGTCTCCCATTATTATTACTCTCTTTTCACTTCTGTCTACTATTTCTTGTAGTTCTTTAAAGAAGTTATCTTTTTCTTCTTTTCTTGCGTCCTCGTTTGGTCCATAGCCCACAATTAGCGTGTATTCTTCGTTTTCGTCTCCTTCCTTAACATTTATTGATAGTAGTCTTTCGTTCAATAGGTTTTCTTTAGAAACATATTTCATCTTATCCTCTTTAATTAAAATTGCCACCCCTGCCTTGGCGTTTTCTTTTTCCGATACTCCTACCCAGTACATCCAATATCCATTTTGTGTCTTTGTGATTCCTTTGCCTTTCCTCTTTGTTTCTGTTATACCCACGTAATCCATATTCATTTTTGCCAGTTCTTCTGTTAATTCATATTCTTTCCCTGTTAAACTTTTTACATTCCATGTTCCAAATTTTATTATTTTCCTTGGTTTATTTACTCTATTTTTTATTTTGCCCTTCCCGTACTTAATTATATATGTTTTTTTGTTCCTTATCGTATCCTTTTCCTTTGCTTGCGACGTCTTTCCTTTTTGTTGCAATTTTCCTCGTTTTTCCCTTAGTTTTTTGACGCAGTACCTCCTTCTTCTTTGACCTCTATCAGCTTCTTTTCTGTTTTGTCCCATTTCCATTCCTTTCCATTTATTGTTATTTTCTGATAGCCTATCTTCAATATGTCACCTGCCTTTTTATTCTTCTCCGCTAACATTTTTATTTCCTTTTGTATTTCGCGCTCGTTTCTTGTTAGTTCGTTGTTTATGAAAATTTTGTCCTTTAAAGTTCGTAGGTTCTTTTTATTCGCCATTACTTTTTGTTTATCTTGAAAATTTTCCATTTGTACCTTACATGTCTTCTCTCCTATCTTTAGTGCTTCCTTCACTTGTACATTAACTCCAATTTTCTTGTGTATGAAGTCTTCTACGGTGTTTTTTAGGTCATTTCTGTTGATTGAGTCTGTTCTTAGCCCTACAATCACGAAATTATTTTTGATTTTTTCTTTCTCTAATCTCTCGATTCTCTCTTTCATGTCGTTCAATTCTTTTTTGATCTCTATATTTTCTTCCTTCAGCTGTTCATTTATCTGTTTCATTCGTAGTAGTTCTTCTTGGTATTCTTTCTGATCTTGTTTTATCTCTTTTGTATCATTCTTTATTTGAAATATAATTTTCATTAAATCTCTTAGTTCTATTTTATCACTTTCTTCTTTGTTACTTTTGTCCGGTGTTCTCATAGTCTTTCTACTTCTTTTTGTTATATCTTGGCCATCTGTACTCTCTCTCTTCCTTTTACTGTCATCCGACGTGTAATCTTCTCTATCCGATGACATATTCGCACAACTTTCCTGAGTACGGGCCTGACTAAATTTTTATCTTGTTTGCACGCTCTAGCTGCTCCGCCACTACTCGCTTACGCTTGCTTACCTCTGTATTGTATGTCCTTGGCTACTGTCTCGCCACTGTATACACTTTTTACTCTAATTTAGAGCTTCTAGGCACTTCTCACTCCACTTTCTTTATTCACAACACTATCTTATTTCACCAGAGTTTATTTGTTTCCTATGGCCGCGAATTAATGCGTGATATCTTTCGTATATCGAATTTGACTATCGCCGCACGATCGACACAACCGTCTTCACTGCCTGCCACAACTCAACTCCCTTATATGTTAAATTAAATAAAATCAGTTGGTTCCTTGTTGTATATTCAAAATCTTAACAGTTGTCCTCTGGTTCGAAGTCTAATGCTCCGTTGTATCCCTCTAAGTCCTCCTCAATGGTCTGGTCTCCTCTTAGATTTGTGTAAAAAGTGTGATCTGCTAAAGGAATTAGGTGCATATAACTTTCTATATCTTTTAGCTTTGGTTCTGAAATTGGTTTGCCATGCGGCCATAGAAGTTCTAGAAACCTAGAAAATTACGCCTTAGTACATTGCCTTCCTTGTCCTTTTTTGATATTTACTTCTTTGTACTCTTCATTGTCTTTGAAGTTCGTCTTAATAAAAATACTATACATTTTGTCCTTTATAAGCTCTATTTCCTTGATATGCAACCAGTTGATTTTTACGGTAGCACAAGTTTTTTTCCTATTGATGATTTCCTTCTCTAATTTATTAGTACTCACAAAGTCTGCCTATTCCATTTTATTTACCTCAATAGGGCGTTTTCTTCTACATGTTTTCATAATATTAACATAATCTTGAGGGGAAAAAGTCTTATTCTGTTTCTTAATAGCACATTCAACGTCACCAAAATCGCTGTCGTTCGGCAGAAAACTATGTCCAGAGGTAAGAAACCTTAACCTTATAGTCTGTAGGTGTAAAGACTCTTCTAAAATGCATTTAAGTAGCAGAACCATTTTAATATTTCTGTTTTGTCCCCCGCAGGAATCACTCCATAAAATTAAATTTTCAACTGTTTCAGCTATGTTATTTTGAATATTTTTTTTTTCATTCTAGCTTCTTCCGCTTCTTCCAAATGAAAATTGTGCTCTCTGACAACTTAATTTTTTTCTTCTGCCTCCAGTAAACTTTCCATTTGTACACTATATGCATCGCATTTGTTGCAAGTGTCTTTTTTGGTATCTTTTGTTTTAAATTAAACTCCGTCAAAAATATTTTTTATATGATGAAAAGCTGACTGCGTTCGGATTTTCATTTTTGTAAAGTTTATACATTACTGGTAATATCGTTCCCTCCTGTAAAAATTCTTGCTGCATTCTTCTTTCTCTGCAGTAATGGGATTTGTATCGCAAAAATAGGTTTACATGATTAATCACATCATTTTTTTGATCCATCGACATTTTATTGTGCCCACCACTCACCCCACGCCGATCAAGTATTGCTAAGGTTCTTGCTTTTCGAAGGGCAGTATTTATGCGTTTTGTCGACACCACTGAAATATATACTACCTGGAACTCGCATACTCTACCTATCAGCGTACGCTGCACTGAAGCCCCATTGAACAATAATGGCTGGTCATGTTCGCGCACGTTCGTGTCGAACCGAACCTAGCCGAGTAATTCGTATCATAGCTCATCGTTTTATTTTCATGTTTAAGCTACGCACATACATTTTATTTAAACCTGCTCCACACGAAATAATTTCCGTTTACTCACGAACTGTCCCGATGTGTGTCGACTACTCCAGCAGCCTTCACAGTCATGGTACGTACGCGCATTCCAGTTAGTATATATTTCAATGGTCGACACTCTCAAAATATTTATGAACATATCTCTACAAACTACTGTTTCTTTAACACAGTATTGTCTTGTAAACAGTTGCTTTTGAGAATTTACTGAATTCACGATTTTTCTTTGCACAGGTTTTTCTCTTACGCATGTTGTTATAAATGCATTCTGCACATTATAATCTACTAAACCCCAATAATGGTCAAAAAAGGTTCGCTGATCTACAGAAATTTTCTCATGGCATTTCATAGCACATGTACAGACAAATTCAATAATTTTTTTTGATTTTTCAAGTTTTCTTTTTGCCGAAAAATATTCAATATTACTATTTGCTTTTCTTTTCTTATATTTCTGTCCTGCTCTGCAAATATCCTTTTTCTTCCTTTTCTGGGACGTCCTGAGTAAGAATTTTCTCTATTCGCAATAATTTGCTTCTCATTTTGTCGCTCTAACTTTGGATTGCTTTTATGTAATCTGGCAATCTATTTAAAAAAATTTATTGGCATGTAAGATACATTCTCGTGAAAATTTTGAGTACGATGTTTAGGTATATATAATTTACTAACATTACGTGTGTCATAGAATCCGTGAACTTGTTTATTGGTAGGGAAAAGAGCAGGATTTTTTTTTACAAACAAGGAACACTGTAATATAAAAATGCAGGGAAGTGTAAGGAGATGGAGAGTTACAAAAATATCTCTGCACGACGTTTGAAAACTACAACCTATTATGGCTCTAACTATCATTTTCTGGGCTTTAAAAATAAGTTGTGTTTGCGGTGAATTACCCCAGCAAATAATACAATAAGATAGCTTACTGTATACATGAGCATAATAATATTTTTTTATAATGTCAATGCTAACAAATTTTTTTAATTGTCTTATTACATAGCACGCTATTGACAATTGATTTATAAGATACTGGCTATGCTGAAACCAAGAAAAATTAAAATTGCAGTGCAAACCCAGAACTTTAGTAAATGTAACTGGAATAATAACCGTGTTATTAAGGGATGCTGATAAACTGAAATTACGTCATTTTAACATGAATTGCAGTAGCTGAGTCTTGCTAGCGTTAAGTACAACACCATTTATGTTGCACCAGTTTAACATCGCGTCTATACACTTTTGCAACTCAGAGTTGAGAATAATATTCGACGAAGCGGCTACTATAACAGAAGTATCATCTGTAAAAAGGCAAACATCATTTTGAGGGAAAAAATTGGGAAGGTCATTTATGAAAAGGAGGAAAAGTAAAGGACCAAGTACACTACCTTGTGGGACTCCAGATGTTAAGGGTTTTCGTTCAGATTTATACGTATGTCCATCAAGATTTATATGTACAGTTTGAAATCTGTTAGACAAATAAGATTTTATCCACAGAAGGGCATTTCCACGAATACCATAATGAAATAATTTGTCAAAAAGTATTTCATGGCTTATGGCATCGAAAGCCTTAGCTAAATCAAAATAAATTCCAGCAGTGCAATGTTTATTGTCAAGGTATTGAAGGATGCTACAGAGACTAATGTATAATGCATGTTCAGTAGTTTTATTTTTACAGAATCCAAACTGATTAGGCGATATGATGTTATAGGCATCAAAAAAATTGATAAAGCGAGAATTCATAACTTTTTCAAAATTTTTTGAAAACGCTGGAAGAATAGAAATGGGTCTATAATTCTCTACTTGATGTTTGTTACCTTTCTTGTGGACAGGGACGACCTTTGCTGTTTTAAACTGACTGGGAAACATACCGTTTTCTAACGATTCATTAATTAAAAATGTAAGTGGATTTACAATTTCATCAGCAACCCACAATAAGATAGAGCATGGGATCTCATCTATGCCGGCAGAATGCTTTTTTCCAATATCTAGTATAATACTGAATATTTCAGTTGTATCGACAGGATTTAGAAAAATAGAGGAGTCATAAGTAGTATTGGTATAAAAAACATGTGTAGTGTTACTAGAGGAATTGTGAGATGGGAGTTGAATAAGGAACCATCTTAAATTTTTCAGAAAATGGGAGTTTTTGTAGGGATTTTGTATTGTATTATATTTTATTATTTTTTAAAGACAATCGCTACAGTTCTGTGCGAAAATAATTAGGAAAACGGTAAAGTTAAACTTTTATTATTAAATTCTCAGGTTAGGATCTAATAAAGTTTAAAAAAATTGTAAATAAACTGAGCTGCTTTGGACCACATTTGAACTGTTCGGTGGACGATAACTGCATAGCTAAATATGAGTTGTTCATGATCTTTTGAACCCTTTGCGATACTACTTTATTACTGGGAATCATTGTGCAATATTAAAATTTGCTTGATAACCAAACAAAATACTCCTGCAATAAAGATTAGCAAAAAAGAATCAAATTACTTTGGATCCCACGACTACGAAGACACTAAAATATTTCTACAATATAAATCCAAGTAACGCTGGTTCTCCTTTGAAAACTTATTTCAGTAACTTTTAAGTTTTGTGAATGAGTTCTACTGTCGTATAGATGGCGCCACAGCTTTCTATCTCTGGTTCTTTATTGCATATCGTTGGAGACATATATTTAGCTTTGATTGGAACCAATATCTCATTTTTAATGAAAAGTTGGTTGGTTCCCTGTTGCATAACGGGGTCCAATTATCATCCCATTAAGTAATTTAAGTGTTTCATTAAAAAAAAAAGAAAATACAGCAAAAGGATAAACAAGATTGTTGTTAGATTTATTAAAACTAAAAACTAGAAAAAAAGTTCGTTGGGAATCGCTCAAAACAGCTGCAGACACGTGTTTCGCTCTTATTAGAGCTCATCAGTACAGCAGAGTTAGTTAATAGGTGGACATTAACTAGAAGTAAAAATTCGACAACTTGTAACAGCACCAGCAAGCTGCCAAATACACAATAGGCGATCTCGATTAAGATCCCAGCACCGAAACGGTGGGCTAAGGAAGCTGCCAGATAGACATACTCGGATATACTCAAGGAAAGTAGTACTGATAGACAATATTGGTGTTGAAAATTAATGTTTTTTTCCTGTATTCCATATTTATTTTTATATATTTAAACAGTAAGTTTGTTGTCAAATTATTCTACTTGTTTTTAAATATTATTTTTGTAATTAGTACCTAACAATACTATAATTTTGAAGTTTTCTTTAGGTTATGGAATTTAATAAACACTCACACTTGTTCCGTATTTTTCATCCATGGGAGGTGATGAAAATTCAAGAAGAATATATGAGGGCGAGGAAGTTTTTAAGGCTGGGCATATTATTTTATGCGGTGTGGTAAATAAAGAGACCACAACAAATGCAAATAATGATATACTGACATATGCACTCTGTTTGCAAATAAGTGCTTTGCAGTCTGCCCCTCATACTATTGAAGAGAAATTTAAATATATATATATATATATATACAGGGTGTCTCTTAAATAGGGGGACATGGCTTAACCACAGATTCCTGAGGCTAAAATAAGACGATTTAACCAAACTTGCTTCTACCGGAAAGTGTACCATTTAGCCAGAAATCTGCTTCAAAGTTCTTCGAAAAATAATTAATTTTGCTTATAATAATCGGACGCTTTATTCGATTTGGATGAAATTTGGTATGGCAGGTTATATGGTTATAAGTCATCTTTTAAGGTGATACTTGTTATTATTAGTGAACCACTAGTGTATGAAACTTAGGTCTCCCAACATTAATTAGACCGTAACTTTTTAATGGCAATGCCGATAACATGAATTTTTTTTTCTTTAGAAAGATACATTCAATAGTAAACTTTTCTCTCTCTGTGTAATTTCTGATATCTGTTACGGTTCACACAGAAAAAATAAAATCTGAGTGTCTGCACTGCTAAATTTTTAAAATAAATTTAATCTAGCGGTCTATCCAAATGTCAAACAAGTAATTTTTAATGACAGTAACGAGTTGTCAATCTTCAAAACTTGTTTAGGAGTAAGCTGAGATATGTAATCGTCTTATTTATAATAATGGTAGTAAAATATTATTAGGCCGAACAAACGGATGTTACTAATTTTAGAATATTACGAAGAAAATTTTTGACAACCCATAAAACAATTGTTACTGTCATTAAAAATTACTTGTTTGACATTTGGATAGACTGCTAGATTAAATTTATTTTAAAAATTTAGCAGTGCAGACACTCAGGTTTTATTTTTTTCTGTCTGAACCGTAACAGATATCACAAATTACACAGAGAGAGAAAAGTTTACTATTGAATGTATCTTTCTGAAGACAAATAATTTCACGTTTTCGGCATTGCCATTAAAAAGTTACGGTCTAATTAATGTTGGGACACTTAAGTTTTATGTACTACTGGTTCACTAATAATAACAAGTATCCCCTTAAAAGATGACTTATAACCATATAAACTGTCATACCAAATTTCATCCAAATCGAATAAAGCGTCCGATTATTATAAGCAAAATTAATTATTTTTCGAAGAACTTTGAAGCAGAATTCTGGCTAAATGGTAGACTTTCCGGTAGAAGCAAGTTTGGTTAAATCGTCTTATTTTAGCCTCAGGAATCTGTGGTTAAGCCATGTCCCCCTATTTAAGAGACAGCCTGTATATATGTTAAAACGACCATTTGCGGACCTTCATTATTATTGCAAATACATACAGTAAATAGTATATTGAGCAACCAATTTCAAATTTGCAATGTTTTGATATATAAAAATGTGAAAAAAACTCAATTTTTCATTTTTGCTTGATAGATTACATATTGTCTACAATTTGAGGGCTTCGTTCAGTAGGTAATATAGAGACCATTTATTAGTGGTTTAGTCCTCAGAAAAGCGCTGTCGTCTAGTGTACTACTTTCAGAAATTCCTGCCGTGTGCCGCTAGTGTCTAGCCATATTTTATGTTAAAACGACCTTTGAAGGACATCAGGGACTTTTCTTTTACGCGCTGTTTGTATAGCGCTGTCTCTACACACCTATTAAGGACATTACCGTCTGTTCGAGGACGTCCTCAAAGCGTCATACACATATTATCGTCTATTCGGGGACCTTACTACTGATATTACAGGAACTTATGTTTAGCTAACAGATGTCGGGAGTATGAATATTTTAATTTGATTTGTATTACTTGTTGAATATTGTATGTCCTGTCCTACAACGGACTATAATAAGAAGCTTATTATTAATATTCAATACCAATTTTAATAAGTGCATTCTAAGTAAATAGGCATTTGTTAAACAAATTAAATGTTATATGTCAATAATATAGTGAAAATTTACGAGGTAGAACTAGGTCCGTGGAGGTTTTTGAAGTAAATATTACATCAAAATATTGTACTTATTATGTACAATAAAAAAATATTTTTTTTACCTTTTTTAGTTAGCTCAAAATGGAGGGCCAACTTCACGTAGCCCGTCATTAACAAATGAGGTCATTTTTATGTATAATGAGGTATTGCAAAAAATATTAACATGTTTATTTTATTCGTTAATACGAATATGTTAACTTCATAGTTTTATTTAATAAAGGGTGTTTCAAAATGAGCGCAAGATTTAATTTTTCAATAAAACACATAATTTACTCGAAAATTGCAAATATTTTTATTTTAATATGAAGTATACATATGGCGATTATGTGTGGAAGAGAACATCCAACAAATGGCCGCCACGACTCTGCTGGCACACTCTTGCTCTTTTAGAGAAGTTGTTAATTACATTTTCGCACATTGCCCCTCCAATTTCGCCAATGACACGTCGAATTTCTTCCTTCAGCTCAGGAATTGTGGTTGGTTGGTTGACATAGACGGAAGATTTCACAATATCCCACAGGAAAAAGTCGCACGGCGTTAGATCGCATGATCTCGGTGGCCAATTCTGGTCGCCAGTGCGTGAGATTACACGGCCAGGGAATCTCTCATGCAACAACTGCATTGTCTCTCGCGCAGTGTGACAGGTTGCCCCGTCCTGCTGGAACCAAATCTCGTCTAAATCCATACCGACCAATGCAGGCCACTAAAACTCCATTATCATATGGCGATAACGTTCACCATTCATGGTCACTGCATTGCCAACGTCGTCTTCGAAGTATGGCCCAACCACTCCACCAGCCCAAAATCCGCACCAAACGGTGACTCGTTGTGGATGCATTGCCTTATTATGAATAATATGTGGATTCTCTGCTCCCCAAATCCGGCTGTTTTGCGTGTTCACGTACCCATTCAAGTGGAAGTGAGCCTCATCGCTAAAACCAATTTTTGTAACAAAATCAGCGTCCATTCTTTGGTTGTCCAACAACCAGTTGACAAAGGTACGGCGTTGCATATGATCATCTGGCTTAAGTTCTTGTGTCAATTGAACTTTATAAGGACGCAGATGGAGATCTTTCTTTAAAATTCTCTGCAAAATGCTTGTCGAAATGACCTGTTGCTGCGAACGGCGGCGAATCGAAGTGCTTAGATTTTCACCAACACTTGCAGAAACTGACGCAATATTTTCAATGGACCGGCCTGACCGAGGACGACCTGATGATTTCTGGTTCACAACCGAGCCGGTTCGATCGAATTTCTCGATCAGTCTCGTAGCTGTCGAACAATTTGGTGCATTTTGTCGACCAAAAATTGCACACACTCTGCGAACTGTTTCCGCAAAACTTTCACCGTATTTTAAATAAGTTTTCAATATTAAAATCCGCTGTTCGTTCGTGTAGCGTTCCATGATTAATAATCGCGATGCGTCTACTTGACAGTTATCAACTTTTTAGTCCAGCACCCTTGATTAAAATAAAATGCCGGCCAATTCAAATCTTGCTCTCATTTTGAAACACCCATTATAACAGTTTATATAAAAGTTTGTTTATTTGGATTAGAAAAAACAATTTAAGATATTATGCATTGAAAATGTTGCAGAAATGCTGACGTATGCGGGTACAAGCCAATGAAAAACAAGTTGCGCCATAGATCTTACACGATAAATGGATCTATCAATACCTACGTCTTATAAATAAATACGCATATTAATTAAAAAATAATAATACAAATGTCTGAATATGGCTAAATGAGTTAATATATAATTAATTTAATTAATACGGTATTCGACATATTTTATATGATATAATTTTAAAATTTCGATATATTTAGGAGCAATCCATACTTGCAACGTTTGTGGTTCTATAACCTATATTTTTTTACTACGCGTTTGAAGTTTAAAATGACAACAAACGCCACGGAACATGCTGTTACCTTATTGCTGTGCCTTATTGGTTTGTACCCGTTGACATCAGTAGGCAAGGGGAGAAGCGGTGCAAATCTGCTGCTTTTCCGAGAATATCACTTTTAATAATTACTTTCTCTTTTTAGAGATTAATTTGAATAAAAATAAAAAATACGGAGTAAATATTTTTTAGTTTTCTATCAAATAATACAAAAAAATCGTGCAAATCATACGCATTAAACGACATTTTGTACTAACTAATTTGGCGTTTATTGTAAAATGTGGATTACGTTTACAAATTAGGCAAGAATAAATACTTCTGCAGATCTAAAAAAAATCCATGCTCTCATGACTTTATTTACGATTTTTAACGCAAATATTACATTTTGTTTACAATAAAATTATAATTCTTATTTGGCGGTTATTGCAAAATGTGGATTACGGATTTAAATTAAAATATATTTTGTTTTTATTTAAACACAAGAGTAAATGCTCCTGGAGATCTACAAAAATCCATGCACTCATGACTACGACTTTTAACGCAAATATTACATTTTGTTTACATTTTCAAAAATTAAATCAGCCTTCAATAAAACCCTGTCAAAACCTGGAGATATACTTTGCCGTCAATGCGATTGTTGCTGCTGGATTGGGAGAAGTATGCACACATGTGCATCAATATTATTCGCCAACGAAAAACTAGCTGAAAATGCTGAATCTGAAACCATTATTTTCGTGCATTGTTAGAAAGCAATTGATAAACCAGAAGGAGCGACTATTTCGCCAGTCCACAGTTTCAGTTGGAATTTGACAAATGCTCATTCAGCTAGAAAAAATGGAATACGGCTGCACTCTGAAAAAGAAACTTTTGAGGTAAAGAAACAATGAATCAATATTTTAGTATATTAATAAAGTTTTATTTTTCATTGATGTTTTACAGTGCGTAGAAGTGGATTGAGCGGGTTTGGTAATAAACCCAGAATTTCCGTAGTTTGAATATCAGATGTTTTACTATTGTACTAGCGAGTATTCCCTAGGGCTCCGCCGATAATGCTTTTTAAAAGTTTTACGTACGTCCAATCCGTCTAGGAACAATTTAAATGTAAATTGCTAACGCTATGAGTCTTTCAAAATATTTTTTCACGCCCACCCAAACAGCCCACGCAACCTGCCCATCCAAACTGCTCACACAATCTGCCCACGCAGTATGCCCACCCAAACTGCCCACGCAACCAGCCCACCCAACCTGCCCACCCAAAATGCTGACCCAAAATGCCCACGCAACCTGCTGACCCAACCTGCCCACCCAAACTACCCACGCAACCTGTTTTAACATTTCTGCATGTCCTTGACGTTACCTTTCATTTGATACCAAACACGACATGGTTCTGACAACTTTAAGCAAAAAACAAAAGCCGATCGAGCTGTCAAATTTTTGACATTTCCGCATGACAACCCTTGACGATACCTCTCATTTGATACCAAACTCGACATGGTTCTGACAACTTTATGCAAAAAACAAAAGCCGACCGAGTTGTCAAATTTTTGACATTTCTGCATGAGAGCCCTTGGCGTTACCTTTCATTTGATACCAAGCACGACATGATTCTAACAACTTTAAGCAAAAAACAAAAGCCGGTCGAGCTATCAAATATTTGACATTTCTGCATGACAGCCCTTGACGATACCTCTCATTTGATACCAAACTCGACATGATTCTAACAACTTTAAAGCAAAAAACAAAAGCCGATGGAGCTGTCAAATTTTTGACATTTCTGCATGACAGCCCTTGACGTTATCTTTCATTTGATACCAAACACGACATGTTTCTGACAACTTTATGCAAAAAACAAAAGCCGATCGAGCTGTGAAATTCTTGACATTGGAATATTTGTTTTTTTACTTAGTTACTTATGGGATGTGTGGCAACACTTTGAAAATGCACATGAATCACGGACATGAACCTTCGAAAATTATAATTTTTAAATATAATGTTTTAGGCCTGTTAAAAACTACTATGGAATAACCGCCCATTGCCATAATGTATGTTTATGAATATAACTTTTTTCAAAATGTCCTTATTTTATAAATAATTCCATTTAAATGTTCTGATTGACATGTCAAAGAAACGTTCTTCGTCTTAAAATTTTCAAAGAAGACAAAATTTTTGATTTCAAATTGTTTCAAAATTGTTACACAAAAACTATGCACCGTACAGAAAAATGATCTATTACCAGGAAATCAAGTTGAGTTATTCTCTACGTCCCAGAAAAATTTTCATTTAAATCATTCGCACCGTTTAATTTGTACAGGCGAATAAAATTTTCGCGATCGTCGTGATGAATTGAAATATAGATATATAGATAGTGAATTAAATTATTTAGTATAAAAGATGCGGTGAAAGATGCGTTTGAAGTACAATCTCCCTATTGTATAAAACACTTACAGATCTCGACAAGAAGCAAAACTGTTTGTAGATGATAAAATGTTAATTTGTTACTAAAAGAAATTATTGCGATTTTGTTATATGGAATAAAAACAAATCATACAGAAAATTGCCAAACATTATTTTTGGAATGAAAATAGAGAAAAAACACTAGAATATTTATAACATTTACTGTTCGCGGCGCCAACACCTTGAAAAAGGATAAACCTCGAGAGGTGTACTCGAGAGGAAACACAAACAAATAAAATGAAATGTTTAATTTAGAAAAAAAATTACAATTTTTTAAAAAAGTTTCTGCAAATAAAAAATGGCAAAAAATATACCAGAACGGGAGGCAGAACAGGGAGTTGCTCGGTAGATTTTTGTGATTTTACTAGAAAATTTTTGTCACGATCTAAACCAGTGACGTTGCAAAACGTCACAATATTCATAAAGTTTTACTTTTCAGTCATATTTAGCTGTGTATAGAAGTAGCTATGCTAATGTAGAACTAAAAAAAGTGGGGCAGGTAATAAATCCAGAAGTTCCGCAGTTATTTTTATCAAATACAAATGCAGCTATTTATTACTAAAAGAAATTATTGCGATTTTGTTATATTGCATGAAAAAGAAATTTTCATGCCGAAAATTGCCAAAGATTATGGATTTTGGAATAAAATTCAAGAAAAAGCATTAGAATTTTTCAAAAATGTGTATTTTCAAACATTTTGGGAAGATATTAGGCAGTTTGCGAAACAAGTTACGTAACGTGACGTACAACTTAGAAAATGACGTTTCTACTATACGTAAACTACATTTCAACGGTATGGCATTATCAGTTATTTAAGTCATGATTTGAAACAAAATAAGCCTCGCAAATTATTTCTAATGTAACGTGAGAACACTCAACTGTATTTCACGTTACGTTTGTACGTAACTTGTTTCGCAAACTGCCTATTTTACAAAAAGTTATGCACTTAGTGACAGCCAGCCTGGATGTTCAACATCCTCCGCTATGCACTTATACCATATTTCAAATATACAACTTTTATATAACATCACAATATAATATACATGTACATATATTCAATTTTTAAATTTCGTTATCTTTTATGTATACAGATGAGTCTTTGAAATGACTTTCTCTGATATCTTCTTTATCGTTAAAAATACAGCATAAGCACGAGCATAAGTTTATTCACAGAATATATTTGTCTAGTCAATGAGCAGAACGTAAAATTATTGTCACATATACAGATGTTGCATTACGGCTTGGCGAGAATTGTTTGTCCTTTTTTTAAATGGAACATCTATATATGTATGTATATATACAGGGTATTAAAAAAAAGTGTTCGGAAATTTTAAGGGCGTATAGTATAGACCAAAATAAGTGAAAAAAATCTAATAAACATGGGTCTGCAAACTAACCGTTTCAAAGATATGAGCTATCATAAAAAACAAGTTACTACACATGCAATCAAGCTTGCTGTGATTAACAGTAGTGGTATGGCCTCCCAAGTCTCCTGACTTAACGCCTTTGGACTTCTTTGCGTGAGGATATTAAAAGAGTTTAGTTTATTCTACTCCCATTAATAATGTAGCGCACTTACAAGAGCGAAGAGAACATGCCTGTGAGATAATTCGAGTAAAACCGGGATTTTTTTAAAACGTACGAAACTCGTTTATAAGATGTGAATCATGTGTTGAGATGGAAGGGGGGCATGTTGTAAAATGGCTTAAATGAAAAACGTAAATTTGATACCACACACTGTTTTCTTATATTCTTAGATAGTACATTTTTGAAAATAGCTCATATCTTTGAAACGGTTAGTTTGCGGACCCATATTTATTAGGCTTTTTTCACTTATTTTGGTCTATACTAAACGCCCTTAAAAATTCCGAACACTTTTTTAAACACCCTGTATAAATATATATATATACAGTGTGTCCCATTTAGAGGTGCCACCATTGGGATCTCAAGAACTATAAGAGATACGATGTCGGTTAAATGGAACTTTTTGTGCGCCTTTGGGAGGCCATCTCAGATGTGCTTTTGTTTTTCCAAAAATTCTCATAGGGCACTAGATAATGACGAAAAACTGAATATTGTTGATTTTTTCTTTTTCAAATAACTTCTATACTATTATTAATTGAGAAAAACGGTTCAAATACAAAAGATAGTTTTTTTTTTATTAACCAGTGGCGTACGAAATAAATTTTTATATCCGTAAATTTTCGAGATATAACACTAACTTATATTTTTTTAAATGGAACCCATATATGATTTTAGTCTCAAAAAAATCATTATTTTTTTCTCTTTTCAATGATATAAGGGTTATTACATTTTATATTTGTTTTGTCGTCAAAATTATTATTTTTTCCTTTTTTTGTAGTAAATTTACAATTATTTTGAAAATATTGGTAGATTTATATTTTGAAATACTCCTTGTATTTAAATAATTTATTTCGTTACAAAATTTTGCTCAAAACTCGTATTAAATTAATTTTTATAATATTTTGTATCAGGTCGCCCTTGGCACATTATAGTGTAATTTGTAATTATGAGTCTAGAATAAAAATATTACGTAATAAAGGCATAAAATAAATTATATCGATCAAATACACTATAATTAATTAAAATAATAATTTTTTTGGGATATAATAAGAAAATTCAGGAAAATAAAGAGAAAAATTAAATTTTAGGGACATAAATATAAAACATAATAACCCTTACATCACTAAAATTTACGGATAAAAAAATTAATTCGTACACCACTGGTTAGTTAATAAAAATATCTATCTTTTGTATTTGAACCGTTTTTCTCAATTAATAATAGTATAGAAGTTATTTGAAAAAGAAAAAATCAACAATATTCAGTTTTTCGTCATTATCTAGTGCCCTATGAGAATTTTTGGAAAAACAAAAGCACATCTGAGATGGCCTCCCAAAGACGCACAAAAAGATCCATTTAACCGACATCGTATCTCTTATAGTTCTGGAGATCCCAATGGTGGCACCTCTAAATGGGACTGTATACAGTCTGTCCCATTTAGAAGTGCCACCATTGGGATCTCGAGAACTATAAGAGATACAATGTCGGTTAAATGGAACTTTTTGTGCGCCTTTGGAAGGCAATCTCAGATGTACTTTTGCTTTTCCAAAAATTCTCATAGGGCACTAGATAATGACGAAAAACTGAATATTGTTGATTTTTTCTTTTTCAAATAACTTCTATACTATTATTAATTGAGAAAAACGGTTCAAATACAAAAGATAGATATTTTTTATTATTTGAGCAAAATTTTCTAACAAAATAAATTATTGAAATACAAGGAGTATTTCCAAATAGAAATCTACCAATATTTTCAAAATAATTGTAAATTGAATACAAAATAAGGAAAAAATAATAATTTTGAAGGCAAAACAAACATAAAACATAATAACCCTTACATCGTTGAAAAGAGAAAAAAATATTAATTTTTTTGAGTCTAAAATCAGATATGGGTTCCACTTAAAAAAATATAAGTTTGTGTTATATCTCAAAAATTTACGGATATAAAAATTTATTCCGTACGTCATTGGTTAGTTATTAAAAATATCTATCTTTTATATTTGAAACTTTTTTCTCAATTATTAATAGTTTAGAAGTTATTTGAAAAAGAAAAAATCAACAATATTCAGTTTTTCGTCATTATCTAGTGCCCTATGAGAATTTTTGGAAAAATAAAAGCACATCTGAGATGGCCTCCCAAAGGCGCATAAAAAGTTCCATTTAACCGACATCGTATCTCTTATAGTTCTCGAGATCCCAATGGTGGCACCTCTAAATGGGACACACTGTATATATATATTTATACAGGGTGTTTAAAAAAGTGTTCGGAATTTTTAAGGGCGTTTAGTATAGACCAAAATAAGTGAAAAAAGCCTAATAAATATGGGTCCGCAAACTAACTGTTTCAAAGATATGAGCTATTTTCAAAAATGTACTATCTAAGAATATAAGAAAACAGTGTGTGGTATCAAATTTACGTTTTTCATTTAAGCCATTTTACAACATGCCCCCCTTCCATCTCAACACATGATTCACATCTTATAAACGAGTTTCGTACGTTTTAAAAAGATCCCGGTTTTACTCGAATTATCTCACAGGCATGTTCTCTTCGCTCTTGTAACTGCGCTACATTATTAATGGGAGTAGAATAAACTAAACTCTTTTAATATCCTCACACAAAAGAAGTCATTCATATATTTTGTATTGTATTTTATTCATCTATGTATATACACATATAAAGTTTTTTTTTTTAGTTTTCCGTAGCATTGCCAAGTTATTCTGTTTTTTTTTTTTCTCGGAAAAAGACCTAATACACGCACTGCTTTATAAAGGCGTACTGAAGTTATATCAATAAATTACAAATTATATGAGAACATGGAGCTTAGTTATAGTTGTACAGAAATTCTTAATTTTTACTATTAAAATAACTTCAGTACGCCTTATAAAGCAATGCGTGTATTACATCTTTTTTGAGAAAAAATGGAATAACTTAGCAATTCTGAGAAAAACTTAAAAAACTTTAAATTGTCACATAGGTGAATAAAATACATTTCAAAATATATGAAAATATATAGAGTGTTCCATTTAAAAAAGACAAACAAGTCTCGCCGACCTGTAATGCAACAGCTTGTATTTGAAAATAATTTTACGTTGTTCTCTTTGAATAGACGAATAAATTAATTAAGGAAGATATAGAAGAACGTCATTTCAAAGACTCACCTGTAAATAACATCGAAAATATGAAATCGTCAACTATACAACTGTATTTAATAAAAGCATACAGGATGTTATTATTAAAATAGCTTCCGCTTAATCTTAATTTGATTGTTAACCCAAGCTTTTAGTTGGTTAACTGTTCTTTTACGTAAAGCTGGCTCTTTTCTAATTACTTCTCCACATACTTGTCCACTCGGCAAATATCCGGATTCAAGGTAATTTGCAAAGAGTTTTCTTGCAGCATGTCTTTCCGGAGTAGACCAGGTTGATCTTTTTATTTTTCCCATTGGTGATACCGGTGCTTAAAAAAATATTTTAAACTCAACATCTTTGTAAACATATAAGCGTTTAACTAACATGCGAATACAAGGAGGGTTGTTTGAATATATTAAATTTATATAAAATACAAGATCTAAGAAAAAGACATACAGTGCCATGAATAGCATGTAAATTGAAAAGCGAGCCATAGGAATTCCATTTTATCTTAATACAAACTTTAACAAATCCTTTTATAAAAAATACATTAAAAATATAATAATTTATTCCATCCGATCATATAAATCTATAGAGAAAATTAATTTTTGTCAGAAATATATTAAAATATCGTTATTTATCTGATACTGAAAAACACGGTAAGTAACTATTCACTATAACTTATTATAAAATAAAAACTAAACATTAGTTTGTAGTAAAATTGTTAATAGCAATTTTATGTTTTGGTGAAGGAATATGTGACGTTGAGAGAATTGTGGAAGAAGACAGATAGACTGAGATAGTTACAGACCAGCATCGTGATTATGTTGTGGTAGGTTATGGCATGGCGAAGGCTGGCTATAACTCTCTCTTTCCGTCCCAGTCTACTTGTCTTCTTCCACGATTCTATCATGCTGACGTCACATATCCCTTCCCTAAATTTTTGGTAATTATTTTCTCGTAAACTACGAACAGTTAATCAATTTAAAAAACGCTTATATGTTGTTTTCTTTTTGTATAACAACTTACCATAACGTTTTTTCTTATGCCTAATAGGCGGAGCATCATTCAAAGTAGAATCTAAAAAATAAATATTCTGTGATCTTTATGGCGAACACAAAACAAACGCTAATAGAATTAAGGATAATTCCAGTATAAGTGAACCTATTAAAACAGTTTCGCTGTCTTTAGCGATAAAATTTCACAACTAATGTAATGGAAAATAGGCAAGTAAAATTACTTATTAGTTCTAAGAGTTTCATTTTGATACACGTATTGGTGAACCTTTTGTGCCTATTTTAGTGTAAGCTGATAATGTATTAAATGAATGTGTAGAATATTTGAGAAGAATTATTATAAAAATATAAATGAGTTCTAGAAAGAAATGCATCTTATTTTAATACAAATAAATGTAATGTTGGAATTTGGTGGAGTAAAGGAATGAATATGTATATTTGGGTATTGTAATATCTTATGACGGACGGAATGACTGATGGAAAGAATATTGGGGGCTTTCCAATTATGCGACACAGAGTAATACTGAGTTACACACACGGACACTGTGTTGCACATCAAATGGATCGCACTTTAACTCGTCAAAAGGGGACCAGACTGCGTCTCTATCAATATTTTCCTTTTTTTGGCATTTAAACTAATCTGAAATCTATATAACAAACTATAATAATTATTGTGGTATGGTTTCTGATAGGCTACTTAAATTTATAGCAGGTTTTCCGTTCATAGTAAAATTATAGGTTAAGAAAACAAACATGACACGCTGAAACTCAAAAATTTCTTGTGACAGGCTATGTTCGCTTGTGTCGTTAATGGAACGCTTTGTGTCATACACTGTGTTACACAGTGTCTCTCTGTGTCTAATTGGAAAGCACCAATTATCTGTTGGTTATATAATTTTTGGAACGTCAGGTACTTTGCCCGAAAGTATACAGTGTTTCCTTTAAAACAACCAGTGCTTTTTTGGGCGAACTAATAACTTTAGAGAAAAATGTTCTATACAAAAAATGATCAAGAAAAAGGGGCTAATTTATCAATAATAACAAACCGAAAATTTAACTAGTGGTACTCAAACGGTAAAATAAATGTAATTTTCTTAAATGGAACCCTATATAATTTTTTAGCCCTTCAGATAGTATATTTTTTTCTGGTTTCAGAGATAAATATGGTATAGGGTTGAATAACAATTATTTCGAGAAAAATGGTATTAAAAACTATAAATATTGTAATAAAAAATGACTTTGTTACTAGCGTAACTAGGCAACAGACGTATCAATACCTGTGTATTGACTAGACTCTTGCAATATTATAACATTATTTTTAATAAGATTTTTCTCGAAATAATTGTTAAACAACCCTATACCATATTTATATCGTTCAAATAGGAAAAAAATATTCTATCTGAAGGGATAAAAAATTATATAGGGTACCATTTAAAAAAATATAATTTTGTTACAATGCTTGAGTACCACTGGCTGAATTTTCGATTCGTTATTATTGATAAACTAGCCCTTTATTCTTGATCATTTTTTTGTATAAATCATTTTTTTCCAAATTAGGTCGCACAAAAAAGCGCAGGTTGTTTTAAAGGAAACACCCTGTATATTGTCATTTGAGCTTGAGCGTTTATAATGAGATACTAATTCAGTAAAAATATCTTTTAAATAAATGAAATATATACGTGCCCTATCCCACAAACGTTTACACACCCATTTAAATCTATAATTTAAATATTTTAAACAAATTAGGCAACTATGTGAACTTAAATGTACATATCTTAGGTAAGAGACATTATTTATTCAGTGAAAAAAATTGTGATTGAGTCATGTACTGTTTATATAAAATAAATTATTAACACTCGTGAATTGGCCAGTGAATTAGAATAATTTTGTCAAATTGAACACAGGACCTCTGCCTTGCGACCAGTAGCTATCGTGAATCTTATTTAAGTCAAGCCAAAAAGTTATAGTAAATAATGGATTAAATTAGTGCATAATATTTGCAGTTTAAATAAAATACATGTGAAAAACTAAATTATGATAATAAATATCTTATTTGTCGCATGCATCGCGGATGTTACATTATCCGAATTAGAAAGGTCGCTAAAAACAAAAAGATCGTTAGTTAATTCCTATGCCGATGAATTCAGGAGGTCACCATGTTGAACATGACCGTAGCCTACGTTATTAAATACAAGGCCGGGAAACAACTCAAATTTTCTTTAAATATATAAATAAATATAAATATATAGCAAGAGTATGAACTTCTAGAATTTCAGGATCTTTTAAATACTTAATTGGAAAACATACATACCAAGCTCATTAGTTTCCTGCTGATGACAAGAAGAGTTATCTCTATCGTTATTCGAATCTAATATGAAAATACACATTATTAAACGAGTTATATTTATTAACGTTAAAATGAAATATTACCCAATATATTTATGTCTTTTAAATTTTGCCCTTGGAACTCATTCATATTCCCAGTTTCCATCATAATGAACAATTTAGACGGCTGTCCTACTTGCAGTGCAGTACTTGGAAGACGATAATGCTCCTTATGGATATTTATATCATGGCCCATAAAATTAGCGAACTGTCCCAACTCAGTTTCATTTAAATTTAATAATTGTACCGTAGTTGCAATTTGTTTCCTCAGTTGTGTGCTCCTCAAAGATCCTGGATTCTTAGCGCCACATTGTTGAGAAAATTCGCGTAGACATACGCATGCACGCAAATATTTATCTTTTGCTCCTGGACATCCAAAAACGTACTCATTGTTTTGATCTACTTGTGCATTGTTCCTATTCATTAAAATAAGATTTATAAAATCTATTTGCTTTAAACTTAGTAATATGGGAACAGATCTTCCTTTTTTACCACGAAGTTCAATTTTAACGTATCGTTCCGCTAAGAGCTGCTCCATTTTATTTAAAGTTTTGTACAAATCGCAGTGTTTCTCTTTGTCTATAGCCTGCCGTTTTTCAAAATCAGTTATTAACAGTCTTTCAATTTCTCCAGCTCGTTTTCTATTAAACAGTTGTATGGAAGTTAATACACATTTAGAAAGACGAAGCCATGTGTCGTAAGAAAACTTTACTTTTAGTTTCGTAAAACAAACGTTTGTTTCATGATCTAAAAATTTATGTAATTTTTGAACATCTTCATGTATAGGCAAATTAATAGGTTTATTGCGTTTTAATTTCGTTTGTGTTTCAATTGCTGTTTTGTTCACATATGACCCATAATCTTCCCTATGAATTTTCAAAAAAAATTTAACATGCATTCTCTTCTCACTGTCACATTTTTTTATGTATTCCGTTACCAATAAGTTTCCACATTTATTTATAAAATTGCCTAATCTTGTTGCTAGAGACAGGATTTCATATTCATTAGTCTCGTTATTAAGTTTTGCCATTCTATTAACTGCCGTCAGAAAAGTATCATAATTCTTTGGAACAAACAAATCTTTTAATTCTTTTATATTACAGTCTATCTCTTTTAACACCAGAACCAATTTCGCTAGTGTTCGTAAAATCTGACGAATATGATAACGTAAATGAGGTTGTCTGTACTTGCATGTAAGCTTATTACCAAATAAAATAATCAATTCATCATAATGTATAGTGGCACTGATAATTCCAGGCTGCAACTGTGGGCAAATTTTCTGTTTCATTATTATATTGGCCTTTGGGTGAATTCGTTTTGCTAACGCTCTCCCTGCTACTTGTATATGTCGATAGCCTGTATATTTCACATCCGATAAATAATTTTGGCAATTGCGTACATGTCTATGAATTGTAACTTTGCTAAAATAATTTTTACATTTTGTGCAGGGAATATAGTGATCTGCATTCCTGTTATATTTTCTGTTAGGTCGTCGAGATACTATAAGCTCTCCACTATTATATTTTTCATTTGTATTGAACTCGTAAGATCCTTTTAATCTAATTTTTTCTAAGAGTTTATTTCTGTCTTGACTACCTATACACACAAAATATATATATATGTATATTTTAACCCAATAGTTAAGACTCGAATAATGGACACTTTGTATACTCGTACCTATTGGGACTCGCAAAATAGCAGGCGACACTAGCGGAATTAAATTAATGGCCGTCGATAGGACTTGTCAAAAATGCAAAAATTGTGAAAAATCGGTTCAAATATTATGAAAAGAAATTCTATTCCTGAAAATGAGTTGAGTAAAGAAAATTAAAATATTGTACGCAAAAAAGCGATGTGTAAAAGGATATCTCAAAACTCTAATGTTGTAAATTAAAAACGTCTGCTCTTTACATTTCACAAAGCAGGATTATCATTTCGCAGTTCTGTATATACAGGGTGTTTCACGGAGACGGGACACTCCGATTATTTTCTTTATTATTATGAATAGAAGAAAATCATTCAAATAGAAGTTGCAGTAGATCAAAGGGGACATTCACTTACTGATGAAAAAAAAATTAAACCAGTGGTTCTCAAGTTACAAACCAAAGTTATATTTTCTTAAATGGGATATTATACATTTTCTAGGCTCATTCGACAGAGTATTTTTTTCTGAATTCAACCATATAAATATTTTATGTTCTTGTATAACAAAAATATTGAGAAAAATTCATTTGAAAATCAAATAAATTTTATTTAACAACACAAAACAGTAGGCCATGATCAATAACAAAACAATTAACTTATACTAAACTGCTATTGTTATGTCAAAATATCATTATTTATAATAAGTAATTGTGATTGTGACTAAACGTTAATTGTTTTGTTATTGATCATGGCCTACTGTTTTGTGTTATGTTAAATAAATTTATTTAATTTTCAAATGATTTATTCTCAATATTTTTGTTATACAAGAACATAAAATAGTTATATGATTGAATTCAGAAAAAAAATACTCTGTCGAATGAGCCTAAAAATGTATAATATCCCATTTAAAAAAATTTAACTTTGTTTTATAACTTGAGAACCACTGGTTTAAATTTTTTTCTTCAATAAGTGAATGTCCCCCTTGATCTACTGCAACTTTTATTTGAATGATTTTCTTCTATTCCTAATAATTAAAAAAATAAATGGGTTGTCCCATATCCGTGAAACACCATTATAGTTGTTGATTGATATTAATACTAGTTTTCCTTTTAATATTGTGCAGAATATACATGTGTAAAGCAGTCATTAAAAAAAACATTGTTCCGAGTCAGCCGCACTACGCCCCGCGTTTCATGGGGTCCAGCTATTTATAAACAATTCATATTTCTTTATTTATTTATTTACTACTAAATAAATTAATGTAGTTCTATATTTTTTTATTCTTTATAATGTTAAGGCAGAAGTTATATCTTACAACTCTTCCGATTATAGAAATAGAGATTTGATTATAACAATAAAATTTGATTACAATTACACTTTTAAATTTGCGGTCCCTAGGAAGCTGCCTAATACTTTGGTGGTCATACAATCTCAAAATCTTTTGAAACGTAGTACGAAAATGATAAGTATTGTGCAAAATACAAAAGATTTTTTTAATATATGAATTAGAAATATATTAACAACAGAGTTTTTAAACCAGCCGGTTTAATTTGATTAATCCCCGTATATTTTTGTTATATTGAAAGGCCCCGCGGTAAAATATCACACATGGCCCCGCAAACGATCAAATAATAATTAATCCCGAATTTATGACTTGTTGCCCTTCAACTACGTTACTTGACGAAGGAGTTGACTCAAAACAAACACGAAAATCGTATTTAGTTGAATTGTTAACATTTTTTTCTGGCTCCGCAAGCACTCAGTCAAAATGTTAATAATTTCACACGTCCTACTGACCGCCATGACAGTTTCGCTTGCAGCGCCGCAAACGGATTCTGCGGGTCCCAATAGAATAATCTGAATCTAGGAGGACTCAGCGTAACTTTAGGATTATGTTCTTTAATTCTAAACAAAAAATATATCATTTCAACATATTCTGAATTATCGTAATTATTTTGCGAACATTAATTAATTTGGCTTGAGTATTATGGACGTTCATTTTGTGCGTTAGGTTTGGTTTTGTTTTGATAAGTGTAGATAAATCTATATTCTCGAAAACTGTGGATTTATTGTTGTTCAATAAAACATTTTTCTTTGGAATGTTCTGTTTAAATTTGGGAGCGCGCGAATTAGGAATTTGAACAGGGCAAGATATGAACATCTTCATGAGCGCCAACTTCATGGTCAAGATTTAAGTTAGGGAACAGAATAAAGTGAGAAATGAACTGGGCGATGTACGAACATTAGGACGATGCATACCTAGCCAAGTAGAGGCTTTTTAGTATTTGTTTTTAGAATTAAAAATAGCATCAGTGTTAAAAAATGATTAGAAACACAAATTTAAATGAAAAATAAAGTGACTGTAGATAAAATATTGTTTGATATGAGTGTTAAAAGTGATTTTATTCTCATATAAATATCTATTGAGTAAAGAAATAAGAAAAAAAAATAGTAAATTGAATTTAAAATACAACATACATTACATAGCTAGGGTCTCAACATACGAAAACTTTTACATAGCCTTCTTCAAATCACGACATGCATTTCTCGACTCCGCAAATCTAGCCCATGAAGTTGGCGCGTATGGAAATGCTCAAATCTTGATTTGTGCAACGTTTAACAAGATGGCTGACAAGTATACTCCGGAGTACGTTTTTATTTTTAATACTACCAATAACGTTTTATACTCCACAGTGTACTAGTCAGCCATCTTGTCGAACGGTGTATATGTCGAGATTTGAGCATTTCGGTACGCGCCAACTTCATGAGCTAGGTCTGTGGAGTGGTGAAATGCATGTCCTGATTTGAAGAAGGCTATGTAAAAGTTTTCATGTGTTTCATGCAAATTCCCTTACATTATTAAAACATTTAAAACAATTATTCCTCAGGTCGTTTTGAGCAAAAAAATATTATATGAACATAGTTCCTATTCCGTCCAATTCCCAGAATACAAGAGTATGAATTTCTATAAATAACAGTATTTTCAAATTTTTGTAATCAAAATACTTCTGAAAAGTTTTATAGAAGAGTCAATACTGTCATGTGTAGTATGCATATGAAATTCAAAACGCACATTTTATGGTTTTGTCGCAAAATATTTACTTTTTATAATCATATTGGATATTGTGTTAACATATTTCATGTTTTATGATTAGAATGTGTTTATTCCATTACACATCAGGATGACATTTTTATAAAAAATTTCTTTTTAAAAGAATCTTGATTCCATAATTTGAAAATTTTCTGTTATATTTTCAATTTTCTGTAAACAAGATATTTTTAAAAACGATAGATTCTAATCATAGAACATAAAATATGAAATAGGTAAACACAATACGAAATATGGTTATAAATTACAAATATTTTGCAGCAAATCTTAAACCTATGTTCATATGACATTTTTCCATATACCTAACTAAACAAATAATTTTAAAAAACATACCTTTTGGTAGAGCCATCATTTCTATGACTTGAGGTTCATTGGAATGCATATTTTCTAAATGACGTGGGAGTTTAATAATCGTTTTTTTGCAGTAACAACAAAAATATCTCTTCAACTTGGATTTTGAATTTTCTACAATATGTGGTTGAGCTACATTTTCCTCTGAAAATCAACGAATTTATTAATGGCAAATATATCTTTTATTTCTCATTAAAATAACTCACCAAGAACAAAATTTTCCCTGTCCGTGGAACTTTGCTGTATATGATCATCCTGACGCGTATTTAAATCACCAACAGTAGAACCTTCCTCGTACGTGGAATTTATATGTAAATTTTCCTCTGAAAATCAGAGAATTTATTAATAACATAAAGATCTATTATGATTCTCATTAAAATAACTCACCAAGAACAGAATTTTCCCTGTCCGTGGAACTTTGCTGTATATGATCATCCTGACGCGTATTTAACTCGCCAACAGTAGAACCTTCCTCGTACGTAGAATTTGTTTGTAAATTTTCCTCTGAAAATCAGAGAATTTATTAATAAAATATAGATCTATTATGCTTCTCATTAAAATGACTTACCAAGAACAAAATTTTCCCTGTCCGTGGAACTTTGCTGTATATGATCATCCTGACGCGTATTTAACTCGCCAACAGTAGAACCTTCCTCGTACGTAGAATTTGTTTGTAAATTTTCCTCTGAAAATCAGAGAATTTATTAATAAAATATAGATCTATTATGCTTCTCATTAAAATGACTTACCAAGAACAAAATTTTCCCTGTCCGTGGAACTTTGCTGTATATGATCATCCTGACGCGTATTTAACTCGCCAACAGTAGAACCTTCCTCGTACGTAGAATTTGTTTGTAAATTTTCCTCTGAAAATCAGAGAATTTATTAATAAAATATAGATCTATTATGCTTCTCATTAAAATGACTTACCAAGAACAAAATTTTCCCTGTCCGTGGAACTTTGCTGTATATGATCATCCTGACGCATATTTAACTCACCAACAGTAGAACCTTCGTCGTACGCGGAATGTGTATGTAAATTTTCTTCTAAAAATCATACAATTTATTAATAACATACAAATTATTACAATTATGATTCTCATTAAAATAAAAATAATTTACATTATATAAACACAAGGTATTTGTTTAGTAAAATTCATTTACCTGCAAACAGTTGTCTTCGCACTGCCTTATGACGGTATCCTACATGTATGAATACATAAATATTAGAATGTCATTTTTAGCATTGTAGATAAATATTTAGTCCGTAAAGACTGGCAAGCACAAATAAATAAAATTATTATATTAGTGCGGAAACTTTTCGAAAATATATTTACCTTATTCCCACATAGTAATGCAGCACTACTTCCGAAATAGTACTATTTTGATTTTCTTTATTTTATTTCTTTTTATAAATAGAGAAAAATAAATTTCGTTTTATTGAAAACTTAACCTGTAGTATTTAAAGTAAAAGGTGTTTACAATTTTATTTATTATTTTAATTTTTAAGATTTAAGTTCAGGTTTGATAGTACTTTCTCCAAAAGAGCGCTATTTCAAGATGTGGGAATATGGCCATTGATATTAAAATAATGTTAATCATCTTAACATCTTGTTAAAGATTTAGTTATCATTACTATTTTATGAAAATATTGTACCAAAAATTTACACTTGTATGATTTTGACAAAAAAATAAAATTTTCGATGCGATCATTTTTTTGTTAAATAAATATTAAGATAAGTAAAATTTATAAGAAATGGTAGTTGGAATAGTCCTAAATTTTGAAATACAGGCTATACAGTTTAACTGGCTTACTATGTATTAGAATTTCGATAACTTTAATAGCTACGAAGTCGGTTCATTTAGCAAACAACTTCTATTTCAATGAGTATAAAGATTTTTTTAAAACAAAATAACAAAGTTAGTCCCTACTGTTTGAGAACAACTGGTTGAAAGAAATAATTTTATGCTCATTGAAAGTGTTGTAAAATAGACATTGTTTGCTAAACAACTTATGACCAGTTGCACCAATAAGGCTTAAATTTTAAGCTAGGTTTAAAAAAGAAAAATGCTAGTCGAAATTTTAACGGCAATATATTAGACAGGATATTAGAAGTCATTTGACATTTCATTTTTATGCGATATTGTCAATTGAATAATATTTAAAGAATGACAAAAATATGAAGCGATATATACTTAAGGAAAATATAAATTATTACCATATTTTTTTATTGCAGATGTCAGCTTATCACAATTTACAATATCTGTAATTTGAAAAGAAATAAACCATGTAATTTTTTCAAATTATGTATAACGTATTACATACTTATTCTCGGTGTCAACAGGCACAAGGGTTGCCGATTTCTGATATTAGCTTGAGAATGAAAATGAAATATGATTAAGTCTATGGTAACGTACTTTTAAATTTACGATCAGATGATACTTACAAGTAGGTTTTCGTTTGACAATTATATTATCTAAACCTAAAATTAAAATAAATTAATAATTATTAATTAAAAGCTTGATTATTTACTTATTCTTGGAGTTAATGGGCAAGAAGGATGTCGTTTCCTAAGTTTAACTGCATCTAAAATATAACAAATTCAATATTACATACGTAAATATTTGGATATTATTCGGGAAGAATTATAATGCAAGAAATTAATTGGTGCTTAATACAAAAAGAACACAATTTTCTATTAATTTTGGTAAAAGATGAGTTCATGTATCAATATTTATTATGAAGAATGTACTTCATTTTTAATTGGGTACATGTTTAAAAACGAGTCTGTTACTTACTTCAAGAAAGTTGCGGTTTATCATTTATGGTCAAAATATACTAAGTTTTTCGCAAATGAGTTTTAAATATCAAATTTGTGAAGCACACACGCACGTACACACCCATGCATGCGCGCACCCACACACACGCGCACACACACACACATACACACACACATATACACACACACACACACACACATATACACACACGCAACCACTCTCCCACCCATTATTATTAAAAAAGAATAATAATTTTATTCTTGTTTGTAACTTTCTTAGCAAACTGGCAACTACGCAATTAGTTACCACTTTTCTTCATGGTGTTTATTTAGCATTTTTTAAATGTTGAATTTTCTGATAAACCTAAACGTTTAGGAAATGAATGTTATATGTCATGCAAATCTTCATCAGAAAAATCTAAATAGTGCATGTAATAATAATAATAATAATATAATAATAATAATAATAATAATAATAATAATAATAATAATAATAATAATAATAATAATATTTATTCAATGAATTCAATACATAAATTTATATAATTACCTGGATATTTCTGATGTTTCTTTGCTTTCATTTTAAGTAACCACTAAAACACTTTACAAACACAAAACACATTCAACAAACTCCTGCACTATGAAGCACGTTAGCATATGTTTTCTATGATGAAGCAGAGATATCATATGCATAGAAGATACCAACGTGCACTGACTGCGCAGCTCTGCGCAGACTGCAATCTGCTATAAGGAACACGAACATACCCCACCCCACCACTACAGTATCGGGAACACATATAGTACATCCAAGATAAAATGATCCCTGTTAGAACTATAGTTTATTTAGAATGAACTTAATAAAATCGGTATGAAGTAACATTGTCAAATTCATAAAAAAAAATTATTCCCCTTGTCAAAATATATAATGTGTACCAATTTTTGGCAAAATATTCCTATAGGTACATTTATAATTAAATAGTTTCTAATATACGAGATATCGCAATCCACTGCGCATGATCCATTTCATTGATTTTTCGATTGTGGAACGTGAATCGGTTCCATTCCATACCTGTCGATACAGTTTTTTTTGCTAGGGGAATATTGTTTATATAAGCATTTTAATGTATATTAAAATCAAGCCCTTTGATGAAGGGGCCTGCACTGGAAAAATAAACAATTTTGTGCCTACCACTGTTAGTATTAAATGCCTTAAATTTAAGGTTTTCTCCAATTTTTTTGCCTTCTTCTTTCCAATCTGTATGTATTATACTTACTTACTTACCAGTAAACCTAATAAAGAATTAAATCTTTTAATTTAAAAGTAGAAAATCTAAAATATTTATATGTAAGTTAAATACGGCGGTGACAGCATTATGTCTAGGGGTTATATTTTCTCAGCGGGTGTACTAAAATTAGTAATTATTGCAACAATGGATAGCAAAGGTTACCTCGATATTTTAAAAGCAAATTTGAAACAAAGTGCCGAAAGATAGGCCCTTAACAGACAATTTTAATTTCGTGCATCAAAAAAATTCAACAAATAATTCGCGTCTATAAGAAAATGTGTACTGTATAATATGAAAAATATGCTTAATCATCAGTCACAGTCTCCAGACTTTAACCAGATTAAGAAAGTGCGGAAAATTCTTAAACTAAATAGGAATATGAAACAAAAAAGAATTTCAAATTAATTACAAGTAAAATAGCAGAATATAATGCCATCGGTGACCAAAAATTTGGTAGATTCAATGACTCATCGCTTAGTTATTGGTGGAAGAACCAAAGGAAAACCCTCCAAATATTATATTTCTTTCTGAAACATAAATACATGGTTTATTATATAAATGTTTTGGTTATCGTACGGAGACTTTTTTGTCATGAAATTATGAATACTTTCAATGTTTACCCCATAATATAAATAAATTAAGTAAATTATTTGTTTATTTTATATTTATAATAACGTAATAATACTGCTTTTCATTTTGGATTAAAAGGAAAATAAATATATTGGGTTTTAGACTGCTTTTTTTCCTAAAATACATTAAAACTACTGTCGTACGGAGACTTTTTTGAATGACTGTACATAGGAATAGGAAAAAGTGCTTAAACATTACATACACCAGGGAATTTGGTGTTAATGTTCCATATATTTATTTCAACATTTAATACATATTGTCAATTGTACGTTTCGGGCAAAAATTAGCCCATCTTCAGCAATAGGTAAAAATAAAATTTTATTTTTTTGAAACCCAATTATCAACACACTTTTACAATTTGTACGAAAAAAATCAATTCCAGGATTTATTGGTAATCATAACAGGAACGATGAAGAATAAACTGTAACAAGCTATCACCATGGCGACAGGCGAAGCTCTGACCTATTGCGAAAGATGGGCTAATTTTTTTCCGAAACGTATAATTGACAATATGTATTAAATGTTGAAATAAATATGTATATGGAACATTAAGACCAAATTCACTCGACTACGAATCCCATGAAGGTTCCCAAAGGATACTCCAATTATAATTACATACAGTAAACACGTCGCAGAGCAAAATGATTCTTGGTCTTGATTTATTTTTCGTTTTTTACCTCCCGCCGATAGAAAAGCGAAGTAATAGAACCCAATTTGCAGCATGAAACTGATTGCGCATTTGGCACATCATACACATCACATATTTCTGACACGAATTATATAGGTACGACACGCAAAATTTAACAAAGGAACATTTTACAGCACTTAACATTTAACATTGTAATATTACAACCACAATTGGTAATTTTTTTATGATACTCGGACGGAAAAGAAATATCCCTTGTGAAAATTGTTTCGCCTGAACTGATTACGTACATACCGGCTATTTCTGTAACAATTGTATATTTTTACGAAAATTATAATAATAAACTTATTAATAATAATAATATTCAATGCCGGATTTTATTCTAAGCAAATAGGCATTTTTCGAGGTTTCGATGAAGAAAAGGTCTTACTGATCCAGTATGAAGAAATTTTATTAAATTACTCTTGCACGTTTTGGACCACAGTGGTTCATCTTAATTATAAAAGCGAGAAAATGAGATGCTAGGATTTCTATTTGATAATCTGCCATATTCTGTACCACAATGCTTAATTTTTCTATATCGATAACAATCTTGACAAGTGAAATAGTTAAATTGTTTCAGATATTTTTTATTAAAGAAAAAATTATCGATAGATAAAAATTAAACCACTGTATTACAGCATAAGGAGTATTTGTATATGAAAAGCTGAAAATGATAATAAAAACAATCTGTTGTGGCTAATACAATACCACCCGCTATTTCATTTTTATTCATTTAAATACATACCTACATCCTGCATATTTTCTTATGCTAAACTGTACTATTTATGGTATAAAAGGCGCTTTTGTTAGCTTTAATAAAACCGACGAATGCTTGTATCACTTTTATCTACGATTTAAATAGTTAAAACAATTCAGGAACACCAAATGAAATACGCGTTTATTTTTAGACAGATGCATAAATTATTACATAATATATATATATAGTTAATTCCTATTAACCATAAAATTTTTAAACAATTTACAGCACTTAACATTTAAAATTATAATATTATAACCAGAATTGGTAAGTTTTTTATGATACTCGGACGGAAAAGAAATAGCCATTATGAAAATTGTTTCGCCTGAACTGATTCCGTACATACCGGCTATTTCTGTAACAATTGTATATTTTTACGAAAATTATAATAATAAACTTATTATTAATAATAATAATCAATGCCGGTTTTTATTCTAAGCAAATAGGCATTTTTCCAAGTTTTGATGAAGAATAGGTCTTTCTGATCCAGTATGAAGAAATTTTATTAAATTATTCTTGCACGTTTTGGACCACAGTGGTTCATCTTAATTATAAAAGCGAGAAAACGAGATGCTAGGATTTCTTTTTGATAATCTGCCAAATTCTGTAGTACAATGCTTAATTTTTATACATCGATAAAAATCTTGACAAGTGAAATTGTTAAATTGTTTCAGATATTTTTATTAAAGAAAAAATTATCGATAGATAAAAATTATTATTATGTGTGGCATAAAAGATGCTTTTGTTAGCTTCTATAAAACCGACGAATGCTTGTATCAACTTTATCTACCATTTAAATAGCTAAAACAATTTAGAAACCCCTACTGAAATACACGTGCATTTTAGACACATGCATAAATTAGTACATAATAAATATATTTAATTCGTATTAATCATAATATTTTTAAAAAATTTAGTAAGTACCACGTAAATTGTTTAAACAATGTCGGTTATATAACGAAAACACTTCAGTTATATTCACTAACAGCACCTAATGAAAAACATGCTTGGGGTCCCGTGGCCGCGTGCCTGAGTGTCTGGTCGCGAACCCGAAGGAACCGAGTTCGATCCCGACAGACGCCAAATATTTCCAATTTTAAATGGCACAAAAGTGACCCCTGTGGTGCACTCTCCACTCCAGCTATGAGTGCCCGTGAGGCGACGCCTAGTAAGCGCCCACACGGTAAAATATATCGTCATCATTACCGATGTCTAAATGTGTTGTAGATACTGGCACACCCAGAAATGGGTAATATGCCGTGATGATATATTTATTTATTTTATTTATAAAAATGTGTAATCCCTATTAGTATTTAGTGGAAACAATTAATTTTTATTCTCTTGAATTCCTAATGAAAAATATTTGCTTATACATTTTTCAATAAAAATGTTCAAACCATTTATTTATGGCAACCCAGAATTTTCGTGTCGGCAAGCAATAGTCCCGTCGCCGGTATTGCTTTTCTCTCTTTTGTACGTCTTTTAAGAATCAAATCATATAGTTTTTAAGTGAATTGAATACACAGCTTCCTTAAAATAGTGGAAATTATGCAACGTTATGAGTACGCGACATCGGATTTTAAAGTATATGATTATAATTTGTATATTATTTATATTTTATTTGTAATATTTGATTCGTGGATGTAATTTATGATATTCTCTTCTGCATCTGGTTTGTTAGATAGGGCATGTTTAAGTGTATTGGCTATTTTGTGTTTTTGCGAAATAAGTACATTTTTTACTTTGGTAGAATTCTGACCCCAACATTAATGTCGGCGATCAATGGTTGGCTCACCGATATATGAAAATTCAAAGTCCGCGTCAAGGAACTTGAAGTACTTTTGACCTGATATTATACATATTTATATGCATACAGCTTATTTTACATAAAAATTATAATAAATTAAAATTGTTACCTTACGTACATTATAAAATATTGTACGTTTTTCCTAGATAGCTAGTTAATTGATAAATTTATGGCGGACAAAAGTAATTTGGCATTAATAAGGAACCTATGGGGTAGTTTTACATAAAAAATACTCATATAGCTCCCCAATACATTTAAAAATGTGTATTAATAGTTTTAAACAATGTGATATTTGCACATTTTACAATAATGTACATTTATCATAGATAGGTATAGTTATTTGAGAAATCAAAAGCATATTTTCATAAAGTGCGATTAATTAAAATCATACGCCCATGTGTCAATGAACTCGGTATTAAAAACCTTCAAATTCACAAATCTGTATATTAGAATGCGCTAATGTCAGATACCTATGTAGCAATATTTATTCTTCGTTGGGGTTGCATAGCTGAGTGTTCAACGAATCAGGATCACGAATTTGTAGTTCCAGGAGCGCTCTTCACGCCAACTTTTTGTGCCCGTACGATGACCTCTGCTAACCGCCCTCCGGATGAAATATGTTATCTCATTACCGATATCTGCTTATTTACAGATCTGACACACCCGGCAACGGGTAAAAGCCGTAATGATGTGATAATATTTTTTATTTATTTACTTATTTATATTAAATGGGGTCCCGTGGGCGCGTGCCTGACTGTCTGGTCGCGATCCTGGGGGAACCGGGTTCGATCCCGACAGACGCCAAATATTTCCAATTTAAATGGCACAAAAGTGACCCCTGTCGTGCACTCTCCACATCAAATATGAGTGCCCGTGAGGTGACGCCTGGTAAGCGCCCACACGGTAAAATATATCGTCATCATTACCGATGTCTACATGTATTGTAGATACTGGCGCACCCAGAAATGGGTAATACCCGGTGATGATATATTTATCTTATTTTATATATTTATATTAAATTCTAATCCTATATAAGTGTACGTATAAGGTCGCACAATATTTTGGTAAAATATTTAATGATAATGGAATAAACAATAATATTTCAAATTGTTTAATTATTTTTGTTCCATGAGTAGTTTATAATGGTGTAGGTACATACATCTTCACAATGGGCCCATAAACCATTTAAAAAAATAATAAATAAAAGTTCGTTTAATAGGCCCACAAACCATAATGAAAAATAATAAAATGTACACTTTATCCTTAAGGAGGTTCGAGCGAAACTAATGAGTCCAAATAATATTTATATTTTTTTGTTCTTTTAATTGCTAAAATAGTTGTAAAAATTTATAATTTCAATTAATAAACGTGTATTGAGCCTATAAGTACATAATTAATTTGTATCTAACAAAAAAAGTAATGACTTCAGTATTTTGAACATATGTGATGGACGAAAGTTATGTGGCAACAGCGCGTCTTGTAAAATTATTATATTAAATTTATCTATCAATTTCAGTAATCACAAATTTTAAAAAGAACAAAACTAAATAGCTTTATTATATTCGAAAAAAAAAGTTATCCATAATATAGATACAAGTTATACTTCAATCTTTTTCCTTTATATCAGCTGGGACGTGCAACGTTGCCATGTCATTCTTCATCTGTTCTGCTTCTGCAACTATCGATGTAAAATTGCAAAATATGCATTAGATATTATTACGGAATTATAAGGCTTTTAAATAGCTTATTATTATAATTGTAAAAATTTGAAATTTCTTAAACACGTGCAATTAGAAAATACGAAATGCACATATATGTTTTTAAATGTTTTCATTATTTTAATCACATGGAGTAGATAATTTGTTTAACAATTGTCTATTTAGTTTCAAAAATCATGTAAAAATCGGTATTAAATATAAATAATTAGCTGTATATTATAATTTTTGACAAATTTGTAAGTAAAAAGCGAATTAAGTAAATTTTTACAACGGTAATAACGGGGATAAAACCTATGCCGGGAATAAAGTCATCGATTGCCGAGAAATGATAATTCTAGTTCCCCGACTGGGAACTTAAATTTCTTTTGACCTGATATTATACATTATGTATACGGATACAGTTTATGTAACATGAAAATATAAAAAAAAATAATACTGTTGTATTACCTTATTATAAATAACAATTGTATAATATTTTTTACTTACATATATTTTTTTTATAGTGTTATTATATTTAATGGGGATTAAACATTTTTATTATGTAATAATATATGCATGTGTCTAACAAAGCATTATTTTCATTAGGCGATCTTAGTGACTATAACTGAAGTGTTTTCGCTATATAACCGACATTGTTTAAACAATATACGTCATACTTTTAAATTTGTCTAAAAATATCATTGCTAATGAGAATTAAACATTTTTATTATGTAATAATATGTGCATGTGTCTGAAAAAGCATGATTTCCATTAGGCGATCTTAATGAATATAACTGAAGTGTTTTCGCTATATAACCGACCTTTTTTAAACAATTTACATCATACTTTTTAATTTGTCTAAAAATACTATTGCTAATGAGTAGTGATGCCGCCAGATCTCACATTTTCGATATCTCGTCTCGAATTTTCGATATATCGAGACGAGAATAATGCCCTCGAGATTTGCTCGAGACGACAGTAGATATTCGAGATCCCGATTGTTCTATTTTTTATATTACGTAAATATTTCTAATTAAAATATACAAAATAGCAAAATATGTGTCCGTATAAATAAATATTTTAATTGCATTTTCATTTATATTCATATTTATTTATCAATTTTAGTTTTATTGCATTTTAGTAAAAAGAAAATTCTCAAAAGTAATATCTATGATATACTCTTCACGCTAGCCTCAAGGGCCTTACTATACGAAGATGTAATCATAAATTCATAAATACCACTATTAGCGTACAAAACAGTTTGTTACACCCAACAACGGGTAATAAAGCCATGATATTATAGAGTACCTATTTTTTACCTATACCATTCAAATACCATATTTAGTAAAATAATGTTTTAATCAGTGGTACCTGTTTATTAAATTTGCATTGCTTGTGATGTTAATTTATTTACTATTTCTAATTACATATTCGAGAAATTCGAGACTCTCGGGTCGAGATCAAGAGAAAGTAATAAAAAATATGGCGAGACGAGATGCAGTGAAATCTCGTCTCGAAAATTCGAGACAAGACGAGAATGCATTGTTTCTCGCCATATCTCGTCTCGCGGCATCACTACTAATGGGATTAAACATTTTTATTATTTTTAAGTACATGGCGAGAAATGTACAGTGTAATATATGTGCTTTTATTAATTTGTATGTATTCCCTGAAAAATTGTCACTATTACAATTAATAACACTATCTACTCTTTTGTAAGTATGTGGCGTAGTAATCTACAAGTAGAAGTTTTATATTTTAATTCAATTTATATCATTAATTTTGTCATGATTTAATATAAATGATTTTCAAATATTCATAAGTGAATAACTTAGTAAATATATTTTAATAATTATCTTCACACAAACGTATTTTATGAGAATATTGTTATTATTTAAAATAGAAATTGGTTTTGCCAAGAGACCACCCACGGCGCCCGACTGTGGACAGATAACACAGTCTGATCTTTGATATTTGTGATCCAACTGAGAAGTATAAAAAGGAGAAAAGTGAAATGAATGTAAAATATTCATTAGCACAGAAAGTGACTAAAGCAACTGGCATTGATATTGATAATCAAGACTACCATCATTAAATTTCTCAGAAAATTTCCTACAAAAATATGTATATTTCAAATTTATAACCAAAAGTCGGTGTAAATAAGAAAATAAGTAATCCAATTAGGAATCTTCCAAGTCGATGTTTTCATAACAGTACTACTAAAGTGAACCAGCACTATATTTACATAGTCGCCTCTCTCTCATTTGAACACGCCTCCCGCGTCCTCATCTTTGATTTTTTTTATAAATGTTTTATACCTTACTGTAGTTATTTGTAGTTCTATGTTTATTGTTTTCATCCAAGACAAGTTTTTAATTTTTTGACGATTTTCTCTCTGTAATATGTTGTTTTTAACTATTTATTTATTTATTCATAATTATTTATTAATATTTTTAAATGTCCGTGTTGTATGTTCCATTATCCACATGTGATTTCTTTTTTCGACTAAACCATTCTAGCCCTGAAGAAGACTATTGTATAGTCGAAACGTCGGCGTGAATAAATTTATTAATTGACTGCAAGTCCGAAGAATTTTTACTTTCTCGTATCTACCTCCATCCCAACACAGTCAAATATTGGTTTTTCAACCATTATAAATAATGTTTCTTATTATAATTTTCTTAAAAATGTGCAATTAGAAATTACAAAATGCACGATATCAGATGTATGTTTCTAAATGTTTTCATTATTTTAATCACATGGTAGATAATTAGTTTAACAATTATCTATTTAGTATCAATAAACATGCGAAAATCGGTATTAAATATTAATAATTAACTGCATATTATAATTTTTGGCAAATTTGCAATATGTATTTAGTGTATGTTACATGAAAATTATAAATAAAACAAGTTGTAGATTTCAGAAAGACAATTTGGAAGGAAGTATTGAAATAAGTAAGACGCTAGAAAAATTAATACGAATTTGCAGCTTGATTAACGGGGGCGTTAGCCGGAGTTATTCAAGCAAATGAGTGGAAAAAAATATTTTCAAAACGTGTTGTACACGTAATTTTTTTGCATAATGATCCTTGCAAGTCGAAAATAAAAAATATCTCATTCGGTGAAATTTCACAATTTTGCTGACATTTCACAATAAGTTGCGTTTTATAATTTATTTGTAAAATGTAATTATTGTTCAAATAAAATCGTTAAAAAAAATAAAAATAGTGGTACTTTCTATACGATTTTTGACCAAAAACCTAAGTACCTACACTATGCAAAAAAATGATTTGTTAATATATATATTGCTAATTTCAGTCAAATCGATTAAGAAATTACTTTTAAGTAATAAAATTCATTTTTATAATTAAAGTAGAATGCAGTTGCATGTATTAATTCTCTTCTATATTAATATTGTCTCTCAAATTATATCAGAAACACTTCAAAACAATTTGTTTATACATATTGTTAATTTCACACAATTTTTTCTAGAGTATGTTGACATAGATTAGTTTCTTTTTTATATGCTTTATTACTTGCGTATGTAGTTAATTGATCGATTATATATACGGGACAAAATATTTTATATTTATAGAAATAAATTTATTTTAAATACTTCTGGAACTTTGTTATAACGTGCCCCGGCCTAGGGTCAAATGTAACAGTATTTGGGGTAAATTGTAACGTATTTATTAATAAAAATACAAAAGTGAAAATAACAAAGATTTAAAATAAAACATACTCATTTAATATTTCAGACACACATGATCCATTTTTCACACACACACAGATAAAGCCGAATTGCAATCAGTTCTATCATAAATTTTCACTATATTATTTATACATAAATAAATAAATATAAATATATCATCACGGCATATTACCCATTTCTAGGTGTGCCAGTATCTATAACACATGTAGACATCGGTAATGATGACGATATATTTTACCGTGTGGGCGCTTACCAGGCGTCACCTCACGGGCACTCATAGCTGCTGTGCAGAGTGCATCACAGGGGTCACTTTTGTGCCATTTAAAATTGGAAATATTTGGCGTCTGTTGGGATCGAACCCGGTTCCCCCAGGTTTAATAAATGCCTATTTATTTAGAGTTAACGTATTAAAATCGGTATTGAATATTAATAATAATCTTTTTGTTATAACAAACGTAAAAAACACACAGATATAGCTGAATTGCAATCAGCTCTATCTCATACATTTTCACTATATTATTTACACGTAACATTTAATTTGTTTAATAAATGCCTATTTATTTAGAGTGAACGTATTAAAATCGGTATTGAATATTAATAATAATCTTTTTGTTATAACAAACGTAAAAGGGCACACAGATATAGCTGAATTGCTATCAGTTCTATCTCATAAATTTTCACTATATTATTTACACGTAACATTTAATTTGTTTAATAAATGCCTATTTATTTACAGTGAACGTATTAAAATCGGTATTGAATATTAATAATAATCTTCTTGTTATAACAAACGTAAAAGGGCACACAGATATAGCTGAATTGCAATCAGTTCTATCTATAAATTTTCACTATATTATTTACACGTAACATTTAATTTGTTTAATAAATGTCTTTTTATTTACAGTGAACGTATTAAAATCGGTATTGAATATTAATAATAATCTTTTTGTTATAACAAACGTAAAAGGGCACACAGATATAGCTGAATTGCAATCAGTTCTATATCATAAATTTTCACTATATTATTTACACGTAACATTTAATTTGTTTAATAAATGCCTATTTATTTAGAGTGAACGTATTAAAATCGGTATTGAATATTAATAATATTCTTTTTGTTATAACAAACGTAAAAGGGCACACAGATATAGCTGAATTGCTATCAGTTCTATCTCATAAATTTTCACTATATTATTTACACGTAACATTTAATTTGTTTAATAAATGCCTTTTTATTTACAGTGAACGTATTAAAATCGGTATTGAATATTAATAATAATCTTTTAGTTATAACAAACGTAAAAGGGCACACAGATATAGCTGAATTGCTATCAGTTCTACACTGAGAAAAATATTGTTCTATTATTTAAATTATCGTTAGTTTATATGTAATTTTTTTTACTATTAGTGTATTAGGGTAACGATAAACAAAATATTTTCTCTATTACGATATTTTAAATTTTTATTTTGTCCCAAGAACCAAATTATTTGTTCAGAACAAATTTCCTCACATTTAATATACTTTATTTACGAGGAACATACCTGAAAATAATTCGGTTATTATTATTTAAGAATTTATTGTTAACATATTGCACTTTCTCATAAAATAAAATGTAGTTAGAAATAAATAAATGTTTGTTTGATTAATACAATCCGCATATTTCATCCAAATAACAATTTATTAACTATTAACAAATCGTATTTAATAGTAAATATATTTATTTCCTGTTAATAAAGCTAGTTCATAGGTAATAATCACTATTTTAAAATTAAAGAAGAATAGTTATATATCAAAATATATTTAATTTATGTAAAGAAATAAAGTAAACTTGCACAGATAGGCCATGCTGTAGAAGGCAGTTCAGTACTTGCTCTGTATAACTTCCGTTGAAAAGTAAGAGTAAGTTTTATATTTGTGGTGCTAGTTTGGTACATAATATACGTTTTAAAATTGATTATTTGTACAATGGCAGATGAAGATACGAAGAAATTATTAAGTAATTGGGGATATGACTCTTTAATTGAAGCATTTGAGGGTAAGTACAACACAAGACGTCAACAAACAAATAGTATGTAAATACTAGAAACATAAATTCATTTATTAACAATTTTAGCTAATGATGTAAAAATTAAAGATTTTAACGACTTAACAGAAACAGATTTAAAAGAACTAATACCCAAAATAGGACCTAGAAATAATTTTAAAAAACTCGTGAAAGATTATTTCGACACAACTAAATTGCAAGTATTTTTTGCAGATAAATAGGTCATATAACTTTTATTATTGTTTTTTTAAACAGAATTGAAACATCTGATATCATAGATGCCAGTGATTCAACAATATACCAAGTGTCTGCTTCATCTACACTGACTGCTGATGTGCCTAATTATTATTCCTCAAGCTCGGCATCAGCTTGTGATTACGAAATTTTTACATTAGCTGAAGCAACAAGTCCTATAATTTCTGAAAGTGTACAAAATACTGAACTGAAGCAAAAAGACGAAAACACTTCGTGTATATCCGTTGAACCTGTTACAAAGAAAAGTAAAACTATTGCTTCAGCGAATTTCAAATTGGAAGAAATTTTAAATCAAACGTGCATAGGAAAAGCAATTTTGAATATCTACAAATTAACACAAAATTTAGACACCAAATGTCAGAGCTACATGGTAGATATAATAACATTACATTTTTTAAATGGAAATTTCGAGTAAGCATTTTTGTTATTTATGCAATACACAAACATAAGTACACCCACATACACACACATACGCACACACACACACACACACATATATATATATATATATATATATATATATATATATATATATATATATATATATATAATAATAATAATAATAAATTACAGTCGTTTAACTAACGATGATTTTGCAAACATTGCAAATTGTATTGTGGAGCTGTTTCCCAATGAAATTACTGATGTTTATTACACCGCACCTGTAAAGAAACGGGATTCACGAGATCAAAAGTCGGGAATAGCACGAGGCAAATTAGTCGATAAGTATAGAAATAAGCTCACGTTTTTACGACAAGCAAAGATTATTTCATCAGCTCGAGATCGAAATACAAGTACAAGTAGCGAAGAAAACTATTCTGGTAAATGATTTTTTTTATTGTTCTAGTTCAATATTTTGAATAAAGTATATATGTCATTCTTCATTTAATATATTTATTTGGCCATAACAAAAAGTAAAATATTTTTTATAACTATTTTTTTCTATTTTTTAATAAAATTTATGTACTAACCAGAGCTGGAAATTTTCAAGTACCATTACATTACCATTACCATTACTCGGTACTTAAAAAAATTCATTACCAATACCATTACTCGGTAATTGTAATTAAAAATTCAATTACAATTACCAAGTAATGGTAATGGTATTTAAAATACCAGGAATTATACGAAAGAAGTTGAATTGTAGTTAAAACTGATAATTAATTACATTTAATTGTTTACAGCATTACTGACTGACTACGTATATAAACGCTTGCCCATCGACCTTTAAACTAATGGAGCAAGTGTCTCCTATTCTTTTATTGTTAGAATAATGCTCCAACATAAAAGGATAGAAATATATATTCTGTCCTTCAACAGTACGGAAGTTCTCAGTTAAAGTATATTGCGCATACGTTCGTACTCATTGTACATCTTTTTCAGCCATATGTAAACCTCTATACATCGCTCTCTATCACTAAATAGTTGTCAAAATCTACATTTGACGTTTCGTGACTGTGTATTATTTACTTTTTTGGAGAACATTTACAATTATTTCTGTCAATACGTATATGTGTTGTGAGGTGTGTATGCGACAAAATAATGGGGAAATGGTGTATTTCGTGCAGTCAGCAGTACGTACGCGGTTCAGCTGTGTCATTTCATATGTAAGTTCTTATTCATTATTACTTGTCCCCTATAATATAATATGTATGTAATATATTGTATTAAAAATATATAATGAATCTAATTATGTACAAAAAAATTAAATCTATACTCTTATCGATTATGCACCAAGTATAACAAGTTAGGAACAAATCAATTTTTTTATTTTGCTGCGTTTTCTTAACTTCCGTACTGTTGAAGGATACAGATACTGTGTCTGCACCGTTATGGCGGGACAAGCGTTTTGCTCGTACGCTGCGTCTATTAGTTTAAAGGTCGATGCGCTTGCCACTAATATTTTTATGCTATTTTACGAGTGACACTGTGTGATTGTATTATTTTTTTCGAAGACAATATTTTTGTTATTATTTGCAGGTAGGTTAGGTTAGGTCTTTTCTTCTTATTTGTACTATGTAGGCACCTACAATAATTTATCCCACATCAAACTTCGACATTCTACTTACAAATGTCACTGAAAAATATAAATTTCCTATAGTTAACACATTGCATTTCTTGCGTTTAACTCATGGTAATTCAAGTACCATTATCATTACTTGGTAATTGTAATTGATTTTTTAATTACAATTACCGTATAATGGTAATGGTAATTAAAAATTTTAAATACTGAGTAATGGTAATGATACGGTAATTAATTACCAAAATTATTCATTACTTTACAGCTCTGGTACTAACTGTAATTATTATATTTGAATAATATTGCAGAATGTAATGAAACAAATAATGATTATATATGGCTTCAAAATAACATTGAACCTTGGCAAGAAGTTGTCCATCATTGGGAAAATTCGTATAATTATAGGACTTCTGTATATTTGAAAAAACCAAATATTACAATTGTAGATATATTTACCGATTGGCCCATTTTATCCAATGACCTTGGATACATTTTGGTAAAGAGTAAATACTGTAATACTGTAATGTATATAATATATATTTAAATATTTTTCTACAGATTGATAAAGATTTTACTACTACTAATCCTAGGAGTGAAAATACTTTAATGAGAAACTGGGAGAGTGTATTTAATAGTCTCCTTCAATTAAGGAAATCATCTTTACATGATACCGATCTTCTTTTACTAAACATTATTAATTCAGGATCAGTAAATCAAGGTATGTATATATTTCACAGTATAGTTCGTAGCTATTAGTATTGAAAAGTGTACATTTTTCATTACAGAATATCGAAATTATGTTTCACTTACGTTGCTGGCGGCACTTATCCCTTCTAAAGCTAGACATCATGTGAAAGGGAAAAAACAATGGAAGCCTACAATAAAGGAAAGCAGGGAAGGGATGATATGCATTGCAGAAGTATGTTTCAATTTTTTTTTTAAATTATATATAAATTGTTTTAATTTTAAATTATTTCAGTTACCTGGTGACCTTCCACAAATTATAGATAGAAAGAAAACGAAATACGATGCTTTAGGTTTGACTCTTCAACCATTTTTAATAGCTGAAATAGAAGATAAAACGCGTATAAAAAAAATATACGTGAGTGTGCATAATGTGTTATATGAGGTACCAACTATGTTAAAGGCCATAGATATCTGCTTCAAGTTATTTCATGTACTTAACCTAAGATACCCATTAGAATGCGAACATCTCTGGTTTTTCATACAAACCGCTATATACCAGATGCAAACTAAATTTGATAACAATATACCGTTTGTTAGAAACATAGTTAATAAATTGAAATTATAATTAATTTATAAAAAAAAATGAATTGCATCAAATGCAATAGATTTATGAAAAATTGTGATGCTTTCATAAATCACAAAATTATTTCACAAATATGATTTGGAATTCTTTTGCGGAATAAGACACTGCTATAAAAAATATTCTAACATCTATGCCCTTCGTAAACATTTAAAAAGAGCTCACAGTGATATTGATATTAGCAACAGCTTATCGAAATCCTCGACTTGTGTAAAAGTGGAAAACATTAACCTGATTCAGGAAAATATTGAACCGAATATTATTTCCGAAATTCCTAGTTCAATTACTTCTGAAAACGATGAATGTATTTTGACATGTGCAAATATAGTAGAAAGTCTTGCTGCTTTTATTTCAAAATTATACAATAATCAAACTATTAATAGGAAATCTATTCAATTCATAGTAGAAGAAACAAATGAACTTGTAAATAATTTGTTGTTATATATAAGTACAAATATTAATATGCTGGATATTCCGAGTGATCTTCTTCACAAAATTAATTCCATATTCCCTCAAAATCCTTTTAATATATTTATGACAGAACATAGAACACTAAAATATTTTGAGAATTCAAAATTTTTAATAAAACCCGTGATTTTCAAAATTGGGGAAATTTTTGACGATGAAAGAAAACATTTAAGTGTAACTCTATCTAAAAGAATATATACCGGTCAAATTATATCGATGAGAGAAGTTTTAAAAAATATTTTAGAGTTACCAAATACTTTTGACATAATGACTAATTATATCAAAAGCGAAGAAGCGTCTTTCGGAAAATCTCTATCCTCCATTTTCAATGGCCAACTATGGCATTCAGTAAAATCTAAATTTCCATCTAAAATTGTATTTCCTTTGTTCGTCTACTTTGATGACTATGAGACAGGTAATCCACTCGGCACACATGCAGGAATACATAAAGTTGGAGCTTTATATTTTTCTATTGGTTCAATTCCACCAGAATTTTCATCCCTTTTAGAAAATATATTTCTTTGGGGATTATTTTATTCGGCCGATAGAGTTACACACGGCAATACATATGTTTTAACTAAATTTATTGAAGAATTAAAATATTTAGAAACAAATGGTATTACCATTCATATAAAAGAGCAAGACATACAAGTATATTTTGCATTGTTATTTATTCTTGGAGATAACTTAGGTATGCATTCCATGATAGGAATGACTGAAAGTTTCGGTAGTACTTATTTTTGTCGAGTTTGTACATGCACAAAAACAGTATGCCAAACGATGTTAATGGAGGACCCAAATTTTTTTAGAACTGCAGAAACTTATGAAACACATGTAAAAGAAAAATTATTCGGTGTGCGCGAGTCTTGTTTATGGAATCAGCTAAATAGTTACCATCATTTATCTAACATTTCCTTTGACCTAATGCACGATATTTATGAGGGTGTATGCCGTTATGACTTGGCACATATTTTGCATATCTTCATATATAAAAAGAAATATTTTTCATTGCAAATTCTAAATAACCGTATTAAATACTTCGATTACATAGATGGTATTGATGTGGGAAACAAAATACCACTTATTAACAAAAATCATATAGATAGTTGCAATTTGATTATGTCATCCGCAGAAATGAGTTCATTTGTAGTTTACTTAGGTTTCCTTATTAGTGATTTTGTGAACGAGGATGATGAACACTGGGAATTTTATTTGATCTTACTTGATATAATTTATATTATAACAAAACGTTCCACGAATGAAAGTGAATTGAATTATTTAACATATTTAATTAAATGTCATCATGAAATGTATATCTCACTATTTAACAAAAAATTGTCACCAAAACATCATTTCTTCTTACATTATCCTAGATATATATTTAAAACAGGGCCCCTCTGTTATTTGTCTTCTATTCGGTACGAAGCTTTTCATAGAATTGGTAAAACTAATGCTCAAGTTATATCTTCAAGACGAAACATTATATACAGCATAGCTTTAAGACATCAGTTAAAGTTAACGCAAAGATTAATTTCTCGGCAAGGATTTTTTGACAGAATTGTTTTTGGTCCAGAGTTATTAGTCTCTGAAGGAAATAACAGTTATTTGGCTAATCTATTAATTAATATTAATTCAGAGTATGCAATGCTATCGTGGATAAAATGTAATGGTATAAAATATTGCCCCGGAATATTTATACAGATTAAAATAGATCAATATGGTGATCCAGTATTTGGTTGTATAAGTCACATTATGTATGCAACGGATAAAAAACTTTATTTCGTATATACTGAAATTCATATGATAGGTTTCAATAAACATATTACTGGATACGTTATAGATACCAGTGAACATATTAAACATAAGAAATATAATATAATATTATTAAATGAATTATCAAATAAAAATTCCTTTGTTGCACATCGAATTACGAATGGGCTTAAAGTTATAAGTATTGTCAATAAGGAATAATTTATTGTTAAAATATTTTTTATAGCAGGGTCTTCCTAAAACTAGAATAATTTTTATTTTGTATCATATAAAATATATGTTATATTTTAGTTTTCCTATGTTAAATAGTTTTGTTATGATTATTTATTTGAAATACATATGTGTGTAATATATGATATAAATGTATTAATATTCGTTTCATAATAATAAATATATAGTGATTCATAAACAACAAAGCTGAAGTTATTATTTAAGAAAAAGATATTAATTTTAAACAATCATATGTTTAATATAAATTTGACCAATTTTATTATAGCTTTTATAAATTTAAATATAATATTCAAATGTTAGCATCTAATAATTATTTATTTTCAAGTAATAAATTAAATTATAACGTAAAGCATGTATAATTCATATTAAAATATCACCAATTATATTCTAATAACCATTTCTTTAATATTAATAAATCGAAAGTTACTATTCAATTATTCGAAATTTCCAGGATGTTTAAATTTGTTATATATAAAAGTATCTTTAAATATTTTTTAAATTAATTATAAATTTATATTAAATGTACATTTGGTTGGCCATATTCAAAGTAATTTTAAATTAAATGTTAATGAACATCATTTAATAGGAACAAATGTTTTTCTCAGTGTATCTCATAAATTTTCACTATATTATTTACACGTAACATTTAATTTGTTTCATAAATGCCTTTTTATTTACAGTGAACGTATTAAAATCGGTATTGAATATTAATAATAATCTTTTTGTTATAACAAACGTAAAAGAGCACACAGATATAGCTGAATTGCTATCAGTTCTATCTCATAAATTTTCACTATATTATTTACACGTAACATTTAATTTGTTTAATAAATGCCTATTTATTTAGAGTGAACGTATTAAAATCGGTATAGAATATTAATAATAATCTTTTTGTTATAACAAACGTAAAAGGGCACACAGATATAGCTGAATTGCTATCAGTTCTATCTCATAAATTTTCACTATATTATTTACACGTAACATTTAATTTGTTTAATAAATGCCTTTTTATTTACAGTGAACGTATTAAAATCGGTATTGAATATTAATAATAATCTTTTTGTTATAACAAACGTAAAAGGGCACACAGATATAGCTGAATTGCTATCAGTTCTATCTCATAAATTTTCACTATATTATTTACACGTAACATTTAATTTGTTTAATAAATGCCTATTTATTTAGAGTGAACGTATTAAAATCGGTATTGAATATTAATAATAATCTTTTTGTTATAACAAACGTAAAAGGGCACACAGATATAGCTGAATTGCAATCAGTTCTATATCATAAATTTTCACTATATTATTTACACGTAACATTTAATTTGTTTAATAAATGCCTATTTATTTAGAGTGAACGTATTAAAATCGGTATTGAATATTAATAATAATCTTTTTGTTATAACAAACGTAAAAGGGCACACAGATATAGCTGAATTGCAATCAGTTCTATATCATAAATTTTCACTATATTATTTACACGTAACATTTAATTTGTTTAATAAATGCCTTTTTATTTACAATGAACGTATTAAAATCGGTATTGAATATTAATAATAATCTTTTTGTTATAACAAACGTAAAAGGGCACACAGATATAGCTGAATTGCTATCAGTTCTATCTCATAAATTTTCACTATATTATTTACACGTAACATTTAATTTGTTTAATAAATGCCTTTTTATTTACAGTGAACGTATTAAAATCGGTATTGAATATTAATAATAAGCTTTTAGTTATAACAAACGTAAAAGGGCACACAGATATAGCTGAATTGCTATCAGTTCTATCTCATAAATTTTCACTATATTATTTACACGTAACATTTAATTTGTTTAATAAATGCCTATTTATTTAGAGTGAACGTATTAAAATCGGTATTGAATATTAATAATAATCTTTTTGTTATAACAAACGTAAAAGGGCACACAGATATAGCTGAATTGCTATCAGTTCTATCTCATAAATTTTCACTATATTATTTACACGTAACATTTAATTTGTTTAATAAATGCCTATTTATTTAGAGTGAACGTATTAAAATCGGTATTGAATATTAATAATAATCTTTTAGTTATAACAAACGTAAAAGGGCACACAGATATAGCTGAATTGCTATCAGTTCTATCTCATAAATTTTCACTATATTATTTACACGTAACATTTAATTTGTTTAATAAATGCCTTTTTATTTACAGTGAACGTATTAAAATCGGTATTGAATATTAATAATAAGCTTTTTGTTATAACAAACGTAAAAGGTCACACAGATATAGCTGAATTGCTATCAGTTCTATCTCATAAATTTTCACTATATTATTTACACGTAACATTTAATTTGTTTAATAAATGCCTATTTATTTAGAGTGAACGTATTAAAATCGGTATTGAATATTAATAATAATCTTTTTGTTATAACAAACGTAAAAGGGCACACAGATATAGCTGAATTGCTATCAGTTCTATCTAATAAATTTTCACTATATTATTTACACGTAACATTTAATTTGTTTAATAAATGCCTATTTATTTAGAGTGAACGTATTAAAATCGGTATTGAATATTAATAATAATCTTTTAGTTATAACAAACGTAAAAGGGCACACAGATATAGCTGAATTGCTATCAGTTCTATCTCATAAATTTTCACTATATTATTTACACGTAACATTTAATTTGTTTAATAAATGCCTTTTTATTTACAGTGAACGTATTAAAATCGGTATTGAATATTAATAATAAGCTTTTTGTTATAACAAACGTAAAAGGTCACACAGATATAGCTGAATTGCTATCAGTTCTATCTCATAAATTTTCACTATATTATTTACACGTAACATTTAATTTGTTTAATAAATGCCTTTTTATTTACAGTGAACGTATTAAAATCGGTATTGAATATTAATAATAAGCTTTTAGTTATAACAAACGTAAAAGGGCACACAGATATAGCTGAATTGCTATCAGTTCTATCTCATAAATTTTCACTATATTATTTACACGTAACATTTAATTTGTTTAATAAATGCCTTTTTATTTACAGTGAACGTATTAAAATCGGTATTGAATACTAATAATAATCTTTTAGTTATAACAAACGTAAAAGGGCACACAGATATAGCTGAATTGCTATCAGTTCTATCTCATAAATTTTCACTATATTATTTACACGTAACATTTAATTTGTTTAATAAATGCCTTTTTATTTACAGTGAACGTATTAAAATCGGTATTGAATATTAATAATAATCTTTTAGTTATAACAAACGTAAAAGGGCACACAGATATAGCTGAATTGCTATCAGTTCTATCTCATAAATTTTCACTATATTATTTACACGTAACATTTAATTTGTTTAATAAATGCCTTTTTATTTACAGTGAACGTATTAAAATCGGTATTGAATATTAATAATAATCTTTTAGTTATAACATACGTAAAAGGGCACACAGATATAGCTGAATTGCTATCAGTTCTATCTCATAAATTTTCACTACATTATTTACACGTAACATTTAATTTGTTTAATAAATGCCTATTTATTTAGAGTGAACGTATTAAAATCGGTATTGAATATTAATAATAATCTTTTTGTTATAACAAACGTAAAAGGGCACACAGATATAGCTGAATTGCTATCAGTTCTATCTCATAAATTTTCACTATATTATTTACACGTAACATTTAATTTGTTTAATAAATGCCTATTTATTTAGAGTGAACGTATTAAAATCGGTATTGAATATTAATAATAATCTTTTAGTTATAACAAACGTAAAAGGGCACACAGATATAGCTGAATTGCTATCAGTTCAATCTCATAAATTTTCACTATATTATTTACATACACGTAACATTTAATTTGTTTAATAAATGCCTTTTTATTTACAGTGAATGTATTAAAATCGGTATTGAATATTAATAATAATCTTTTTGTTATAACAAACGTAAAAGGGCACACAGATATAGCTGAATTGCTATCAGTTCTATCTCATAAATTTTCACTATATTATTTACACGTAACATTTAATTTGTTTAATAAATGCCTATTTATTTAGAGTGAACGTATTAAAATCGGTATTGAATATTAATAATAATCTTTTAGTTATAACAAACGTAAAAGGGCACACAGATATAGCTGAATTGCTATCAGTTCTATCTCATAAATTTTCACTATATTATTTACACGTAACATTTAATTTGTTTAATAAATGCCTTTTTATTTACAGTGAACGTATTAAAATCGGTATTGAATATTAATAATAATCTTTTTGTTATAACAAACGTAAAAGGGCACACAGATATAGCTGAATTGCTATCAGTTCTATCTCATAAATTTTCACTATATTATTTACACGTAACATTTAATTTGTTTAATAAATGCCTATTTATTTAGAGTGAACGTATTAAAATCGGTATTGAATATTAATAATAATCTTTTAGTTATAACAAACGTAAAAGGGCACACAGATATAGCTGAATTGCTATCAGTTCTATCTCATAAATTTTCACTATATTATTTACACGTAACATTTAATTTGTTTAATAAATGCCTATTTATTTACAGTGAACGTATTAAAATCGGTATTGAATATTAATAATAATCTTTTTGTTATAACAAACGTAAAAGGGCACACAGATATAGCTGAATTGCAATCAGTTCTATCTCATAAATTTTCACTATATTATTTACACGTAACATTTAATTTGTTTAATAAATGCCTTTTTATTTACAGTGAACGTATTAAAATCGGTATTGAATATTAATAATAATCTTTTAGTTATAACAAACGTAAAAGGGCACACAGATATAGCTGAATTGCTATCAGTTCTATCTCATAAATTTTCACTATATTATTTACACGTAACATTTAATTTGTTTAATAAATGCCTTTTTATTTACAGTGAACGTATTAAAATCGGTATTGAATATTAATAATAATCTTTTTGTTATAACAAACGTAAAAGGGCACACAGATATAGCTGAATTGCTATCAGTTCTATCTCATAAATTTTCACTATATTATTTACACGTAACATTTAATTTGTTTAATAAATGCCTTTTTATTTACAGTGAACGTATTAAAATCGGTATTGAATATTAATAATAATCTTTTAGTTATAACAAACGTAAAAGGGCACACAGATATAGCTGAATTGCTATCAGTTCTATCTCATAAATTTTCACTATATTATTTACACGTAACATTTAATTTGTTTAATAAATGCCTTTTTATTTACAGTGAACGTATTAAAATCGGTATTGAATATTAATAATAATCTTTTTGTTATAACAAACGTAAAAGGGCACACAGATATAGCTGAATTGCTATCAGTTCTATCTCATAAATTTTCACTATATTATTTACACGTAACATTTAATTTGTTTAATAAATGCCTATTTATTTACAGTGAACGTATTAAAATCGGTATTGAATATTAATAATAATCTTTTTGTTATAACAAACGTAAAAGGGCACACAGATATAGCTGAATTGCAATCAGTTCTATATCATAAATTTTCACTATATTATTTACACGTAACATTTAATTTGTTTAATAAATGCCTTTTTATTTACAGTGAACGTATTAAAATCGGTATTGAATATTAATAATAATCTTTTTGTTATAACAAACGTAAAAGGGCACACAGATATAGCTGAATTGCTATCAGTTCTATCTCATAAATTTTCACTATATTATTTACACGTAACATTTAATTTGTTTAATAAATGCCTTTTTATTTACAGTGAACGTATTAAAATCGGTATTGAATATTAATAATAATCTTTTAGTTATAACAAACGTAAAAGGGCACACAGATATAGCTGAATTGCTATCAGTTCTATCTCATAAATTTTCACTATATTATTTACACGTAACATTTAATTTGTTTAATAAATGCCTTTTTATTTACAGTGAACGTATTAAAATCGGTATTGAATATTAATAATAATCTTTTTGTTATAACAAACGTAAAAGGGCACACAGATATAGCTGAATTGCTATCAGTTCTATCTCATAAATTTTCACTATATTATTTACACGTAACATTTAATTTGTTTAATAAATGCCTATTTATTTAGAGTGAACGTATTAAAATCGGTATTGAATATTAATAATAATCTTTTAGTTATAACAAACGTAAAAGGGCACACAGATATAGCTGAATTGCTATCAGTTCTATCTCATAAATTTTCACTATATTATTTACACGTAACATTTAATTTGTTTAATAAATGCCTATTTATTTAGAGTGAACGTATTAAAATCGGTATTGAATATTAATAATAATCTTTTTGTTATAACAAACGTAAAAGGGCACACAGATATAGCTGAATTGCAATCAGTTCTATCTCATAAATTTTCACTATATTATTTACACGTAACATTTAATTTGTTTAATAAATGCCTATTTATTTAGAGTGAACGTATTAAAATCGGTATTGAATATTAATAATAAACTTTTTGTTATAACAAACGTAAAAGGGCACACAGATATAGCTGAAATGCAATCATTTCTATCTCATAAATTTTCACTATATTATTTACACGTAACATTTAATTTGTTTAATAAATGCCTATTTATTTACAGTGAACGTATTAAAATCGGTATTGAATATTAATAATAATCTTCTTGTTATAACAAACGTAAAAGGGCACACAGATATAGCTGAATTGCAATCAGTTCTATCTCATAAATTTTCACTATATTATTTACACGTAACATTTAATTTGTTTAATAAATGCCTATTTATTTAGAGTGAACTTATGAAAATCGGTATTGAATATTAATAATAATCTTTTTGTTATAACAAACGTAAAAGGGCACACAGATATAGCTGAATTGCAATCAGTTCTATCTCATAAATTTTCACTATATTATTTACACGTAACATTTAATTTGTTTAATAAATGCCTATTTATTTAGAGTGAACGTATTAAAATCGGTATTGAATATTAATAATAACCTTTTTGTAATAACAAACATAAAAAGCACACAGATATAGCCGAATTGCAATTAGTTCTATCTCATAAATTTTCACTATATTATTTATTTGTTTAACAAATGCCTATTTATATAGACGGAACTTACTAAAATCGGTATCGATTATTATTATTATTTCTTGTATAATATTCGTAAAAATACGCAATTATTACAGAAATAATCGCTCTGCATACAATCAGTTCTATTTAAAAAAATTTCACTATTTTAACGACATATAACTTTTAATTTGTTTTAAAAATGACTATTTACTGAAAATGAACACATCAAAAAAACAAGTTATACAAATCAAACTAAAATGTATATACTCCTGACATCTGTTAGCTAAACATAAGTTCCTGTAATGTCCGTAGACACAGCGACATACAAACGGCGCGAAAAACTAAGGTCCCCGAATAGGCGTTAATATGTGTATGACACTTTGAGGACGTCCTCAAACAGACTGTAATGTCTTCAAAAGGTCGTTTTAACATAAAATATGTCCGCGAAAAGACTTCTTAACATATATATATATATATATATATATATATATATATATATATATATATATATATATATATAAACAATAAAACAACTGTAGATTAGTAGTCGCTGCAAACATATATATGAGGTTTTGATATATTTGACCAGGTATATAAATTAACGACTTTGTAATTGAATAATTCATTTAATTGTGCTGATTTAACTCGTTTCCTAGCCCTTTCTTCTCTATCTTTAGATGGAATCTCGGATGGAAAGGATAATTGTGTCAATTTCTAAGTGGGTATTGTAGTTTTTTTCAAACGTCTAAGTTTACTTTCATTTGTAAATTTAAAAAATGAATCTTCGGTGAAATGAAGGCTGCAAACTTTGGGCTTGGATTTTTGCCCATTCTCAGATTATTTATCCAGATTTTTCGCTTTTAACTAATTCTCCGCCTAATATTACTTTTTGTTTATCTAATGGAAAAGAATGAAAAGATAAATTCGGATCTTTCTTTCTCCACGAATTACACTATGGAACCCAGCAATAATAATTTGATTTTGACATAACAAGAAATAAATGGATAAATACACGAAATATGTAGCGTAGCACTTATAAAGGTTATGACTTATGTTTGGTAATGTCTATCTGAAAGCTTCCAAAATCTGCCACAAGATGGTATATCGCTTAGGAAGAGTTGCCTATTGTTGCATATGGTCAGCGTTTTCTCGAATTTGTGGAATAAATACGACGGAGCAGCGGCGGTAATTTATAACCACCCACCAGAGCAGTTACTTGAACCCCAAGGTAAATATATGAAAGTATTCTATCGTGAGCGCAAAGTTATAAAACTAGAAAAAATATTCGTAGGGAATCACTCAAAACAGCTCGGGTTAGGATCTAATAAAATTTAAAAAAATTGTAAATAAACTGAGCTGCTTTGGACCACATTTGAACTGTTCAGTGGACGGTAACTGCATAGCTAAATATGAGTTGTTCATGATCTTTTGAACCCTTTGCGATACTACTTTATTACTGGGAATCATTGTGCAATATTAAAATTTGCTTGATAACCAAACAAAATACTCCTGCAATAAAGATTAGCAAAAAAGAACCAAATTACTTTGGATCCCACGACTACGAAGACACTACAAGATTTCTGCAATATAAATCCAAGTAACGCTGGTTCTCGTTTGGTAACTTATTTCAGTAACTTTTAAGTTTTGTAAATGAGTTCTACTGTCATATAGATGGCGCCACAGCTTTCTATCTCTAGTTCTTTATTGCATATCGTTGGAGACATATATTTAGCTTTGCTTGGAACCAATATCTCATTTTTAATGAAAAGTTGGTTGGTGCCCTGTTGCATAACGGGGTCCAATTATCATACCATTAAGTAATTTAAGTGTTTCATTAAAAAAAAAAAAAAATACAGCAAAAGGATAAACAAGATTGTTGTTAGATTTATTAAGGGGAAACGTCACCTGCCTTTATTTTGTTTCTCGGCCGCTAGTTGGGCGCTAGTTTACACTGTCTGGCAATAGTTGACTCATACGATAAAGTAGGAATCTTTAATACTTTGCCATTTAGCCTCTATTGGAGTTCATATTTCATCTAAAATTTAAACCCAAAAACGTCTTGCGCTGTCGCTAGATGTCTCACCGAAAATATTTAAAAATGGTGACGAAATACTGTATAAGCCACGCCGTAACTGCAAGTGCGCGAGTGATTTAGCTCTTTCTAGTTATAGAGAGGGAAGCCATCTCACAGGTGGTAACCCCGGCAACGGCACCCCTTTACTTGCAAATACATTGTTAGCATATCGCTTGTTGATATTATTTTGATACATTCTGTGGTTGGCTCGCAAGCCGTTCTTATCGCGACAATTAATAAATAATTTCCGATAAATACTCGTATCCATTATTATCCTACACCCATTATTTTTTTTTACATTTTTTTTTAGGCGACCTTTGTGATATGTACCACATATCCTAACACTGAAAATTGAACTTATGTCATTAGTGTTACGAAATATTTCATATCGTAATAGTTGACACCGTTGCTATGGTTACTATGTCATTATTTTCTAGCTAGACAAGTAATGTATTCAACTTGCAAATATTTTAATAATACGTAATTAAAAATGTAAAATAAACATTTGTAATAACTACACATTATGCATTTGACAACTGTCCGTAGGTTTGTATCAAAATTTCATTTTTGTAAATAAAATAAAATTTATGTTCGTGTAAAAATAATATTCGTAACTTGTATGAAATTCAAATATCATAGCTCGTGTGTATTGACTTGCACTCGCGTGATACTTGGTACTTTTCATAACTTGTTACACAAATAACTATACGGACGCATATTTGTTAATCATAATTATTAATATTAATTGTTTAATATTAATTTTATTAAAAATATATTAAATTTTTTTTATTTATAACAATCGCTCTAATTCTGTAACAAAGTTATTAGGTCTTATCAACATTGCTACAAATTGTCACCAATAAAAACATACATAATGCCTGTCATTTTAATTTTTTATTAGCTGTTTACATTATAACTATTATTGGTTATTTGCTTTAGCGGGTGATTATATGTATGTATGCATGAAAAAAACATGTTGTGGCCAGTATAATACCTCTCGCCAATTTTCTAAATGCATCTATATAATTTAAACCAGCAGAAGTATGTTTTGTTATTGTTTCTGGTTTAAATCAGTGCAAGCTATAAAATTAATAAATAAAGAAATATCGCCAAAATGAAATTTAACATTGAATATCATACGTTCGGAATAAAACGCAGACATCAAATATAAAACAAAATAATATGATGTAAGGACTGTAAGTGTTATACACATAAAACACACGCTGAGTTAAAATATATAAACATAAAATAGTCTCCTAATTTCCTAACACTGTACAACAAAACCGATATGGCTGCGGCACAAACACAAATGACGGCAATGACTTTGCCAATGCTACAAGGTCGGGATTCAAGTTGGAGTGGGGGAAGCGACTTCACTAGCGATTACAAATACTCCCTGCATATTATTCCTTCCTCCAAGAATAAAATGAAAGGATGTATGGGGAGAAAACGCGGCGCCGGGTGTACTACTGTACGACTGTACCTCTCCCACCCGCCTAGAACAGGCCTTGGTCATCGCGTTTATTTTCAATGGGGTTTAGGGTTGCTACATGTAATGAAATGGAATAAAAAAATTATATTTGTAAATTAACAAAGAATGTGTGTAACAGATAGAGAATCACATATGCATTTATTTATATTATGACAAAAATTGTCGAAAAACGATATTTAGACACATTTTTTCTTAAAATAAACTATTACTTCCGGTGATTCAATTGTTACCAAAACTAACTAATCAGCTCTTGCTATTAATGTTAGAATGAGGTATGTGCAGTTTCATAATTTTATTCTTTATAGTTTTTGAGAAATCGTGTTTAGAACATACATACACATAATCGTAAAAATGTTAAAATTAGATACTAGTGACCTCAAAACGTACTTATTCAGCAAAATTTCGATATGCAAAGTAAAAACGAAGTCATAGACACGTGACATGAATAATTCCTGATTTTTTTTTCTCGGCAGAAACATTCATTAGAGCGTTTTTTATATTTTTCTGCCACTGTATTCTTATTTTGTTATTATTATTGCAGACAAATTGCGATTTTTTTGTCATAAAACCTCGCAGGCGTATGCGTGACAATACCAAAATTTTTTCGTAGGACTACAGTTTTGATATCATAGAGAGATATACGTCAAGTGACCTTTAATAGATTCCCAGTCCCAGTATTTGTTTATGAGTATGAGTTATATACGCTGAAAAGAATAGTTTACACTGTCTATTATACCAACTCAACCTCTTGTATTTTGGTACCTTGAATGGTTATTGCCTGTTTATCTGATATTTTTGGGCTAAAAAAATCTCAAGAATTAGCTGTAAAAGTATGTTACACTCTTTCAGAATCTGTATATCCCAATGGAATTTTGCATATTGTTCATTACAAACTTAGCTCTGAAATGATTACCTTCTACGAATAGTTTCAAGATGAATGATTATTTCCACCTCTCGTCACACAGGTGAGATAAGGGAGGTTTAGCGATCGTAAAACAAATCATATATGCAAATTTTGATGAGTGAGCGCGCTTTAGAGGCCCTACATTCCAAAAAACATATTTTTACGATGATGTCTGTAGGTGTGTGTGTGTGTGTGTTTGAACATTTTTTTAGGCGCACTATCTTAAAAATTAATAATCGTAAAAAACTGAAATTTGGTATTATACTAGACGTACTAGTTGCAAATATTTACAATAAAGAAAATTAAACAAAATAATACGTATAAAAAGCAGGAATATAACAAATAACAAATAGGTTCATTAATATATATCTAGAACGTTTATAAACTATAAAATGTCTCTTTATGTTTTTGTTGTACCACATAACAAAACTGCGAACGACGTTGCAACATAATATATTATAATTGTCTGGGGTTCATTACGGGCTGGGGTAAATATATTCCTACTTTATCCATAGTTTGTCCCGGAGACTTATTAATTGTTATGGTAAAAGTCAAATGAATGGAAAATTCCGTTTGCAAAATAAAACAAGAATGTAGTATCAGAAGGTGTGAAATCTATGCACAGTTACGGAGTAACAAAACCCTTATTCCAATAACTTGATCATTTATTATTTAGAAATCTAAAGAATTTTGATGTAGTTTACGTACCCACTATTTGTACCGTTTTTTGACAATGACGTTTACCTGTCAGTTACATTCATTTGAAAAATAAACTGTGTAACAAAGGAATTTTGTTTATCTTAGGCATCGGGATTAAAAAAAGAAAAATGAATTTTAAATATATCTGTAAAATATATATAAAAAGTATTAATGTATACCTGTACAAAATTCAATAATATATAATTTTCCAATGACATAAAATGTGAAAAAATTGCATTTAATGGTATTTTTTGAAGAAAAACCATTATGAGCTTCCAGTAAAGTGCCATTTCCAGTCATCCGATTTACACCATAATCTAACAGGTTCTTTTCGTATTAGAATAGGATAGAAATACACGGTATCAGAATTTTCTGAATGATAATATTTGAGTTAGAGCGAAGACAAAATCCATACACATACACACATGCATACATAATCGTGAAAATGTTAAAATTGGATTCTAGGGACCTTAAAACGTGGGTATTTACTAAAATCTCGATATGTGATTTTTAGCACGATCCCTATAACTCCCTTACCAAGGGTAGCGGGAGGTAAAAAATTACTTTGTCCAAAAGATACATTACTTGTATAACAATTAAAATATTAAAATGTTAGGTATTTTTATTTGACATTATATAATATTAATATCACATTAAATATATATTGCAAAGTTTATATTTATTGATTATTTATTCTTTTTTACCTCCCGCTACCCTTGGTAAGGGAGGTATAGGTATCGAGATTTTAGTAAATGACGACGTTTTAAGGTCCCTAGAATCCAATTTTAACATTTTCACGATGCTATCTCTATGTGTGTATGTGTTTATGTGTATGGATTTTGTCTTCGCTCTAACTCAAATATTATCAGAAGTAATATCACAAGACCTTCTGATTTTATCGATAAATTTTTATTTTGCACGAATTTTTTTTGCTTAGCAACAAACACGAAAGCAAACTGCGTGGTAAATCCCGACTCCGAAGGAGGAGGGGTTTTACCTAATGTCAGTTTGCTTGAGTGATTTTGCTTAAAAGCAAAAAAAATGAGTGCTTAAAAATAAAAATTTATCTGAGAAAATCTGAGAGGTCGTGTGGTATTTGGTGAGATAAATTCCAAAGACAACGCAAAATGAAACTTGACACATTAATTGTCACACTGACAGTTATAAACAATAACAACTGTTTATTTACTTGGTAGCGGAAAATTATCGGGGGTAACGAGGTTTTATCAGTATAATACTGTTCTCATTGGTTGAATTTTCAAGTGTTTTGCATCATGATTGGTTAAAAACTAGTCGTTGGAATTTATCATTCAGAAAATTCTGATACCGTGTATTTCTATCCTATTCTAATATGAAAAGAAGCCATTAGATTTTGGTGTAAATCGGGTAACCGGAAATGGCACTTTACCTGAAGCTCATAATGGTTTTTCTTCAAAAAATACCATTTTTTCACATTTTATGTCTTATGAAAATTAAAGATTATTGAATTTTCTACAGGAATACATTAATACTTTTTCTATATATTTTACAGATAAATTTAAAAAGAATTTTTTTTTTCTTATTCCCGAAGCCTAAGATAAACACAATTCCTTTGTTACACAGTTCATATTTCAAATAAATGTAACTGACAGTAAATGTCACTTTCAAAAATAACACAAAACTGCACACTCTATAAACATGCACCATCCACCAAACAAATAAGGGTAATTTGTAGAAATTTCGCGGGTTTTATATTCACCTTGTATTTTTCTTCCATATCGACATTACTATAATTTCTCTACTTACCGCCAGGCTCGCATAACTATACTTAATATACTTACCGTAACCTTCAATCGTGGCGCCACTTCCTTACAATTATTGAAATCTCGTACGGAAAATGTTATAATTGCTTATATTTTATAAATGAATTAATTAATATTATTTATTATGTGCACAGAAAACGTAGGATTTATGGGAGTATGATGTACAAATATATATTTTTAAATTGAATGACATGTTTTCCACAAAATAAATAAAATATAATATTTTCTTCATTTTAACTATGTTCCGAAAATCTAATTTTCAATTTTCTTTTAAAAGATTGTGAACATTGCTATTCTTCAAACTTTCCAGTAGTATAAATAAAATCTATCGTGTAGTTTTTGAAAAAACGTGTAAAATGTATAAAAAAGTAGGTTTTTTGGACTTTTAATACTGTTCCAAAAAATAATTTTTTTTTATTTTTACATAGTTCGTACACTACCTTACTAAATATATTTACTGAAAATCTGAATAAATTCTGTCCTCTAGTTTCCGAGATATAGCGAAATTAATAATTTAAATATTGTTTATGGTGTATATATAAAAGTCAGATTTGTTGAATTTACATTATAGTAATTAATAAATTATATTTCTTTATTTCTGCATACAATATAAATTCAATGAAGTGTAATGTTTGTTAAAAAGGGAAATATATCTTTATAGTGACTTCTAGTCATTTGAACTCTGCGCGCAACGGGTGACATTTCACCTTAAAACTAAAAGCTAATATACATATACAGGGTGTATCAAGATAATGGAACAGTGCCGTTTATTCGTGTATGTGAAAAGATACAGAAAAAAGTGATTAGGATATTTTGTAAGGGATAGAGGGGGACACATTTTAGCATAAACTTTATTATCATAAATGCAGTGGTACTCAAACTATAGGGTAATATTATATTTTTTTAAATGGCATTATATGTATTTTATTAACTCATTAAATAGAGAATTTTGTTCTGAATTCAACGATATAATAATATTATACCCTTACATTGCGAAAAATTTGAGAAAAATTAATTCAAAATTAGTATTTCATTTCTACTGTATCTAAGTAATCTGAGCAAACATTCAATCAATAAAACAAAAAAATTATTTTAAAAGTTGAATTTATTGGCAAAATCGTAGCTTACTTGCATGTAATAAAACTAAAATAAATTTTATTTTGTTTTATTGATTGAATGTTTGCTCAGATTACTTAGATAAAGTAGAAATGAAATATTAACTTTGAATTAATTTTTATCAAATTTTTCGCAATGTAAGGGTGCGATATTATTATATCGTTGAATTCAGAACAAAATTCTTTATTTAATGAGTTAATAAAATATATATAATGCTATTTAAAAAAATATAATATTGCCCTATAGTTTGAGTACCACTGTATTTATGATAATAAAGTTTATGCTAAAATGTGTCCCCCTCTATGCCTTATAAAATATCTTAATCACTTTTTTCTGTATCTTTTCACATACACTAATAAAATGCACTGTTCCATTATCTTGATACACCCTGTATAACTGGAAAAAATGTTCGTAGGGAATCGCTCAAAACAGTTGCAGACACGTGTTTTGCTCTTATTAGAGCTCATCAGTACAGCATAGTTAATAGGTGGACATTAACAAACTAGAAGTAAAAATTCGACAACTTGTAACAGCACCAGCAAGCAGCCAAATACACAATTGTTGCATACGGTCAGCATTTCACGATAGAATACTTTCATATATATATATATATATATATATATATATATATATATATATATATATATATATATATATATATATATATATATATATAACTTAAATTTCTCGTTCGATCAAATAGGTTTTTAAAAAGTTTTATTTTTGCGAGTACAAATTATAATATGCTATAAACTACTTGATAATATGATAATAGAATACAGACTGACTAATCTAAAGCATTACATATGTTTTTATACTACTGAAATATGATAGAGTCACGTTCTGGCACATCGGCACTTTGTCTATTATGTAGTACAGGGGTAGCACTATAACTCCTCCCTCCTCAGATTCGAGCCTCCTGGGGGAGTTGAAGTTCAACGTCTTCTGGGGTGCGAGATGACCTCAGCTTGGCTGATTTCCTCTTCTTTATTTGGTTACGTATGAAGTACCCAACGATGATTGCAGCAACCACGTACAGGATGATGGACCATATACTTGGGATGTGCATGTTGTATGTTTTTTCTGTTATCGGAACGATTGGATTCAAGGAGATATCATTTAATTTCAAGGGATTTAGGTTAATAGAGAAATTTGTAATTTTATACGGTTGGGATTTTAGGTTCAGTTTAGGAAGTAGTAGGGGTTGGCCATGGTTTTCATTTTGGAATATTAGTATTTGTTGTCTGAAGTGAATTTCGCAGTTGTCTTGATTATTGATTAGGAAGATTCCCTCTAAGGTTTGGATGTTGGTTTCTTCGTGACATTTAATGGTGATTTTCTCCTCGTGTGGGAAAACGGCTAGGTATTTGTTGATTTCTGGAATTACTTCGACATGATTTTCAATTAAGTTAATTTTTGTGTAATGGCAGTGACTCGAAGTTTGATTTTGGAATATTTCTTCTTCGCAGATCGCTGAGAAGTGGGCGTGATATTTATTAGGGCACTGAAATATTTTTGCTTGAACACACATATCATTCAGGGGCACGATCTCTTTATCAGATTTAAGAAGATATTTCGTATTAGGGATGATTGTAATAAATTTTGATTCATATTTGGTTGGAATTGGGTACATGTAGTAGAGTTCAAAAGTTTTTTCGAAATTTATGGGGGTAGAAATGAAATAGATTACTTGGGTCGCTTCTATTTTACAGTTTATTTTTAACAAGGATTCGATGTCTAAAAGGTTCTCTTGTCTGGGTTCGAATGGTAACTGCAAATGGTAAAATTTTGATATTTGTTTTAATTCTGCTAGTAGCTCCATGGGGTGTATTATACTAGGATGCAGCGTTCTTAATTTACAAAAGGTGATTGAATTTTCAATGTCTTGTAAGACGCTTAATATAGAATTGTATAATATAGTAAGTTGATCGTAAATATTTTTGCCATACAGTATACTTTGAATGTGCATACTGTTTATAATTTTGAAAAGTTGTAAAATTTTGGATTTTAATATTTCCTCGTTGTGCTGAATATCTGAGATTGTTTTATTAAAATTTTGAATAATTTGGTGGTTCACCGAATATGAGAGTTTGAGTTGACTTTCCAAATTATGCTCGTTTTCTTGCATATGTGCAAACATTTCGTTATATCTTTTGCCATCTTCGGCATCTAAATTTCCTGTGACTGATTTGAATATTGTCCCCAATCCATCTATTAAGCCACGTTTAGTTTTATGGTGATCAGAATGAAATCCGATGTTATTAATTTTTGTGTCAATTTTTGTCCGAATAAATTCTAATATTTTATCATAATTTTCAAGTTCATTGAAATACTGTGAATGGTTAGATATGCTTGATTTTAGTGCTGAGTATTGTGTGTTTAGATTGTTGTACTGATTAAGGAGAGCTTGGAGATTGTAGTAGTGTATGAAGGTGTGAGTCGTCTTTTCGAGTTTGGCAGGACCGAGATTGATGGGAAGGATTCCGAGGTTTTCTGTTATGTTTCTAATTATTGTTCCTTGTCCCAATGCGAACAACCTGGAATTGGTTCAAAATTGTAAGTTTTTTTTCTAGGACGTTTAATGTTAGAGAGGTGGATATTCTCTGTTGTATTACCGTGGGTGGTTTGTATTTTTCCTGTTTTAAGACGTTTATTAATTTCCTTTAGCTTTTCGGGTTTGTATTTGTTTTTAGTTTTTTGTTGTTTCTGTTTATTTTGCACGTATACCTTTTTGGGGATTTTGGGTAATTCTTCTCTATTTTCATTACATTTATTTATTACCTTTTCTTTATTTGCCTGGATTTTGTCTCTAATTGATTCGTAAAGTAGTTTAGTTTTATTCTTATGACTTTCTATATAATTGTTAATAAGCTGTTTTTCGAGGTCAATATTAAATGGGGAGTTGGTATCTAAATGGCCGGTAATAATTTCGCATGGTTTCAATTTTGTGACAGAATGAATTGTGTTATTATAAGCTAATAACGCATAATTTACTTTGGCTTCTATAGGCTCCGTTTTGTATTCTTTTTGATTGTTAAACAGTCTTATGTGTTCGATAAGGGTCGAGTGGAATCGTTCTATTATGCCGTTAGATTCTGGATGTTGTGAGCTTATGAAATGTATGTCGATTTTGTGTAGTGTCAGCAATTCTTTTACGACTGAGTTTTTAAATTCTAACCCGTTATCTGAAATAATTTGTTCTGGGATTCCATGATGTGTAAAATATTTGACTAGGTTATTACAAGCTTCTATGCCTTGTCCTGAATTTAATTTGTATGCTTGTGCATATTTTGAAAATGAATCTACGATAGTCAAAAATTTAGCTTGTTCTAAGGTAATGCTGTCTATATGTAAAATTTGGAAAGGTTTCGTAGCTGTGGGTGTGATGTTTAAATTTACGTTTAAGGGTCGCCTGTCGTATTTTGTTACTTGGCATATTTCACAGCTATTAATAAATGTTTGAACGGATTTTCTTAATTTTGGCCAGTAATATTGTTGTTTTATACGCGCTTCTGTTTCATCGATACCACGGTGGTTACTTTTGCTGCAGTGGTAATTCGATATGATGTGTATGATTTCTTCCTCATTGGTAACGTCGCTTAAATATTTTGTACATTTTACTAAACATAGTTGAGAATTTTTGAAATAATTTTGAAGAATTAAACTGAATTTTTCGTATAGTTCGTTTTGAAAATAAATATGATATTTTATTTTTGGAACAAGATATTCTTTAATAAAAGCAATCATTTCAGTTTTGTAATTATTTTTTGAAAATTCTACTTCCATTCGTAATTTTTTGTGTTCGTATAATTTTGTAATTTTTACTTGTTTGGGATTAAAATCGACTTCTGTTATAATAATTTGATTTTTGCCATAGTTTACGGGGCATTCTACTATCGGGATTCCGACGATAGGATTTTCTTTACTTGAATGTATTGTGATATCGCTATCGCTTGTGTCGTCATCGTTTATCTCATTATGTTGTGAGTCACCTACCTCGACTGCAAGGGATTGCGTATCGTCGTCTTTGTTATCTGTTTTATTCCTTAACTCTGTGTTAAAATTTTCTATGAATTTATGAAAGTGTTTCATGTTTTCTGTTTCGTTTATGTTTAATTCGGTCTGGGGAATTTTGGGTTCAGGGAGTTTGTAAACGGTTATTAGTATGTTGGTATTATCAAAAATATATTTTAACATTGATTTTATTTCGTTCCAAATTTGATTGTCATGTCCACATGCAATTTTTGGTATACTTAAATTTTTGATATTATTATGTAAACAGAATTTTCTCAAATTTAGTAAGGTATAGAATATGTCTTGTTTAGTAGGTTTATTGTAATAATTTTCCTTTGTTATTAAGTATAATAGATATCTTTGTGGGGTTTTTAAATATACTAGGTTATGAAGTTGAGGATTTTGAGATTTTAATTTGTGTACGTTGTTAAATTTAATTTTAAAATTTTTGGCAATACCCGATGACATTTCTAAATCTTTGCTCACGCAATGAGCTAGACTAGAGTCAGATGGTGCATCGAATAGATTTCCTATTACTTCAATAATGTTGTTATTATTGTGATTAAGGCAATGTTTCTTATCTAAGTAGTCTTTGAATAGAGCTAGTGGAGTGTCATCTACTTGTGTTTGTGATTGTAAATTTTGAGTTTTATTAATTTCAACAGGTATACGGCTTAAGGCGTCGGCATTGGTATTAAGTTTGCCTTTCTTATAGATTATTTCATAGTCATATTCCTCTAATTTGAGGCGCCATCTTATTAATTTTTGGCTACATTGTTTTAACGAGAATAGCCATTGCAAGGGTCGGTGGTCTGTATAGATTTTGAATTTGCGTCCTAATAAGTGAGTTCTAAAATACTGAGTCGCCCAAATGATAGCTAACATTTCTTTCTCAATGGTAGAATAGTTTATCTCTGTCTCGAAGTTGAGGCAGGAGTTGCACTGATGTCCGCTCAGCTTGGCTCGCTCGGCTCGTCGAGATGTGTCTTGCTTCTGATGTCCTCTCAGATGCAGGATACGGTGATCGAAGTATGGAGATGTTCGAATTTGCCAAATTAATCACGAAAGTGAAACAATTTATATTCGCTAAATTGTTTTGGCAATCCTACCAAGACTGCGCCACTTAAATTTCTCGTTCGATCAAATAGTTTTTTAAAAAGTTTTATTTTTGCGAGTACAAATTATAATATGCTATAAACTACTTGATAATATGATAATAGAATACAGACTGACTAATCTAAAGCATTACATATGTTTTTATACTACTGAAATATGATAGAGTCACGTTCTGGCACATCGGCACTTTGTCTATTATGTAGTACAGGGGTAGCACTATAACTTATATATATATATATATATATATATATATATATATATATATATATATATATAACATATAACTATACTGTATCATAATATATTTATAATATAACATTATACATTTATAATATTACATTATTACAAAAGAATGTGCAAAAATAAACAGCTTTAAAGTAAAACATTCAGATCTTCTTTACGTAGTAACTTTAATGAACAATATTGGTTTCAAAAAGAAAATAAATATCACTTAGACTTAGGTAATTGATCACAAACGTAAAATAAACTCTATATTCTCAAATAATTCGGAAATCCAATATCTGCTGTGATAAAAAATAGCTTTTTTCCAATGTTACTCCTGCACATTGGACGACACATCAATATTTTTGTGTTTTAAATATAGTTCTAACAACATGAGTTTCCTATTCTCCATCTTAAGCTATTCTCGGGCCAAACACATTTTTTCGTCATGTCGCATTTTCTTTTCCTCTTGCAGTTGCTGTTATGTTTTGATTTCCTTTTTCTGTCTTTTGAGGATTGGATTTGGCTTTGGTTATCTCTTTATGAGTCCAATAAATTAATATCACTTGCATTTGCGGTAGGTAACTCTACTTCTGCAGTATTTGTACTGGTGCTGGCTACAATACTAGAGTCTATAGTATGTTGACATTTATTACTAGGTTTTGTACCAAGAATATCGTCAATTAATTCGTAAAACTGAAACCTAGTTTGTGACGTTCCTGTAGAATTTCTTGAGTCTTTACAAGTTTTGTAGGATTTTAGGAGATTTTTCCACTTATTTTGGCAAATTAATGCTGTAACATTATTTCCCTGGCTTAATAAATCATTAGCAATATTATACCAAGCGTATTTTCTTTTTTTGGGATGAGATAGTTCATTTTGGTGATTTTCGTAACTTGAAATTAATAACTTAACCTCATTATAATGCCAAATATGTTTTTCTTTACTATCGACAATTTTTTCTTGTGGTGATTCGTTTTCTGCTTCATCTTCATTGCATTTTGCATGAAATAACAAACTTTGTGCAAATACTATATCTGAAAACAAAGTAAAATTTAGGTTAGACATGTTGGTAAACAAATATAAATATAATAATTTACCTTCATTTGCTCTATTTACATCGCTTGAATTCAATATTAATGATTACGTATATCCCGACATGGGATCTTCTATGAAAAAATTATTTTCCTCAGACATTTCGCGGTTATTGTTTCAAACTTGATGCACAAGGTTACTTTGACACTGCTAAAATAGCTGGTGCTTGAGCGGGCAAGGGAGTGAAACGTTTGAGTTACTTAGGTTATTGTTGTAACGTGTTAGGGTTCTCTCGTCGGGTTGTGTTTTAAGGGTTGTTAAATTATTAAGTGTATCCTGTATTATATATTAGTTTATTAATGTTGAAATAATACAATTATGAATATCGAATATTGCTGTCTACTTATTAACTTGACTATTTACAAGTAACTTCTTACTACTCACTACTGACTAACTTCAACTCACTGTCCGGTAACGGAGCAAAAAAACCCTTTTGCATCTCTCCCACTACATTGTTTGATTACAGAGTGCAAGGATCGCACTTTCCATACAAAGACTTGGAATATATAATTCATTCCTATTTACATTAGAATATATAGTTCAATCCGGTTTACAACATTCCTCCCCCCTTAAAAGATTTTACTATAAGGAAAATTTTACATTTTAGATGATCTCTTTCCAAAAATTTTGGAAGTACTTGTAGGCCTGAAGGTTGTTCTTGCTTCAGTACTTTCAGAGGATACATTTTCAGTTATCAGATCTACAGGTTGTGAACGAGTAGTATAATGAACTACAGGAGCAGAAGTTCTTTCTCTTCTTTCAGAGTTAAAATTTTGACTTATTTTAATACAAACACCTGCACAACATCCACAAGCTGTTTTCCCGAAACATCGTTTAAAACAACAATTTATATAATACAATATTACACATATACCTATAACATAAACTATAAATGAATAATAACTAAGTGAAGTATCTCTATTTATATTTTTCTCTATTTGTTCAGCTAATTCATTTATTTGGGATAATTTATGACTGGCTAAACTCAAATCTTCTAAATTAGTTTGAATGGACTTAAAATTTGGATTCAAATTAATATTACTCAAATTTATATGTTTCTGTGTTAATTCTTCACAGCAATCTAGTTTAATATCTAAAAGTGTGGAAGGAAAGGGTAGTGAGACTCTTAGAGTCTTCAATTTCACCGTGAATGAGTTTATAGAGGTAGTGTACAGAGATTATATCACGTCTTTTTAAAAGGCTAGGCATATTAAACATTTTCAATAAGTCGTTATAACTGACGAAATAATCCGGATAATGATGATGCATTTTGAAGAAAATGTATTTCAAGAATTTTTTTTGAATGGATTCAATATGATCCTGATGAGTTTCATGGAATGGAGCCCAAATAAGGGAACAATACTCAAGTTTCGAACGTATAAAAGAGTAGTATGAGGTAAAAATAGATGAAGCATTACTAAAGGAACGTGTATTATGGATAATAAAACCAAGGAGACGAATCGATGAGTTAATAGTATTGTTAATGTGAGCAGTGAAGGTTAATTTAGGGTCAAAAGTAACTCCAAGATCCTGGATTGTGTAACACCGGTTTAGAGTGGTGTGGTTAATTGAATAGTTGAAAATTAAAGGGGATCGAAGTACATTATTGAACTAAGCGATTAAGATCACATTGGAGAAAGTCACAATCAGAGCAAGTGGAAAAAGGATAGAAGATTTTTAGATCATCAGCAAATAAAAGATGATTACAAAGTAGAACATCAGTTATGTCATTAATGAATAACAAAAACAGAAGAGGACCGAGATTTGACCCTTGAGGAATTCCTGATGTGGCAATGTAAGAAGAAGATTTATGACCCAAAAATTGAACGAAGAAAGAACGATTGGACAGGTAAGAAGAAAGAATTGATATGAGAGGTGCAGAAATTGAGAAGGACTTAAGCTTATTAAGAAGGATATTGTGATCTATACGATCGAACGCCTTGGCAAAGTCAGTGTATATGCAGTCAACTTGACCACGGGCATCGAGAATTGAAGAGATGAAATTGAAGCGTCTGGTTTCAAAACCCGGCAAATCCACTTAGGTCAAGTTGTGGGAAATCGCAAAAAACTGTTGCGATATGTTCCAAATAGATAATTAAGTAAAAACTTAAATTAACATATATTGTTGATGATAAAGAAGCGGAATCTCATTTTTTTAATAAAAGAAACTCACTAAGAATTTCAAAATTTGAATTTAAAAAATGGATTTGTCGAGTTTTGATTTCGAACTTTGGATTTGTCTGGTTTTGAAACTGACTTCAGTGAATATACTTCATTAACTATTTTTTATTTTTGAATAATTATAAGATTACACTTTTACAAATTAAATACAATCAAACAATGAGATCGGGGATCGTTTCAACCCGTTCACACAAATTAGTACTGCATTCTGGATCCTCTGTAGTAGCGTCATCTGAAGGATTGTAATATTTTTGTAAAACGTCACTGTAATATTTTAGATTTTCAAGATCTTGCCAGTTTTCACCCCAGTGCTTTTCCAAAAGAACACTAACGTCTTTTAGTTTCTCTTTGTTAGGCTTCACACCACCTGATTTTTTATGTTGTATTATGTTTGTAACCGATTTCCCTTTTTTAAACACAGATTTATGTTCTCCAAGGTCTGACCTATAGGCTTGTTCACCCCGAATTGTTACCATTTTATTTTTCCCTTTTCTTAGAATGAATCTCTTGCTCATTTTAAAACGGAAGTGCCATTGTGCCGGAGGTTTCATAACGTTTTGAGAGTCTTGTTTCCAATTGTACACCTCTACATCTTGACCCAATATAAAAACAGTTCCATGTTTTTTAAATATTTCAAGGAACTCTTCTGGAGAAACGATAGTGTCTTTCTTCTTGATAATTTTTTCTATTCGGCCAAAAACCCTATCTGGGGGAATGAATGAGTGTCCAGTCACAGGAAATATTAATTCCAAATTTTTAACACTGGGGGGTGCATCTACACTAAGCCATTTAGTGCACATAGTCATCATTATAGTATTTTTATTTTGCCCCCCACAGCCGTCGGCAATAAGGCGGACAGTATCTATATTGTCCAAATTGATATTGCAAAGCTTGTGAAAAATTGCACTGGCAATTTCATCAGCTCCCTTACAGTGTTGATCTTCTGTCCATGAGTACAAGGACACGTTTTCCTTTGTTAAGGGTGAGTGAGACGATCCTGTCACGGCGGCGAAATTGTAGGTGTAGAGCTGCCGACTGTAATATACCGACTGATCAGGGATTTTTGGCATAGCCTGGTTCTTTTGGCAGTCAAAAGATATTGTTTTAAGGCCTTCCCTCTCTTCTCTAAGCAAATTAAAGAATGCTTTTGCTCTTCATTTATGAACGTGGCGTTCAGTCATAAGTTTCTTTTTAAGTTTTTCATCTTTTTCTATTTTGATTTTTTCCATTAGTTGTAGGCAGGTGGAGCAAACATCTGTTCTGGGAGAGCCGAACCCAATGTTATAGCACGAATTAAAAATATGCCGGAAGTAACTTTTTTTTACCATAACAAACGAAGGATCAGTTTCAACATTCTTATAATATTGCCTCCACATCTCGTTTATATTTAAATCAGACGGTAAATATGTACGAACACTACTGTTTCTGCAATAATGTGCCTCAACGGTTTTAAATTTTTCAATAAATCGCATAACAGAAGCTTTTTTTTCTGCAAATTTCTCTGTCTTACGGTCACCTCCCCTTCTTTCACAAGCCATCTGTCGTTGCTCTCTAAATCGCTTGAGTACCCCTAGTACACGATCTTTACTTATTTGTAAAATGCCAACAAATGCTTTTTGGCAAACGGGTATTGTTTTTGTCGAGTCAGCAAGTCGAAATTTGTATTTCACAGAAAAGTTTTTTTTATAGCTCTTGTTTCCTGTACGTCCGCGGCGTTTTATATTATTTATCTCACAATATTTAATTATAAAGTTGTCTTGACTTATTTTGTCGTTATGGGAATAAAAGTTGCCATGGAATTGCTTCACATCGCGCATTGAAAGGGTACTGCATCTATAAGATTTCGTAGCATGTTGACAATTGGGATATGAAGGCAGGCATTTAGCTTTGTATCTAAGAAGAAAAATATTGTCTAATACTCGTACAGAATTTTGCAAAAATAATATTACCTTTCTGACTTTTGCGTCGCTCGTTCCCAAGTTTTTGGCGCCGAAGCTCGCTTCCGCGCTGAGTCAGGATTCACCGCCTTCGGAAAATTGCCACTACACTCCTCCATTGTTTAATGATAGTGATAAATAAAATAATTTTCAAGTTTAACACTTAAAATAAAATTCTACGGGCACTATTTCCGTAATAAACTGTTGCAACACAGAGAAGCAATAGACATTGTTAAACAAAATGAACGACCGATATGAACACGTGACATCAAAACCGCTGCTCTTATTGGCTAATTTGGATTTGCTGGCATTTGATCCCAACCGATCGTGGATTTGTCGGATTTTGAAACTAACCCGATATTTTGAACGTAAAGAACATATGGTTTTGTTGAGTTTTGATAGGTAAACGTTACACCATGCTACGGAGAGTAAGATGACGAATCCATAACTGTATCAAACTCATTTTTTGCCAAAAGTGGAGTTGTCGGGTTTTGAAACTAGACGCTTCAAATGTGTGAAGTATGCTAAGTTGCTGACCGTAGATCTTCTTTCCATGAAACCATGCTGTGAGACTGATAAATGATTTTTTATTTTAGTGTAAATTGAAGAATAAATAATCTTTTCAAAAATTTTACTGAAGTTGGAAAGGACAGCAATGGGATGGTAATTTTCAATATGAGATATATTTCCGGATTTGTGTATGGGAGTAATGCGGGTAGATTTCCACATATCAGGAAATGTTTTAGTAGATATAGCTAAGTTGAAAATATGAAAAAGAGCGTTTGAAAAAGGGTATGTGCAGTCTTTAACTATAAGACTAGGGATAAGATTTGATTTTAGTTTTTGAGTGGACAGACTAATTTCGTCTTTGGAAACATGATTCAAGGAAATAAGATTATGACCAGAAGTAACTGCATTGTTAGTAGGACTGTTAGAAGGGAGAGAGTAAACAAAATGGAAGTAGGAGGCAAATGCATTAGCTATATCACCCGGAGAAGTAGGATTAGAGTAATTGAAAATCATAACATTAGGTACAGTGGAAGTTTTTCTTTTAGAATTTATAAAGTGCCAAAATTTGTTAGGGTCCTCCTTAATTGAAGATTCACAATTAGAAATATAGGCTGAATAAGCCTTTCTTGTATCAACTTTTAATTTGGAGCGAAGACATTTGTAAGTAATTAAATATTGTGGATTATTTATGAATTTATTAGACATTTTTCTAAAATGTTCATTCTTTTTTATATAAGCTTTTATATCAGCAGTAAACCAGGGTGGATACTGGTTTATGTAAGAATGTTTCATTGGTATGCATTGATGGAAAAATGAATAAAGTTTGTTGTACATAAAGGCACAAGCTGAATTAACATCAGTAAAATCTTTCAGTACATCCCAATCAAACCGGCCTATAAGATCATACAGTTTTATAAAATCAGTTTTCTTAAAATTATACGAGCCATCATTAACATTATTACAATATTTGATATTAATGCGACTGACTGAAATTGTAAAGTTTAAAGCAGGATAATGTTCATATTCACTATCAAATATTACATCTGTAGAATGAGTTACTGTGCAGGGTGTATTGGAAAGTAATAAATCAAGAATCCTATCATGTGAGTTAAGCACATGATTATGTTGACTGGCATTAAAAAAAGCAAGGAAATTTTCAAAATTGTTGAATTGACGTTAATTTAGAAATATTAAAATCGCCAATTATAATGAAATAATTAGATTGTAGAAACGGTAAATTCTCAAAGAAATCATAAACAGAGTTGTAATTATGGTTGTTTATAGAAGGCGGAATATAAATAACAAATACATAGAAAGGATTATTAGGATATACAATTTTTGCACAGACGATAGCAACATTGAAAGGCAAAATGCTAGAGTAATCAGAAATATCAACGCTGAATGATGTGAGGTCATTATTAATTATTAAAAGAACTCCACCGCCACGAGTTTGTTTACAAGCAGTAAAGTTGCGGTCTGCGCGATAAATAGTGTAAGTACTAGTGGCACAAAGTTCAGCATTAGTTACAGTGTTGTTAAGCCAGGTTTCATTTGAAGCTATAATATCATAATCTAGTGATGAACTTAGGGAAATTAATTGGTCAGTTTTATTGTTTAGGCTCTGCACATTTTGGTAATAAAAGTTTTAAAAACCAGGAACTGAATTGTGATAATTGTTGTGCTGTAGTTGCTATTTACCTAGGATACTTGATTTGAACTTTTTAAGTGCTTCAACAAAGGCATGGCAGCTGGAATCCCAGACATTGTGGTTGGTACAGACATTACTCTTAGAAGATTCATTATACCATTATTTCTGGTCATAAGGATTACATTTTTGGAATAAGCTTTACAACTCTCGTTTATTCCTAATATACCGGTACCGGATATTTTTAAATCATAAATTTCTTTATTATCTTTACATGATATGGTTAAACTTTCTTTTTCTGGTAGTATATAGATCCAAGAGTTTTAATTTAATATATGTGTCAAAATGCTAAACTCTAATTGTATTATTCTCTTGTCACAACTTTCTGGCAATTTCGGACTAAGCTGAAATACTTTTACTTCACATATTTCATGTTGATGCGATAAATAGATAGCTTGTGTTTGTTTACAAACATAATAAACATTATCATATACCTTACACATCAAGAAATCTATCTCTGAAATTAGAAAATAATTCTGTTTTATTTTATCTATAGCTAAATACTTAGCGCTAGGTTGAATAAATATGATTTTTTGTTGACTTAACATTACAGGTAATGGATACATTTGATAAATATCATAGCGATTAATATCTATTAAAGGTATATTGATTACATAAACTAGATAATTGTTCTTATAATACACTACCACATTTACTGTTTTCAACAAAGTATGGACTGTTTAAATTGATAAACTTACCACGAAATCTGTGTTTGATGGCAAGTATGATACAATGTTTTGCAACTCATTCACCAACCTAGACGGTGTAATTATGGATGGATGTAACTGACCTTTCTCAGCGAACAACAATGCATTTATTAAACAATTTATCTTATCTTCATAATGCTCTATTAACAAAGTGAATATAGATATGTGCTCCTCAAGCTGCGTGTGGAACTGGACCGTATTCAGAATTTTTGTTTCATTGATAATAAATAATTTAAGAGATCTTAAACTGTAACCTAAAATTTTCTCATTATAATCCAAATTAGATATTGTTGTATTAAAATTTTGTATTGTTGATCGTACTACAGTGGACTGTTCTTTTATTAGCTTAACTAAATCATGTTCATTTTTACTGAATTCTTCAATTTTTAAATTATAATAGTCGGCATCATCTTCGTCAAGTATGCCAAACAAGAATTTTGAAACTTTTCCTACTAAATCTATTAAACCATTCTTTTTCCGGTAAGTCGTTTCATGACCTACGAAATCATAAATAATTTTATTTTTCTTATTTAAATCATTTTAGCTGCTATTTTCATAAAGTTATCGCATAACTGATCTGATTGTTTTAAATTTTGCTTGTTACAGATTCTCGAAGTCATTTCGTAATAAGTTTGTAAACTTTCTGCATTTTTATAATGTTCCTTCATATCTAAATAAACAATTAACTTCCATTCATTATTATACAATTGTACCAATCCTAATCTTTGGAAATAAATACCAAATGAATTATCAAACGGAGTGGCTTCATACGGAGGAATCTGCTGACTCATAGCAATAACAGCGATTACTATTATCCAAGAGATTATACCAATAAAATGCATCCTGTAAAAATATTTACATTTTAGAATATTGTATCAATTTTCATGGTACTTTTTTAATCTGTTTGCTCGGACTAATTTTCTATCTACTTTAATCGTATAATTTACGTTTGAATTTTGTGAAACTATTTTATAAGGACTATTCCATAAAGATTTTAGTTTTTTTACTTCTCCCTGGTGTTATAGTTCGATTATCCAAAAGAACTTTTTCCCCTATTTTAAATTTTATTGTAGATTTTTCATTGTGATTTTGACTAAATTTTTCCTTGCTATCTACTAAATGTTCACGAGCTAATTTTCTCAAAGTCTGTAATTTATATTTTATATCATCAATGTAATTATCGTACGTATATCGAGGTTCCGGTTCGCGTGTAATGCTGATGGTTATTCGCTTATTTAGCAAAAACTAAACTAAAGGGAGTAAAATTTGATGCGGTATGAGGTGTTGTGTTGTAAGTAAACATCCAAAATGGTAACCAGTAATCCCAATCTGACTGATCAGTCTTTACATAATGGCGCAAATACTCTGCTAATGTCCTGTGACTCCTCTCTAAACTACCATTGCTTTTGCGGATGGAAACTTGTAGTTTTTATCTTTTTAATTTGGAATAGTTTACACATCCCATCAAATAAATTACTTAGGAAATTTGTTCCTTGGTCGGAAACAATAATTTCAGGTGTTCCGAAACGACAAATAAACTGCGTAACTAAAGCTTGAGCCACGGTACCTAGCCTCTTGATTCAGTACAGGGTAGACTTCGCTATATTTTGTCAAATCATCCTGAACTGTAAGTATATACTTGTTACCGTTTTCCGATAATGGTAAGGGTCCGACAATGTTTATAAATATCTTTTCAAAACAACTTCGTGACGTAGTGGTAATTTCTAATGGAACCTTTTTTAACTTTGCTAATTTATTTTTTTGACAACTGGGACAATTTTTGATATATTCTTTGATGTCACGTTTCATATTTTTCCACCAATGCTTTATTTTTATTCGTTTATAAGTTCTATTGACACCTTCATGTCCTCCGGCTGGCTTATCATGATATTCAGATAATATTTGTTTCTTTTGCCCAGCATCATATTTAATATTATTGTGATATATTGATATATCAATTTGTGTACCTTTAAAAATGTATCTAATCATCATTCGAACTATTGTCCAATCTAATTTATTTATTCCACATGATAGAATCGGCATACTTAATTTGTTCAAATTATTTTCTACACAATATGTCCTTAAGTTAATTAAACTTTGCCATAGATTTTCATAGGTTTGATTATCGAAATACCTATCTTTAGTTACCAAATTTAATATTAGTCTATTATCTTCTGTCTGAAATGGAACGACTTCACATTAATTATAATTTTTATCATTGTCAAATGTAATTTGTATGTTTCTTTTAAAAGTTTCGCTATACCTTTTCCTAATTTTAGACACACACATTTAAACACAATGTACAATAGCGTATTCTGGACTTGTATTTAATAAATTTCCTTCTATCTCTATAACATTCGAATTGTGTATTAATTGTTTTTAACTAATTTCTTTAAATTCAGCAAAAATAATATTTGTTTCATTCTCGTTGCTTTTTCTTCCGTACTAATGCGTATACGACTTAAAGCGCCGGCGTTACAATTATTTTTTCCCACTTTATCTATAACTTTGTATTTATATTCTTCCAATTTTAATCTAAACCTCATTAATCTACTACCTGGGTCTTTTACATTAAAAACCCAAATTAATGGTCTGTGATCCGTAACTATAGTGAATTCACGACCACACAAATAGTGTCGAAAATTTTTCGTAGCCCAACATATGGCTAATAACTGTGTCTCGGTGGTACTATAATTCAGTTCTGCTTTATTTAATGTTCTGCTAGCGTATGCTATCGGTAAATCACTTCCAATAACACCCTGCGAAAGTACAGCCCCTAAAGCTATATTACTTGCGTCTGTTGTCAGGACAAAGGGCTTTTCAAGATCAAGATACTGCAAGATTGGCGAACTAACTAGTACTGTTTTCAATTTATTAAAAGATTCTTCACACAAATCTGACCATTGAAATTTTATGTCTTTCCTCAATAATAAAGTCAATGGTTTGGATATATCTGAAAATTTTGGAATAAAACGACGATAATACCCTACTAATCCTAAAAATGATTTAATTTCCGTAACTTTAGTTGGTCGAGGAAAATTTTGTACAGCATCAATTTTACTAGGATCTGCCGTAATACCTTGGTCCGTAATGACATGTCCTAAATAATTTACTTCTTTGCGTAAAAATTGACATTTGTTCGGATTTAGTTCCAAATTGTAGTGTCGTAATCTTTCAAGTACATGACTTAATTTTGAAGCGTGTTCTTCTAAATTTTTGGCATAAATTACAATATCATCGAGATATACAAAACATTTTAACCCTTGCAAGCCACTTAATACAGTGTTCATTAAGCGCTGAAAGGTCGCTGGTGCTTCTTTTAAACCGAAAGGTAATTTTTTAAATTCGGAGTGTCCATAATCCGATGAAAAAGCAGTTTTTTCCATGTCTTCCGAATTCATGGGTATGGTGATAACCACTTTGCAAATCTAAAGTTGTAAAGTATTAACTTTGACCCAACTGATACAATATATCAGAGATATTCGGCAACGGAAATGCATCACCGTTTTATCATTAAGTTGACGAAAGTCAACAACAACCTGATATTTTTTTTCCCCGTCAACTGATTTCTTGGGAACAACTAACAATGGAAAGTTATAAGGCGACTTACTTGGCTGAATAATGTCTTGATTTAGCATTTCTTCTATCTGTTTATTTATCTCAGACTTTTGAGTTCCTGCCAGACGATAAGGACGAATGTTAATAGGGCCTGTGTCTTTCTTCAATGGAATAGAGTGACTTACTGCTGACGTACATCGTAACTTATCAGAGGGCAAAAAAAAGACATCACTGAATGACGCGCAAATGTCTAGCAATGAATTGCGTTCTTCTTCATTTAAAAGTTCTGTCGCGATATTTTCTTTCAAGGTTTTTATTCTATCTGCATCAAATTGTATTTTATGAACTGAATTTTGAATTATCTCTGTTGGTTCTAGATTAACTGTCGGAATTTCTACTTCTATATTATTTTCAGAAATATTAATAATTGTTACTGGACACTTACCTTTATCAGGTTTTGTTAAACAACTTCCTAATAATAAACTTTCTGATAACTTAAAATTGTCACAAATTCCCTCATGTTTGTCATCTGTTTTAACCAATACTATTTTTTCACTACGAGCAGGAATTATTATTGTTTTCTTATCTGTGTTATCTATTAGATTCCATTCGAATCTGTCACAACGAAGTTTCTGATTTTTGTGGTCGATTGTAATTGCTAATTCACGCATAAACGAATTTCCTAATATTCCGTCACAATCTATCGGAAACGTATCTCTAACTACGTGAAATGGAATTATTATATTTTCATTTTCAAAATTTTCGTTTACCGTACCTAAAGTTTGTACTGGATGTTCCATTATTCCTCGAATTTTGATCACTTTATTTTCTAAGTTTACATTTTCACGAACGGCACTAATTTTTAATAAATTTACCTGGCTCCAGTGTCAACAAGTAATCTAACTTTCTTATTTGTAATTCCTAATTCCAATTCTACATAACTGTAAATATTATTTACTTCAGCACAATATTCCTCAGTACGACTCTGTTGTTCTATATTATTATCTGAATTTTTCATCCGAGTCTGATAGCGACAGTCCCCTGTACTTACTTGACCAGAGACGCATTCGCGTTTTTAAAATTCGAATTTTGATTTTCTTTCACAACATTATTTTTATTTTCATTCGCTTGTCGCTTATAACAATCAATTTCTATGTCCCTTTTTCTTACAATAAAAACATTCTATTTCACGATTATCTGAACTATTTTTTGAATTCATATTCGATTTTACGAATGGCATTGCCCTATAATTATTATTTTTAAATGAACCAACCGAATTCGAACTAGACGAACTAGAGTTATGATCTCGATATTTCTGGGAAAAACATTCCCTAGCTAAATGTCCCGGTCTACCACATTTATAACAAATTTTCTTTCTTTCTTCAGGAGGTATTGAAACCTTATAACCGAAGTATTTCATAGTTTACGCATTACTTAACAATTCTCTCTCTTCATTTCTAGCTTCATCGATAGCAATTTCGAAATTTTGTGGATTTCTAGCTATTACTTGTGTGCGTAATGGTTCTTGTAAATTTTGTTTAAATATATTTAATGCCTGATCACTTAATACCTGAATAATAATTTGGGACTCTTCTTCAGTTTTACCTACTGTAGAAGCATCAATCAGATTTGATAAGTATTTTTGTATTTCGTTTGCGTACATTCCAACATCCTCATTTTTGTTTTGGCGAGTACTATTTAATTCTGACTGCCAGAATATACTTCTTCTAAATGATCGCTATTATTTTCAAATGTTGCAAAATTTCTATATTTTATCATATTACGTGCTTTGCCTGTTAATTTTGTCTGAATAATTTTGAATAAAATACCTTTATTTTCTTCTTTTACTGAGGACAGCTAATTTACAATTATCAATAAATTCTGTTACTAATTCTCGTTTTGTACCATCAAATTCTTTAATTAACCTTGCGACGGTATCTAAGCTAATGAATGAATTGCCAACATTTGTACCAGATGTGGAAGCACTTCCTGCATCCACCATTTCTACAGATTTTTTTTTTACACTACTTTTAAATTAACGAATGGGACTTACTTTTTACTTTGGGGTACACTTCACACCACTGACGAATTGTAGACAGCAACGGATAGGAACTGAGATGAACGAACAGGAAACGAACGAACTGCAGACACCCTCGAACTGGACTGGAACTTGTAGAACTCGAACTGCAGGAAACTCACGAAAAAACTGGACTGCTGATAATATTCGGCGAATAAACATACACCAAAACAAAATATAACTTGTTGCGCAACTACAACGTACTTTAACATGTGATTTAGTCAAAATTATTATAAGTTTTATTTTTGTAAATTTTAACTAAAATAATGTCAAAATTCTTCTGTTTTATAAAATCAATGACTTATAAACAACTTCACCAAAACGTAAGTTTTTTTAAAATCAAATTATTTTATACACTTGTAAAATTATTTGTATTTTTACTTCAGTGTCCTGATGATGTGTAAAAACTAAATACACGAAAGCTTGACAGATTTTAAAAGAATCAACTTTAATTAAAGCCCACAATCCACTGACACACCCACGATATTTTCCTCCTTAACTAATCGAAACAGTGACGATTACACTCCATATATATATATATATATATATATATATATATATATATATATATATATATATATATATATATATATATATATATAATGTACAATCAAGGAAGAACAACGTATAATTTACTAAATAAATTAAAACCATATTTATATAAATTATTTCAAAAGTTGTATGATACTGATAATGTACGAAGAATTTGATTTTGTGAATGGTTTATAGTTCAATCTCAAGATGATAATAATTTCCGAAATAAAATATTATGGAGACGAATCGAAATTTACAATTAGTTGTACAACGAACATTTATGGTTAGTTGAAAATTCATATTCTTTTAGAAATAGAAATTATCAGCATAAATGGGGGTTTAACGTGTTGTTAGGTGTGATGGAAAATAGAATTTTTGGGACTCCTTTTTATGATGAAAATTTAACTAGTGAGAAATATTTAAACTTTTTGGAGAATGAAATGCCACAATATTTAGAAGATTTAAATATGCAAGAAAGGAGTACTATGTGGTTTCAATATGACGGTGCTTCAGCTCACAATACTGTGCTAGTTAGTAGAAGACTAGACTTTATGTTTTATTACTGTTGGATTGGTAACAGTGGTCCATACAAGTGGCCAGTACGTTCTTCTGACTTGACACCGATGGAGTTCTTTTTGTGGGGTTATTTAAAAGATAAAGTATATTCTCAGCCCATAACCACAAAAGAAAACCTTAAACAGTGTATTAGGGATTCATGTGAGTAGGTATACAGGGGGGATCCTGGACCACTGGATGGCATGTGTTCATCGACATCTACCATGGGGGTTATTTTTTGAGATATGGGGTAGTTCTTTAGCAACTTTTTGTGTGTTGAGGAGTAGTTCTTTGGCAACCCTTATGTGTTTTAAAGGTTGAGGGGTGTGGCTTTGTAAATGAAGACAGGTTATTAACACAAGAACATCACCCCACTGCTGGTAATAGAATGCTTGCTGATATGAATTGTTGGTGATAATTTTTTCCAAGAATTTTAAAAGGAAGTGGTGCGATACTGTATCTGCATGTATTTCCTGTCATAATGTTCTATCAACAAGGACAGGATGTTTGCTGACATGAATTGTCGGTGATAAATTTATTCCAAGAATTTTTACAGGATGTACTGCGATACTGTATCTGCACGTGTTTCCTGTGATAATGTTTTATCAACAAGTACAGGATGTTTGCTGATATGAATTGTCGGTGATAAATTTATTCCAAGAATTTTTACAGGATGTGCTGCGATACTGTATCTGCACGTGTATCCTGTGATAATGTTTTATCAACAAGTACAGGATGTTTGCTGATATGAATTGTTGGTGATAAATTTTTTCCAAGAATTTTTACAGGATGTGCTGTGATACTGTATCTGCGTGTGTTTCCTGTGATAATGTTTTATCAACAAGTACAGGATGTTTGCTGATATGAATTGTCGGTGATAAATTTTTTCCAAGAATTTTTACAGGATATGCTGTGATACTGTATCTGCACGTGTTTCCTGTGATAATGTTTTATCAACAAGTACAGGATGTTTGCTGATATGAATTGTCGGTGATAAATTTTTTCCAAGAATTTTTACAGGAAGTTGGTGTGATATTGTTATTTGCACGTGTTTCCTCTGATAGTGTTTTATCAACAAGGTTAAAAGGAGGAAAATAAAATATGGGGGAATTGGAACTAATAAGAGAGGGAAGTTGTTTTTTTTAACTGGCTTGGGTGTTCGTGGTGATGGTCACTGTTTTGTTATATGATGTTAATAAAGTGGTCTGACGGGGGCGGGGGCTGGGGCGGGGCTTGGTGAAAAATGTAATAAAAATAAATAAAAATATATTTAAATATAAATTACTTGTTTTTTATTATAACTTTATTGAAATACAAAATATTAAAACATATTTTAATAACTAAATACAATACAGTTATACATAATACACTCGATGGTAGAATTAATATTCAAATTTTATTTTGTTCATGGATCCTACTTTTCCTTCATACTTTAAGAATAATTGTTTTTTCTGCGCCAGTTGATTCATCATGTTTAATTGTTCTTCAGTTATATTGTCTAAACTCGATGGTAGAAATATTACATAATCCTCCAGTTCAACCAGTACAACAGTTGATCTGAACTTTGTTTTAACTTTTTTTACTGATAATATTAATAGTTTTATATTTTCCGGCAAATCATTTATAGATTTTGATTTTTTTATTTCTGCTAAATTATTTAACTCATTGACAACATTTTCAACTGAAGACATTTTTATAGCAAATATCTGAAATAAACTGTTCACAACAACACAACTTTTTGATTAGTAAATGCCAATGTTATGACCTGCTTAAGTTTATATACTCGTTCTTATCACTTATTTTATCTTTACAGCAAACACACATTCTGTCCTGCGCTTGCTGATAACAAGCTTCCTTTGACAAAAATTATTATCGGATTTATATGTGATGTGCTGTATCTGCACGTGTTTCCCGCGATAATGTTTTATCAACAAGGACAGGATCTTGTAATAGTAATAACAAAACATTTTTATATAAATACTGTTTTATTTAATTACACAATATGACATAATTTGTACAATATTTATTAAAGGGAAATATTTAACAATATTATCATAAATTCATTTTAATATACGAGCCCTGCGCCAAAAGAATTCGCCTACATCCCTTTTCTTTACAAGGTAGCTACACATTTATTAATTATAATAGCGCATTTTATGTAAGCAATTTATTAACTCTAATAATATAAAAGTAAGTTTAGGAATAATAATTGAATAAGTGTAAACAATTTCCTTTTATATAAAAAATTATAATAAATAGATGTGGGCGAATTCTTTTGGCGCAGGGCTCGTATTTACTACAACAATTGGACATTTGTATGTTCTTGTACATTTTTATTTGATTTAAATTCCAATCTTATATCAACATTACCCGATTTCAATATCTCACTCTGATGAGAACAATCTATGACTATCAGCTGTGCTGTATTGATAAATTCATGAGGTGTAAATATAGGCTCACATGGCCGTTCATAGTAAGATATCTGAAATTGAGTGTACATTTCATATAACATGGTTTAATGGTTATTTTTAATATTGAATTTCAAGTAATCGTACGGGTACATATCTGAATTTAAATGCAACTTAATATTACTCAAATTACAGTGATAAAATTTACTCATTTCCTTATTATGCTTATTTTTGCGATCTGTCTTAAATCCAACAATAATAAAACGAGGTGTTTTTAATTGTGTTGTAGCTTTGATTGGCCAGGAATGACTTTGTGTTTTCAGCTACGAAAAGCTATTTCCAAATTAATGCTCTCCTCTATATACTTCATAAGTATTGGTCGCTCAGCATCGGCCACCGATATACGTGGAATTTTTCACTGAAGTTTACTTAATTCAATTTTTACATTTTCACTGGCGACGCTGTTTTTAATTGCAATCACATCAGTGCTGCCTTGTATGAGAACAAATTTAGGATAATTTTTTTAAAATCTTCACAAAATCCTAAGAGCATATTGAGAGGGATGCATACATTCAGTGACTTAACTGTTCAACATTAGTTTTACTTATCCAGCTATTGTGTTTATTATCGAATCCAAGCCATTTAACAAATACCATATCTCCCTTTCTTTTTAGAACTTTTTCAACAAGATATACATTAGGATACTTCACTCTTTGTAATTTATATTCATAAAATCCCCCTTTTATAATGTGTCCAAACTGATCTTTAAGAATATATGTAGTAGGATTTGTTATTTGAATCGAATATACATTAAAAATTTCATTAGACCAATTAGGAGTATAACCTTTTACAAAAGCCCCTCTATATTTGCTTATACGCACAAAATCACCTACTTTATATTTTGCTTTTCCAACCATTTTAATATTACTGTAAACAGTGTTAAGAAGTAATTTTTCATTCTTTTTGCTGACATCAATAGGTTTCATATTAATAGTTCTGTTTTTTGTATTATTGTACTTTTTTGTAATTTTAGGTAATAAAGTCAACCACTTATATGTACCTTGTAAACTAAACTCTTTCCACATCATTGATTTTATGGTACGATTAACTCGCTCAACAACATACGCTTTTTTTGTACTATAACTCGAATAATGATTAATATTATATTTACTCATTAAATTTTGAAAATTTTGAATATAAAATTCTTTTCCGAGATCAGTTTGTAAATTTTGAGGAATTCGATCACTACTAAGCAAAATACTTTTCATAGCAGCTGAAATTTCAGAACCTGTTTTGTTTTTTACGGGCTTGGTCCACAAAAATTTGGAAAATACATCAATAACAACTAAAATGTAGCGATAGCTTTTATTTATTCTAGCATAAGGAATCATTTCAACCAAATCAGCTTGAAATAAGTCATCTATTCCTTTTGTGATTACACTTCTTCTGTGAAAATGCACTCGCGCTGGTCTATGTAATTCTTCTACAATTTCACGTTTAATATTTGACATAATCAACAGGTGTTTCCAAAACAATTTCCAAATATAATTCACTAGTTTTTAAGCCCATAGGACCGGGATATACTATCAATTTATCCCCCTTTACAACATGTTTATTAACTATTATTGAAATACGGGGATTGTCATTAATTCGATAGTTTAGTCGCTCCTTGGGAATATTTAAATTAATTTGAATTATTTTATCAGTGCACGGTAAATTGTAAAAAGACAAATTTAAACTATTTATTTTATTAAAAGTATCTCCTTGTAGTTTTAATTTTAAATGAATTACAATGGTGGATTTTAAATTATTTTTTAATTTAGACAATTCTACTTGGAAATAACTTTTTAGTATATTTATTTTGTTTATATAACCTAATTCTAATTCTTTAATTTGTTGTACAAAAGGTAATAAATTATTAGTATATTTTTTAGTTTTATGATACTCGATATGACATCCGAACTTGTCAAGAGTCATTACTGAAATGTTGCTATTTTATAACACCCGCTTCTTTTAATTCCTCAATTATGGATATAATTTCATTATCATGACCTGTATGACCGGCATCACGTGATGCAATTAAAAGACGCAGTCTATCAACTAATTCATTCACATTATCCCAGTATACATACTACACTCTTTTTTTGGTTATTTTTTTTTAAATAACTTCCACCTGAAATGGAACTTGGTTTTTTAGATATTGAACTTATATATTTTAAAGCAGGACTTCCACCTGACGTAGAACTTGGTCTTTTGGAAATTGAACTTATTTTTTTAGAAGCTGGAACAACTTTTTTCCGAGGGTCTAACATTGGGGCAATAATGGAAGTATACTTTTGAGACCTATTTCTCGCAACTTGCTCGCTGTCACTATAATTTCGACGGGCAGCGTTTGTCCTTTTTACAATATCAACATAATTTTTACGATCGATCTCTGTATACCCTATTGGCTGTTTTTAAATAAGAGCTCATATAAACCTGGTGTTCCGATATACGTTAATTCTTGTATAACTATATCCCTACCCACAATTTTTAACTCAGAATCACCTATAAAAAATTTATCAGTGCTTACATCATGACGCACGCCATATTTAAAATCAAATGAATCTTTGTCATCTGCTACCATCTCTTCCACGTATTGTCGAGGTAATGGATCGTATTGGTCTAAATACTCTCTAAATGAGGGGTTCTGAGTTAAATTCAAAATATCCTCTATAGTTGACGATGGATGATCTTCAGTCATGGATGATTGATTTTCAATAAATACTTCATTATCATCACCACCATTCTCGTCCATTGATTCTGCCTCTACACTTGTTTCTAAAAATTTAGGGCCCAATAAAGTTTCATTTTTGTCAGATATTTTTTCCTTTTCATTTTTGTTAGATATTTCCTCTTCCTCCTTTACTTCTTTTTTTGGTTCAGTTTTGACTTCTTGTTTTACATTGGTCATTGGTAAATGAACTGCCATATCTTTTATAGATTTGACTGTTGGTTTATACTGCGATTCTAACTCAATTTTTCTATGTAATGCACCAAGCCTAAGATTTTTAAGCTTCTGTTTAATAATATTTTATTAGGGATATTGGTTGAAGTGATAAGTAAAATGGGTCCAAAATCACACAACAGCTTCAAAACAGGTGTTTAAATTAACAAACCAGATCAGATAGCAGATGAACATCTGGTAACTAGGTAAAAAAAAAAACACAGATCTGGTAGCTGTATAAACAGCTGATAAACAGGTAAAAAGCTATTACTTGTAGAAACAGGTATAAACAGATCGGATAGCTAATAACCAGGTAAAAGCAGATCTGGTAGCTGTATAAATAACCCAAAAACAGGTAGGGCTTAATTTAAATCAGTTCCTGTTCCATATGTTTATTGTGTTGTAGCTAACCAGCAACTGAAGCCTCTTAGCTCATGGCACTGTTATTTGTTACAATATGCTGATCAAATCCTAAGCGATAACGCCCGCTATTTATTTCGCTTTCTTTGTCAATAACTACAAACCCATACTTATTATACCAGCAAAAAGAACATGAGGTCCTTAAACTTTTCATATGACATATCTGTATTTACATGATCAGTATATATATATATATATATATATATATATATATATATATATATATATATATATATATGTTTTAAATTTATATCATCTTGTTTAAATAATATTAATAGGTTAACATTATCCCGTATAAGATGTTTGGGAATTCTGGTGTATGTCTGACATAAATAAAAACAATCTATAGCCTAATGGCGATCCATAGAAAAGTATTCTCTAATTACGTCCTGTTTATCGCAAGCTACATCATCAAATATAAACACAGAGTTGCATTGCGCATTACACGGCTTTTCAATATCTACGTTTTCATTATATGCAAAGTAATCTATTTCTTCAATAGGTTCTAGTAACATTTCTAAATACTTATATTTAGGCTGAAATAATGATTTTGAGTATATATAAACATTTGAAAAACATAGACCATTTTTATGCTCCAAAAGTGCAATCATAACATTTGTTTTACCGCATCCAGAAGGACCTGCTATAATACATCTAACTATACTCGGTAACAACGTACTATGACGCGGCACACTACTAGCACTAGTAAAATCATAATTCTTAACCTCAAAGTCATTACTTTGTTTTAAGGTCTGCATTTTCATATAATTAAATGTGCAAACGTTACTCCAGCACTGTACGTCACTGACTGCGGAAGAGGTAAGACGTGCGCTACTTAAACGATCATGATGACGGTGCAAAAAAAGAAATCTAACGGAAGTTTGTCATTCTAACATGTAGTTAATCGAGCGCGAAAAGCAATGAATACAAAAACTAACTCAGATATAAATAAACCTGCAAAAATCGCTTTCCATACGGTTAAAAAAATAAAGCAAAAAATTAAAAATCCAAGAGTTGTATCTGTACCGAAAACCGGAGGGTTCCTTCCGTTAATTCCAATTTTCGCCGGCTTGCGTGCTCTAGGTGCACTTGGAGGGGGAGCTGCGGGTATTGCAAAAGCTGTTAATGACGCGCAAGCTGCCACAAAACAATTAAAAGAAGCTCAACGCCATAATAAATAGATCGAAGCCATCGCCATGGGTAAAGGTCTCTACTTAAAACCATATAGAAAAGGACTTGGGCTATATTTAAAAAAAAGAACTCCTCATAGAATTACCATCGCGGGCATTAAGTAATATTGATCTTCTAAAATATGCAAAAGAACTGAAAATTCCATTTTTTAAAGGGGTATTTATGAGAAACAATTAGCCTATAAAAATAAATCGTAATGAATGCGCCATTGTTAATTTGGATAGCAATAATGGATCGGGGTCGCACTGGGTTGCTTATAAAAAACGGTATAATTTAGTTATATATTTTGACAGTTATGGAAACCTAGCGCCACCAAAGCAATTAGTTATTTTGGAAACAGGTGTTCGATACACTATAATTACAGTAAATACCAACTTGATAATAGTGATAAATGTGGTCATTTATGTTTAGCATTTTTATATGAAAATATATGATTCCCCTTCAGTATTAATTGAACCATTATGTCGCACACATTTAAGCTTTACGGTAATAATTCAATTATAACTAAAACCTTTTATCCACCGGTTGCACTAGTTATGTATATCCTTGATTCTATAAACTGCGCTTTATCATTAATTGAGTCATTCTTATTAATCTGCAGTATAAACATTTATGTATATCTTTACTAATATAAACCTTTTAAGGAATATTTATTTGTAAGTCAATTATATTAATATGATGAGACGCATTATCTTTTAAAACCTTTTAAGAATATTTATTTGAATGTCAATCATATTAATGTATTATGACGTATTGAATAGTATAAATTGCTGTGTAAAGCAATTGGAGATACGATTCTCCGAGTTAACGTCTTAGAAGCAAGTCTTCTCTTCTGTATCAACTATTGTATAAACTTCTTCGAACAAATAAATAAATTATAATTTTTAAAAACTCTAAATACGAGTTGCATTTTATAATTGGCGCAGTCTTGGTAGGATACCACAAGACGAATTATTATCGAAATTCTGTGTAAAAGAATTAATTCGTTAAAGTAATAATTTCGGTTGTTTCAACATTTACTTGTGAAGCCAAAGAAGTTAAAACAACGTCTTCGCTGATCAACAGTCACATAGAGCCACCAAGTGTAGAGCCTGTGATAAAGAAGCAGACACCGATACAGAAGTCAGAGAATCCCGGTCACAAAAGAGCCACCAAGTGTAGAGCCCGTGGTCGTTATCACCAGGACAACAGAGCCCGTAGATCGAGAGCCGTCCGAGCAGTTCATTGGGAACAACAATCCAGTTCATTGGGAACAACAAGGCAGTTCATTGCGAACAACAATCCAGTTCATTGCGAACAACAATCCAGTTCATTGCGAACAACAATCCAGTTCATTGGAAACAACAATCCAGTTCATTGAAACAACAATCCACTTCGTCCATCGAGACAACAATTCCATTTGCAGAGAAGTGAATGCAACAAATGAAGATTGCAATTCTCAACATAGTGTTGTGCATTTTATTGTAAGTAATATTTTTTATAAATATTCTATTATTCTTTGAATTAATAATTAACAATGGCGGAAAATAATACTGCTAATATCAAATTTGCACTTGAAACCATTCCAAGTTACGATGGCAATGCAAAAACATTATCCCATTTTATCAAGTCAGTTGAAGTAATTCAACGTACATTCAGTACTTTGGAACCACCTCTTACAGACTTTCAAAAAATAGTTACTATTCAGTATATTAAAAATAAAATTATCGGCAAAGCCGCAGAAACGTTAAAAAATACTACGTTTGAATCATGGAACGATTTAAAGTTACACTTGATGAATAATTTTGATGATAAGCAAAATCCTGCTAGCATCATTATAGATATTTTGAGAATGAATTCAAATAAAGACATATTTAACTATTTAAAAATAATTAAAGAAAAATTTGAACTATTTAAAGCTAAAGTAGTTTTACTAGACTTAACAGGAGAAAATAAAGCCTGTCTAATACAATTTCAAGAAGTAATAATTACTACACATTTTATTAGTAATTGCAGCGATCCTTATAGAAATAATTTAGCAACGCGTAATCCAAAAACTTTATGCGAAATTGAGGAATTATTAACAAATGATTTCCAATATTTACGTTCAAATCAAAAACCCCAATATATTCAGAAACCTGTGAACATACAACCAAAATTTCAAAATTCTAATTTTCCCCGAGGTCCAATAAAAATAAATACAAATCAAAATAAAACAATACAAAAACCATTCGCACCTCGTCAACAAATAAGAAATGCTGAAGGTATTAAGCCTATCCCTATGTCAATTCAAACACGACAAAATTTTCAACCTAGATCACAAAATCATTTCCAACCGAGAACTCAGTATTCACCCAATTACATATCTGAAGAATTATATAATAATGAGGAATGTAACAATCAATATGAAAATTATGAAACTCAAGAAAATTTCGAAAATCATCATGAAAACAATATCGATCAAAATTTCGAAAATTTTGATAATGATATTTCACGCCTAAATTCTTTTTTAGATTTAACAAGCCTCGAAATACAGGAGAAATTTTAAACATTAACTGTAATAGCAAATTACCATTTTTTAAAGAAAGAGACTATATAATATTATTAGATACAGGATCATCAATAAACTTAATAAATAAAAATTTTGTAATGAAAAATAAAAATCGATTCAAAATTTATAAAGAAAAATTTTCATTCACTACAGCGTTAGGAAAAACTTGCGGTAATGAATACATTATCCTAGAAATAGAAAAACAAGAAATTAAATGTTTTCTTTTTGACTTTCATAAAAATTTTAATGTATTATTAGGAACTCCTGCATTAATACAGTTACAAGCACAAATAAATCTTGGAAATAATACTGTAAAGATTAAAGATAAAATTTTCAAATTACAATACTTTAATAAAAATAAAATAAACATTACTGAGGTCGATGAAATCAAAATTCGAGCAGATCATTTAAACAATGAAGAAAAGTCAAAACTTATTAAATTAATTAGAGAATATCATGACATTTTTCCAAAAGAAAATCAACCATTGACTTATACCTCAACAATAAAACATGAAATAAGAAGTACTGACGAAACACCCATATATACAAAATCATATCGCTATCCTGAGTGTTACAAAAACGAAATTAAAACTGAAGTTAATAAACTTTTGAAAGAAAAAATTATTCAAGAAAGTTATTCCCCTTGGAATTCACCAGTATGGATAGTACCGAAAAAATTAGATGCTTCTGGTAAACGTAAATTCAGATTGGTTATAGATTACAGAAAACTAAATTCAAAAACAATAGATGACAAATTCCCCATACCCAACATCACAGATGTATTGGACAAATTAGGTAGAAATATGTATTATACAACCTTAGACTTAGCATCGGGTTTCCATCAAATTGAAATGCATGAAAATAGTATTCAAAAGACAGCGTTTAGTACAGAAGATGGTCATTATGAATTTAAGAGAATGCCATTTGGACTTAAGAATGCACCGTCCACTTTCCAAAGATTAATGAACTATGATTTACGTGATTATGTTAACAAAATTTGCTTAGTATACATGGATGACATAATAATACTTGGAACTAGCTTACAAGAACATATCGAAAATATAAAGAAAATTTTTGAAAAACTCAGAGAACATAATTTAAAAATACAATTAGATAAATCAGAATTTTTAATGAAAGAAGTAGCTTATCTTGGACACATAGTTTCAGAAGAGGGAGTAAAACCTAACCCTAATAAAATTAAGGCCGTTAAGGAATATCCAATTCCAAAAACCCAAAAAGAAATCAAAACTTATTTAGGATTACTTGGATATTATCGTAAATTCATTCCAAATTTTGCAAAATTAACTAAACCTTTGACTAATTGTCTAAAGAAAAACAACAAAATTGATATAAATAATAAAGATTATCGTGAAAGTTTTGAACAAAGTAAAAAATTATTAATTAATTCTCCAATATTGCAATATCCTGATTTTTCTAAACAATTTATTCTTACTACAGATTCTAGTAATTATGCCTTAGGTGCAGTACTCAGCCAAAATTACGAAGGTAAAGATTTACCTATCGCTTATGCTTCGAGAACTTTGAATAGTCACGAAATTCACTACTCAACCACCGAAAAAGAATTATTAAGTATTGTGTGGGCAACAAAATACTTTAGACCATATTTATACGGAACGAAATTCAAAATTCGTACCGATCATAGACCATTAGTTTGGCTAATGTCACTTAAAGACCCCAATTCAAAATTGATGAGATGGAAAATCAAATTAGATGAATTCAATTTCGATATTGAATATAAACAAGGAAAATTAAACAGTAATGCAGATGCATTATCAAGAATAAAACCAAAATTCAAAATTATTGAAACTAATGACAATATATTTGACAAATATCACAATTTAGTACATTGCATATCAGCAGATAAAAAGATGAGTAAAGGTTTTGCTAGACAAATTGACGAAAAATTTAATTGTAAAAATTATTTAAATAATAAAGATAAAAATAAAACTGACATACTTACCCAACCAATTTATAACAATAAAATTTTATTTCATTTAATAACAAAACAAAATTATTTTGATAAACCAACAATCGAAAATATTAAGAAATGTTTAAATAAACTTAGAGACTTTTGCATTCAAAACGACATAACAGAATTACATATGCCAAAAATATGTTGTGGTTCGGATAAACAAAATTTTGAAGAAATAAAAAGTATAATAAATAAAATATTCCAGGAAACACATTTACAAATTTATATACATGTCATGCCAGAAGAAATCAATTTGAACGACAATGAAAGTATTATAGCTCAAGTAGATGAATCAGATTTTGAAACTATTCATTCTGACAACGAAAACGAAATAAATGGAATTACTTATAAAGAAATAGCAATAAATTTAGGAAAAAATCAACTAGTAATTTCTACACATAATAATGAAACAAAAGTTACCCTGTATAGATTATTCAATACACAAAAACAACGTCTAGTCATTCAATTAAATGATCAAAATTTATATTATGAAATAAATAAATTCATAAAAGAATTTAAAAATGAAACTAAAGAAAGATAAATTTTGCACTAATCGGTTATAATAATTCAATCAATCATGTAACCAAATTAACACCTTTAGAAGTATTATATGGAAAAGATAAATACAAAAGTCCTTTCGAAACAAAATCTACAGAGGAAGATTATTTAAATGATTATGAAAATAAATTAAAAATTATTCATAATACAGTTAAGGAAAATTTGCAAGCAGAAAAGAACAAAAGATATAAGGAACAATATAATAGACCTGAAAATATACCTAATAAAGTATTTATAAAAGAAGGTAAAAGACGTATTCAAAAAATTAAAAAGCCCTTATTCAAAATTCATAAAATTGAAGATTATAATCCCAGATTAGGAGTCATTAAAATAAATAATAATAAGAAACATAAAATTAAAAAACCTCGTCTGTTTGTTGCAGATGCACAAACGGATTAGACGAATTAGAGGAGATTAACAATAACCCTGGACTTCATATCCTAGACCTAGGTAAAGTTCACTTGTATATAAATTCTCAATATAATTATTACAGATATAATCTGACTAGTATAAATATAGAATATTATAAAATTATATCTCATAAAAATAATATATTTAATCATATTAAAAATAATGATTCATATCATAGAGAATTGGAAACATATATGAAAATATTAGAATTCAACTGTAACAGATTAGAAGATAAATTAGAAACTATTTTCAATAAAAAACGAAACAAAAGAAGTCTATTAGATGGCTTAGGTACCGTTATAAAATCAATTACTGGTAATTTAGACGCCGCAGATGGGTAACGTTATGAACAATTATTTGATGAAATTAATAAAAATCAAGAAATATTACAAAAGCAAAATCTAGAGACCATTAGAATAAATAAAATAATGATTTTAAAATTCAATACCCAGTTAGAAAATATAAGACATAATGAACTTCTTTTAAAATCTAGAATTATGCAAATAGAGGATATGCTAAAAATAAGTGTAAATTGGCAAAACTTATTAATAATCAAAGATGTTTTAAACCAGTTAATTTTATTAAGTGTAAACTTAATAGAGATCGTTTCTGAAATTGAAACCAGTTTAACGTTTTGTAATTTAAATCAGATTCATTCATCAATAATAAGTCTAGAAGATTTGAAGAAAATTACTAAAGAAGTTTCAAAATTAAACTTTTGGGATATATCCGCCCAAATAACAAGCCATTGTAAACTAGAAAATAACATGATAGAGTATTTATTGGAAATACCAATATATGAAAATAGGCATAATAAATTATTACAAATTACACCAATTCCTATGTATATCAATAAGAAAATGTATATGTTAGATACTAATAAAGAATTGATAATAGAAAGAGAACAGAAATTATTTAAAGCAAATAGCTGCAAAAGAAACGAAAATACATATTTTTGCAAAACTAATTATTTAGAAGTAAATTTATGTTTATATGATATAATTAAAAATCAGAAAAACAAAAATTGCATGTATCATAAGATATATGATTCATTTGTTGTAATTAAAATTGAAAATTCAAATATAATAATTATAGCAGCTAACGAAGAACAATCATTAGATATATATTGTCAAAATTATGAAAAACATAAAAATATAATTGGTATTTATAAATTTATAACTAATAAAAATTGTGCAATTAATAATTATGTCATGGAAACTTATGCATATTATAATAAAGAAATAATATTTGAAAATGTTAATTTCAAGCTAGAAAATAAACAATTTAGCAATAAAACTCTAGAACTGAAACAAATTGATAAACAGGAAATTAAAATTAATGAAATACCAAAAATTGAAAATTTGGATATAAATAGTAATAATCATTCTGCTATCAATTCTACTTTTATAAGCATTATATCACTATTTGTTATATTTATAATTATAAGAATATGTATTCTTAAATTTAAGAAAAGAAAAATAATTCCTAAAGATGTATCTGTAGAAATTTCAAATTTACAAGAAGATAAAGCTACGTTTTAACAGGGGAGGAGTTATGTATATCCTTGATTCTATAAACTGCGCTTTATCATTAATTGAGTCATTCTTATTAATCTGCAGTATAAACATTTATGTATATATTTACTAATATAAACCTTTTAAGGAATATTTATTTGTAAGTCAATTATATTAATATGATGAGACGCATTATCTTTTAAAACCTTTTAAGAATATTTATTTGAATGTCAATCATATTAATGTATTATGACGTATTGAATAGTATAAATTGCTGTGTAAAGCAATTGGAGATACGATTCTCCGAGTTAACGTCTTAGAAGCAAGTCTTCTCTTCTGTATCAACTATTGTATAAACTTCTTCGAACAAATAAATAAATTATAATTTTTAAAAACTCTAAATACGAGTTGCATTTTATAATTCACTCGACGATAATTTGGAATATGTTCTTGCTTTAATAAGTTTTGAAGTTTATAATTCTATACCAAATATTGAAAATAATAAATTTTATATTGGTAATCATACAATTATTATCCCAGAAGGTTCTTACGAAATTGAAGATATAAATAATTTTTAAAACAAAAAGTTAAATGAGGAAACTGAATTAAACATAGTAGCAAATAATAATACTCTTAAGTGTGAAATTAAAAGCAATAAGGAGATCAATTTTGTACCAAAGGATTCAATCGGTAATATTCTAGGGTTTCAACCTCGCCAATAGACGATATTCTACTAAAAATCGATGGTGGAGCCAGCGGTTATAAGTTGAACCATTCTGACACATCCAGTTGTATGCTTCGTATGAAATCATTAGAGAGCAAATTTAAATTATATTTATTAGATATATATTATCACTAATTAACAATTTTTAAATATGCGTTGTGCGCATGGTTTGTGTAACAGTGATTCGCGGTATAAAAATAAAGAATACATGAAAAATATAAATTTTATACCGTTTATAAAACCAGACCATAACCTAAAACGCTGTAAACGCTGGATTGAAGCTTGCGGAAGGAAGAATTTTGGTATAAAAAATATAAATAAGAATACTTATATTTGCACAAAACACTTTTACAATAATGGGCATACAAAAGAATATCCAGATCCTATATCTATCATACAAGTTTTGTTTATAAATTACGAGATAAATCATTTCTATTTCATATTTTAACTTGTAACAATGTTATAGGAAGAAAGGAATAATAAAATGAAGAAATCTACACTTCGTCGCCATCGAAAATGTTTAATAGACAACACTGAAACAACAACAACTTCTGAAAGTAATATATCCGAACCGAGACTTGAAGTATATTCGGAATTTTTATCTGCAGATTCGATTGTACGTACCGCACATTGATAACAATTTTTAATTTTATATGAGGTATATTTGTTAATTTATAGGAAGATAATAATGAGACTAAAAGTCAAGAATGTCAGACGTCATTCACTACCGAAGTGGAGGAAGTGAGTACCCAAACCATTTGTGGAAGCTATGCACGAAAATTATTTGAAAATATAGAAATACGAAGTTCATGCACTTCTTCTGGAATGTTCAAATAATCGTATGATATTTGTGCACAAAACGAAGAACAATTTAAATATTTTTGTGGATTAAATTTAATTCATTTCAATGCATTATTCACTCTATTAGGACCTGAAAAAATGAGTCGCTTGAAATATTATGATAAGAGTAATTCTTCTGTAAAACATTGTGTTTTCTTTAATAACATTCCAAACAAAACAAAACTCTTTTTGTTATTAGTACGATTAAGACGAGGATATACATTGCAAGAACTCTCATATTTCTTTGATATTTCTTTCGCTTCCATATCAAGAATATTGCATACATGGATTCAATTTATTTATTTAGAACTTAAACAATTTAAAAGTATAATGTTTCTAACTAAAAAACAACAATCAAAATTTAAAGGTCCGTTTCAAAACATGAAAAATTTACGTATCATAATTGATTGTACTGAAGTGCGCATAGAAATGTCACAAAATTTTGAACGACAGGGTAATACTTACTCAAATTATAAACATTATAATACGGTAAAATTTTTAGTAGGAATTGCAAAAAATGGAGCAATTTCTTATGTAAGTGATGGATACGAAGGTGCTAAATCTGATGTAGATTTATTTGAAGAATGCGATATAACTGATTTTCTTGAACCGGGTGATGAAATATTGGCAGATAGAGGATTCCCTATACAGAATATTTTGGATCCATTAAAAGTAAAATTAATATTACCTCCTTTTTTAAATGGAAGAGAAAAATTGTCTCCACGAGAAGAAATATTAACGAAAAAAATTGCAAAGTGTCGTATATTTGTAGAACATGTTGTTAGAAAAATTAAATGTTATAGATTATTTCATAAAACCATCCCAAATACATTACTTCCATTATTGTCGCAAATGTTTTATATAACTTGTTTTCTTGTAAATTTTGAACAGCCTTATGTTTGTAGTGACATGAATGTATAATAAAATTTAGTATTATAGGTTAATATAACGATGTTAAAAATTAAACATTTATTGTATAAAACATGAAAATAAAAATATATTCTGGAAATAAAAAATTGCACATTTATTTCTGCTTAAAAAATCACATGTAACTTAAGGTTAACTTATTCAGGTACCTGTATAAAGAAAAAAAAAATTCTATAAAAAACAAATACTAATGTTTTTACTACACATATAAATTTATAGGTGGCAGATCACGTGGGACTTTCATTAAAAAATATTCAGGTACTAAAATATCATTATGAAACTTTAATAATTTAGGAGAAATAGAATCGTAAAATTCTTTATTGAATGGAATGCGAAGTATTACTAAACTGCAGCTACTCCATACAACAAAATCACACCAAGTGAAATTTAAAATTCCAAGACTTAAGTTGTATTTCATAATAATACTGATGATTTTGTTTAAGGGGCAGAGTTCCATCGTTATTTTTTATTAAACAGTAATTTTGTATTTGTGATTTGCTTAATTCTTTATCAAAATTCCAAATGAATTTATTCTTCAGAAGCGCAGGACATTTAATTTCCAATAAACCTTTTACATTTTTTATTGTCACAATACCGTCTGGACTACATCCCAGCTGTGGATGTAACTTATTTATACACAATCCAGTTGTATGCACAGCAGCATTTTTGTCTTGTAATTGTATACATTTCTTGTATTCCTCTCTTGCTTTTTCTTCATTTTGTTGTCCATATGTAGTGGCAAAGTTGCTGAATAATTCCATATTCCATAAATGGCAATTTAAAAAATTTTTTGTCGACTCTTCATTAGACAATCCTATAACTCTTTTCGCAACTGATGCAGTAACTACAAATGATCTTTTAGAATGCCAGTTTAAGTTTTCCGATTGACCCTTTGTATCACAAATCACAGTATAGGATAATGAATTATTTGCTTTGTTGGCCAATTCCTTTAAGTTTCTCTGAAATAACATACACTTATACACTAAAGTTTCAATAAGTTCGTCATCACAGTCAAAGTTATCATAAACAATTTTCAGTGACGACAACCACAAACATGAGGGTACAGTATTCACTGAAATATCTTGTATAAAATTATTCAGTCTTTGATTTATATTTTGTACTGTTCTATCACTAGTTTTTCGGGGATCAAAAGATACTATATTTGTTCGCTTCTGTTTCGTACTGTAATTTACCTCTGTTATTGACTTTGGAAATTTTCGTTTACTTCCAGCATTCCGCTGGCACAACTTGCTAGTACATGGAAGGGCATTATATCCATTTTCTTCGATATGTTTCCACAATGTCAATAACAGGGCTGTAACATGGCTGCATCGTCCCAGAGCTGACTGTTTACAGTTACAGGAACCTTTTATAATACTTCCAGATTTTAAAGATAATTCTATTGTAGAATTATAAATTGTTTGCTTAAAAGAAGTTTTCACGTTACTTTTCAAACAATATGAGTTCTCTATTACTCTATCTTTCATAATTATAACATGTCCACTTTTTACATATTGTTCCCCTCGACGAAAGGGCTTTTCAGTAGATTTAACACCCATACTTTCTACTATCTTCTTCTTCCTGTAGCACTACAATCCTTTATGAATTTTGGCTTGCTCTGCTATTGCCTTCCACGACTTCTTGTCTTCGACCATCTTTGTCCAGTTTTTAACTTTCAGCTTTTTAAGGTCTTCCAGAATATCGTCTTTCCATCTTTTCCTTGGTCTACCCCTGGCCCTAGTCTCCCATGGTTTCCAGTTTGTTATCTTTTTAGTAACTCGTTCACTATTCATCCTTGTTACATGGCCCAGCCATTTAATCCGTTGTGATTTTATGTACATACATACATACATACATAAAATCACGCATTTCCCACTTAGTGGGTTAGCAACGTACAATATCTGCATGCCCTATCAATTCGTCGAGCTCGTGGTTCATTTTGACTCTCCACGTGCCGTCCTCCTCCATTGTTGGTCCAAAGATTTTTCTAAGTACTTTTCTTTCGTTTGCTCTCAACATTTCTTTATGTCTTTCAGTTAGGGTCCAAGTTTCACATCCATATGTTATAACCGGTCTTATGAGTGTTTTATAGGTTTTGAGTTTAGATGATCTGTTTATAAGTTTTGATTTTAGTAAATCTTTATTTGCAAATTAAATTTGTTATTAATTTAATATTGAAAAAAAAAACCAAAAGTTAATTTTCATAAATTTATTTATTGAACTTATATTCTCTAAGTACAAAGAATCACTTGTCGAGTCGACATGTAACGTGGAGAATCGTTAATATAATAATGAACTCTTATCACTAGAATACATAGATTTTTATAGTTACGATCCCAAAATAGTCTGGTATATACTGGTTATAGCAGGAAAGTACAAGTGTTAACTGTTATCATGGTTGATAACAACTTAGTAATTTTCCTATATGGTCAAACAAAGGAAATGGGTATAACATAATTCCTCCCCTCAAAGATTGAAATTTGTTTGATCATCCGAGGCTTTTGAAAATAGAGTCTTATTTCACAGAGTGTATTGTTTTAATGATATTTCGTCCTTTTCAAATGGAACGTTTTCTTTTTTTTGTTTAAATAATTTGTTTCTCAATAAAACTCTATTCTTTACAATAAGGTATAAACATAATAATTATAATTATGGTTAGTAATACATATTGGTAATGGTAATGGGGTGTTTCATGATTTTTGTTTAATTCTTGGAGTTCAAAAAGGCTAATGTCTTTTAGTTTTACATCCTTAATGTCTATAGTTTTCAATGAATCTATTTTGTTTTTAATAATATCTGATTTTTCTATTTCCAAAATTATTGGTTTGCTAATTAATTTGTTATTAAACTTTCTACCGTTTATTTGGCAGTTTGGTTCAGTAATTTTGTAAATTCCTTTGTCTTTCAAAATTGTGTTTTGACTAGAACACTTTAATTCTTGTGGTGTGTCTATTTGAATAATATAGATTATGTTGGAGTTTTCAATTTCGATAATATTATTTTCTTTTGATATTTCCCTAATATTACAATTTTGCTGTTGTGTTTTTCCATTAATGTTTCTGAACATAGGTCTGTTGTTTCGAATTTTGTCTTACAGAAGTTTTCGTAGTTCACAGTTATAAGATTTTCGCAAATATAGTTAACATTGTTTATTTTAATTAGCAATTGTTTTATGAAATTCAATTCCAGGAGTTGGTTTTGTTGAAGGAAAGGTATAGGGGTGATTTGTCTTGTGACATATTTGGTTTTTGAAAATTTCGGAATTATTATCAAATATTGTAATTTGTTATTTTTTATTCTACAATATGAGTGTATGAGGTTTAAATAGTTTAAATATTCATTTTCTTCGATGTCTGTATTACTTTTTATGATGGTCATTAGTTCTTTGATATTTTCATTTTCCAATAATGATATGTGAAAAGTATTGGTACTACAAAAAGCTAGGGTTATTTCTATATTATTTATAATATCGTTAAGTTCTATAATATTATTATTTATTAAGTCTAATGTGTTGGAAATTATAAATACGTTTTCCCAACTAATAGTTTCTCTTAGGACTGTTTGTACATGTCTAAGTTGGCTTTGTATGTTTATTTGATTATCGCGTATTATTTTGAATTGATTGTCATATGTCAATGTGGTATTATTTACTTGATGTGCGATAAGTTTATTATTATTGTTTGTAATTTGGATATTTTGTTGTATTTCTTCTAATAACTGATCATATTTCTCTTTGTCGTTATTGTCGAGGTTTCCCGTAATTTGTTTAATTATGGAGCCAAGTCCGTTTAGAATACCGCGTCTAAATCGTCTAGGAAAGAGTATGTTCAGTCTTTCTGACAATTTAGAATATTGTTTTATTACATGCATGTTTTTTGTGTTGATTTCGTTTTGGTATGATTTGCTCATATTGTTAGTAACGTCTTTGAGTCTGTTTACCTGATTTGTTATAATGTCATGGGCGTCGAATATTTTGTCTATGTTGTAAGTATAATGGGCGTAAATTTCGTCTTCGAATACTCGCGATTCATTTAGTTCAACTATTGAAATGCCGTTGTTGTCCTTTTCAATGGATTGTTGAGATCCATGGATTAGGCTGAAAAGATTTTTATGGTTTTAATTTATCTAGTTTAACTTTTCTTTCAATACGCTTTCCAATGACGTGAGCTGTTTTCATGTTATCATCTATTTGTTGGATTCTAACTTTTTCATATAGAGGTTGTTTGAATTTTTTCATTAGTCTAGGATTTCGTTTTAAGTATGTATGATCTTTAGTTATTTCAGTTGGGGGGTTTGGTTTAAATCTTTTTGCTTTATCGTTAAAAATTTTATCTTTTACTTTCATATTTTCCTTACGTTTATTTTCTTGGTATGTTTGTAATCGTTCTTGTAATGTTTCTTGTTTTGAGGGAAATTTGTTTGCGTATGATTTACCAAACAAAATTTCGTTGGGTGTTGATGACGTAGTTGCACTTATTGAATTATTGTAGGCGTGCATGGCTTGTTCGATAATTTGTTTTAGTGTATTTTCGGGAAATCTTTTGAATAATATTCTCATATGTTCGATTAATGTAGAGTGAAATCTCTCTATTTGATTGGATTTTGGGTTACCTGCTGAAGTAATGTGTAAATGAATATCTTTATTGTGACAAAATGTTTTTAATGTTAGGTTGTCAAATTCTTTGCCTGGGTCGCAAATTAATTTGTTTGGATACTGATAATTATTGCAAAAGCATTCTATGTGATCGCATATTTCTTTAGCTGTTTTGGATTTCAATGGGTATATTCGGGTGTATTTTGAGAATTGGTCTAGGATGGTTAGGAATATTTTCCCGTCTAATGTTAGTAAATCTGCGTTAATAATTTCGAAGGGCAGATTTGGGGTTTCGGTAAGAATGTCATTAATTTTGATTGGTTTCCTATCATATTTGCAAGTTTTGCAAATTTCACAATTATTAATAAATTCTGTTATTGTTTTAATCATATTAGGCCAATAGTATTTTTGTTTTAATTTGTCATAGGTTTCTTTTATTCCTCTGTGATTTGTTTTTCCATAATGATATGAATAAACAATCTCATTTTGTTCTGCTTGATCTTCTATATCGTCTACAATTTGGTCTACTTTTGTTAGGGTAATTGAAAATGGTTCAAAATTTTCTTTAATAATTTGATTTACCTTGTTTTGTAAGTCAACTGTTTTGAATATACAAAAGTATCTAACTTGTGGGACAATATATTGTTTCAAAAATTCTAATATTTGTTCGTTCTCATTTCCTGATTCTAATAGAACTTCTAGTCTTTGTTTGTTTTCAAACATTTTCTTCGTATTAATTTTGAATTCGTTTTGCGTTTCTAATGTAATTTGGTTGTTGGCAATGTTTAAGCGATTTTCTAAAATTTTCATTCCGTTTACTGGGTTTTCTTGGTCACTATGTTTTGTGCCGTCAGTATTTGAGTTTGTTGATGAATCTACATCTGTGTTGAGTAGATTGTTATTTAATTCATACAAATTTATCTTTATGTTTGTCTCCGCGAATATGACGTTTAATATTTTTATCAATTCTTGTGTGTCAAGTTTGTCCAAGCCGCAAGATAGTTGTGGAATGTTTATTTCAAAAATATCGTTTTTTATGAGGAAGTCTCGTAATTCTTTTATAGCGGATTTCAACATTTATACGTTGGCGTTTTCGTAGTAATTTTGTTTGGTAATTAAGTGAATGATTTGTTTATTGTTAGAATTTTGAATAATTATATTTGAATTTTCCTTTATATTTTCTTGACAATGTTTTTTACTATTGAATAATGAGTCGACTTGTTTAGCTAGTCCTTTGCCTAAATGACAGTCTTTTGAAATGCAATGTGCGAAAATGTTAGTTTGCGTTACGTCACCTTTGATATTTTGTATTGTGAAAGGTTCGCGAATTCGGCTTAGAAAATCTGCAATTTTATTTGTCTTGCCCTGAATGTATTCGATATCAAAATTATATTCACTGAGTTCTATTTTCCATCTCATCAACTTCTGGTTGGCATTTATCATGTTAAAAAGCCATACAAGAGGACGATGATCGGTTCTTATTGTGAATTTTCTACCCCAAAGATAGTTATAGAAATTTTGAATGGCCCATACTATGGCTTTGAGTTCTTTCTCGACAGTGCTGTAATTACATTCTGCAGAGTTGAAAGTTTTAGAGGCATAACAAATAGGTTTTTCTATTCCGTCTTGTGTTTGTGAGAGGACCGCGCCCATAGCGTAATCGCTAGTGTCGGTTGTTAGTATGAATTTTTTGGTAAAGTCAGGGAATGTGAGGATGGGTGGATTTGGCATGAGTTTTTTCGATTCCATAAAACATTCTTGATACTCTTTATTAGTTATATCAATTTTTGATCCTTTCTTTAATTTTTGTGTGAAAGGCTTTGTTAATTTTGAAAAATTGGGTATAAATCTTCTATACCGTGATAATTTGCCTAGGAAACTTTTAATTTCTTTTACTGTTTTTGGAATAGTAATTTTGTCAATTGCTTCTACTTTTTTTTGGTTTGGCTTAAGGCCGTCTTTTGAAATGATAAATCCTAAATATTCTACTTCTGTTATGAAGAATTCAGATTTATCAATTTGAATTTTGAGATTTGCTTTTCGCAGTTTATCAAAGACTTTTTGAATATTTGAAAGGTGTTCTTCTATGGTATTGCCAAAAATAATTATATCGTCTAAATAAACCAGACATATATCATTTACTAATTCACCAAGAGCTATATTCATCATACGTTGAAATGTAGCTGGTGCGTTGACGAGGCCAAAGGGCATACGAACATATTCGTAATGTCCAGATGGGGTGCTGAAGGCAGTTTTTTCTATGTCTGATTCTTCCATTTGAATTTGGTGGAACCCAGAGTGCAAATCTAATGTAGTAAAGAGTTTGGGTTTTCCAATTTTGTCTAGGAGAGTGTCGATGTTAGGGATAGGGAATTTATCTTCTTTAGTTTTTTGGTTTAGTTTGCGAAAGTCAATTACAAGTCGAGTTTTTCTTTTTTCCCGAAGCATCAGCTTTCTTAGGTACGATCCAAATAGGGGAATTGTACGGGGAATAAGATTTACGTATAACCTTTTCGGTTAACATCTTTTGAATGTGTTCTTCAATATCTGATTCGTAAACTTGTGGTAGTTTATAATTTTTTGTATGGATGGGGATTTCATCGGAAAGGATTATTTTATGTTTGAGTACGTTAGTATGGGAAAGTTTTTCACCTTCTTGTGGGAATAAGTCAATGTTTCTGTCTGTTTATTTAATTGTTGTTTTGTTTTATAATCGAGATGGTCGTCTCTAATTTGTAATGCATTGAAATTTGTTTTTACTTTGTTGTTGAATTGATATGTTTTTCCTTTCAGGTTTAAAGTTTCTGATTTGAAATTTATTTTTACATCTAATTCTTTGAGAATTTTGATTCCAAAAAGTAGATTGCATTCACGATGGAAGTCATGGATGTAAAATTCAAATTCTATTCCTTTAATTTTTAACTTTACTAATTGTTTGAGCGTAATTTTGCTATTTGCAGTGCGTATTGTCATGGGTTGAATTTTTGGTTTGAGTTTTAGTTCGTCAACTAATTTTTTGTTAATAAAATTTATGTCTGAGCCTGTATCAATAAGAATGTGGTATTGGTCGTGAGTAATTGTTGGGATCTGTCCGGTGTCAGATGTCATTACGTATTTTGTTCTTCTTCTGTGGATTCGAGAAAATTTTCATTCTGTTCCTCGTATTCTATTTCGTTTTGATTTTCCTCATTGTCATCAATTTGTGTTTGAATATCCTCTAAGGGGTATTCGTGTTCGTTGTTTATTTCGAGATTATAATTTTGGCGAGTTGTTTGAGTTGACATGGGAATTACATTTGTATTTCGCGTTTGAATCGACATTGGTGTCGGCTTGAATGTTCTGTTAGTATTTTGATAATTTTGTAAATTTTGTCGTGCGATTAAATTTCTTCCAGGACCTTGTTGTTGTGGTGCCTGTGGTTGATTAAACCTTATTGGTTGGCTAGGAAATTTCTGTCCGGGGAATTTCTGAGGTGGGGGTACAAATCTAAAATTCTGCGCTTGTGTGGATGGTTTAGGAGTAGGATTGGTTTTTTTGCATTGGTGAATTGTGCAACAGGAAGTTGAATTCGTTGTTAATTAAATATTCACACTCCTCAAGTGAAGTGGGATTTGCATTTATGAATGCGCCTTTTGTATTATAGGGTAAACAATCTATGAAGTGATGGACAATAATTTTTTGTATATGTGTTATTAAAAATTTTGTTTTGTCTTTACTCTTTTCTTGGGTTTCAATTTTCCCTTTGTAATTTTGAAAAATATTTTGAATTTCTTTTAAGAATTTATAAATGTTGTTTTGTTGGGGTTTTGTTGTAATTATTTTATAGAATAATGTTTCAGGTTTTAGCCTGTCTTCGAAGTTTGAACTGAAGTATGTTTTTAATTCTGCCCAATTGGAAAATGTATTTTCAGATATTATTAATCTAGCATCTCCTACAAATTTTGTTTTTAAAATTCCAAGAGCATATTTTTTATTTATTTCTGTTAATGTGAAGCATTCAAGAACTTCTTTTGCTTCGTCGCATGCTTTTATGAAAGCATGTAAATGTTTTACGTTTCCATCATAAGGAGGAACGATTTTCATGTAATGGTCAATGTCTTGTAGGCTGATTGTAGTCATTGTGACTGGGTTTTCTGAGTTTAAATTTATTTTGTTAAAACTATCAGAGATTAATTCTACTAGTATACGATCTGTTTCGAACGTCTCGTATTCTATGTCACTATTTTCTGGTGATGACATATATTTGTTATATAATTTATTTTATTTATTTGTCGTATAAACCCGAACTGACTGGTTGTTTTATTATTTAACAATTTTGTTTTGTTAGTAATTTTATAAGTTTGTCTTGCAGTATAGTCCCTGCTTGACTGGACAATTTTATAAATGTAAAGGCTTACGGAAAGACTTACAGTACAAATAGAAGGGTGATGGTTACGCTCATCGTAGCGGGAATTACTGGTGTGATTCTGCAGGCCTTCGGAACGTGATGACTGGGTGTAGTCTCAGCAAGTTCTCGATTTGTGGGCTGGTACTTGGAATGTGGGTCGCCGTGTTTCACTGGTTGTGGCAGCTGAACAGCAAGGCTCTCCGTGTGGATTCCGTTAGAGATGGACCGTATGAATAGGTCTCTGATGGGCTACTGTTTTAGCCGTAAGTTCGTTGAGTTGTTGATGCCAATTTTCAGAAAATTGATATTTTCAAAGGCTCGGAACGTTTCGACTTCACTGAATTGTTAAGGCCCTTTTGGCATCCTACCGACTGCGCCAATTAAATTTGTTATTAATTTAATATTGAAAAAAAAACAAAAGTTTATTTTCATAAATTTATTTATTGAACTTATATTCTCTAAGTACAAAGAATCACTTATCGAGTCGACATGTAACGTGGAGAATCGTTAATACAATAATGAACTCTTATCACTAGAATACATAGATTTTTATAGTTACGATCCCAAAATAGTCTGGTATATACTGGTTATAGCAGGAAAGTACAAGTGTTAACTGTTATCATGGTTGATAACAACTTAGTAATTTTCCTATATGGTCAAACAAAGGAAATGGGTATAACATAATTTGCATATGTAGCTTTATTGCCTGCAATAATTCTACTTTTGATTTCTTTTTCTATGTTGTTATCTTCAGTAATTTGGGAGCCTAGGTACGTAAAAGAAGAAACTTGTTCTATTGTTTTTTCATTCACCCGGATATTTCTATTTTCTGGATCTAGCTGTTCTAAGGTTTGTTTTCTTGAGTTTTTCATATGTTTAGTCTTTTCAATATTAACTTTGAGGTCCACATCTTGCGCTTCTTCTTCTAACTTTTCGAAAGTGTTTTTTAAATCATTAATGTTTCTTGATGATATTACTAGGTCATCTGCATATGCTAGTAATTGTATGCTTTTAATATTTATTGTTCCCGTATTGTTTATTTTGCGTATAACAGATTCCAGTGCGAGATTGAATATTAATGCCGATAGGGAATCTCCTTGTCTTACCCCACTACTTATGTTAAAGCTATCTGTATATTTTCCTTGTATTGCAATTATTGCTTTGGTATCCTTCAGAGTCATTTTAACTAGGCTTATTAGTTTAGAAGGAATACCTAAGATCTTTAGGCTTTCGTATATAGCTTCTCTATTTACACTATCGAATGCTTGCTTGAAAGCGATGAATAAGTTGTATATATTTATATCATGTTCATAGCATTTTTCAAGCATTTGACGCATTGTTTGGAGATGATCCGTCGTTGCTCTGTTTTTCCTAAAGCCGCTTTGATAATCGCCCAGTATTTCTGCTGCGTATTCTGTTAGTTTATTATGTATAAGGCAAGACAATATTTTGTATGTTGTTGGCAGTAACGTGATTCCTCTATAATTGCTACATATAGTTTTGTCTCCTTTTTTGTGTATAGGATGTATTATGCCCACATACCACTCATCTGGCATTTCTTCTGCATTCCATATTTTTACTATCAGGCTATATATCTTTTTCCATAATATCTCTCCTCCATTTTTCAGGAGTTCGGCATTAATACAATCAGTACCAGGTGCTTTGTAGTTCTTTTGTTTTTTTATAACTTGGAGTACTTCGTCATAAGTTGGTACGTCAATTTTTGGCTCCACAGTATAGAATTCTTTTCTAACATTGGCTTGGTTATTATCACTTGTATTTAATAGATCTTTAAAATATTGTAACCAACGTGTAAGAATCTCTTCTTCATTAGATAGTAACTCTCCTTCTTTGTTTCTGCATGCCGTCGAACGGGGCTTATAATATTTAGTGCTGCTTTGTATTTCTTTGTACTTTCTACTATATAAAAGTAAATATGTCCTTTATTGAACATATTGGGGATATTTGTAGACGGAAATGTACCCCATGGTGTTTTAATATCAGAATTTTCGAATTTTGAGGAAAGTTATTGTTATTGTTTTTTATATCAACCCACTTCCCTCTATCAATACTAACATCAATGTCATTAGCACGACCGGCATTTATACAATTATTTACTCTGAAAAATAATACATTCATTTAGAACTATTCACGCAAAAAATGTTCATTTAAAAATTCTAACCTTTCTATCAGTTCTTGTTTCTTTCCGGATTTTTTTAGCCCCCGACATTCTAACCACCGCTTTAAGTCGCAAATAGAATGTTGGTCTATAGTATTATATTTCAGTTTTGCTCCAGGAACATCTTCTGTTAGTTGTGCGAAATTCATATTATTTTATCCAATATTTACATTACTTTACATATAAGCTATAGAACGTGTGTCAGATTACTTTCAAAATTTGCCACGGCGCTACAATCGCTGACGTCACCACGAATATCGTCTATTAGAGGCTAATCAATTACATGAATCTGACAACCCTGTTTCTATAATTAAAGTGAATGCGGTGTGTATTGAGTGTAACATAACTACAAATTCTTATTCAAATAGTAAAAATAAACATTTAATTCATGAATTTTCCCGCGCGTCCCGCAAGGATTCAAAATTATAGAAGCTCCAAATCAAATAATCTACCAATTAACACGCGAATAATAGATACTTTACCCTTCAAATAGTTGACCAAGATGGAAAGTTCATTAATTTCAGAGGCGAAGTCATTACGGTAAGACTACATCTTAAAAAACAAAATGGTATTAATTAAATAAATACCGCTAAAAACTATAATTGCATTATTCAGAAAAAGAATGTTAAAGGATGAACACCTATTAATTATCAGTTTCTAAAATCACTTGGGTTGAAAGTTCAATCTGGATAAAATAAAAGGAAAAAGAGAATAAAAGCAATTATTATTTAAATTAAAGGTTGTTATAAAGTCAAAAAAAATATTCATCAAAATGAACGGTAATGTATTGAACGTGTCAGACAAGGCCTTATTTGATGATTCAATCAGTCATGCTGAATAGCACACGCATCAACCGTATGCTTCCACAACTTTAAACAATAATGATGAAATTCGCATTCCAATACAGCAACAAGACTTGTACACTCTACCGTGGAATAGTTTACTTTATATTGAGGGTAAACTCCTCACGCATGATAATAAAGTATCAAACACTGCTAAATTAATTAACAATGCATTTGCATTCCTATTTAGTGAAATTCGATATGAAATTGGAGGAATAGTAATAGATAGAATTCGAAATCCAGGAATAACTTCATCTATGAACGGCTACGTCTCTTACAATATAAATGAGAATAAACGTTTACAAAATGCTGGTTGGTTACCTTTGGGTGATACAAAACAAATAGTTGATAGCCACGGCAATTTTAATGTATGTATCCCCCTCAATATGCTCTTAGGATTTTGTGAAGATTTTAAAAAAATTATCCTAAATTTACAACAAGAATTAGTTCTCATACGAAGCAGCACTTATGTGAATGCAATTGAAAACAGCGTCGCCAGTGAAAATATGAAAATTGAATTAAGTAAAGTTCACTGGAAAATTCCACATATGTCGGTAGCCGATGCTGAGCGTCTAATACTTATGAAGTATATAGAGGAGAGTATTAATTTGGAAATAGCTTTTCGTAGCTGGGAACTTCATGAATATCCACTCCTGCAAAAAACACAACGTCATTCCTGGCCAATCAAAGCCACAACACAATTAGAAACACCTCGTTTTATTATTGTTGGAATTTAAACAGATCGCAAAAATAAGCCTAATAAGGACATGAGTAAATTTGATCACTGTAATTTGAGTAATATTAAGTTACATTTAAATTCAGATTGTATCCTTACGATAACTTAAATTTAAATATTAAAAATAACCATTGGGCCATGTTATATGAAATGTATATTCAATTTCAGTTGTCTTACTATGAACGACCATGTGAGCCTATATTTACACCTCATGAATTTATCAATACAGCACTGCTGGTAGTCATAGATTGTTCGCATCAGAGTGAGACATTGAAATCTGGTAATGTTGATATAAGACTGGAATTCGAAACAAATGAAAATGTACAAGAAAATACAGCTGCTTATTGTTTAATTATACATGATAAAACAATTAACTATAATCCATTAACAAATATTGTTAGTAATATGTAAGTGTACTTTGTTTTTAAATGCAAAATAAATGTTTTACAATAATTCACATTTTGAATAAATACATTCCATACCCCTCATTTCCCATTCAGGGTGCAATGGTGCAATAATGTAAATTTAAATTTTGATAATATAGGTAATTATTATTGAGCTATTTAGACTTTAAAGTAAAATGTCCAATTGTTGTACTAAATATATTAAAATAAATGTATGATAATATTGTTAAATATACACCTTTAACAAATATTGTACGAATTATGTAATATTGTGTAATTAAATAATACAATATTTATATAAAAATGTTTTATTATTACTATTACAAGTACAAAATATTCCATATTTTTAGGCTGTTGTCCATCCTTCCGAATATCTTTTCTTTTTCATCGCAATATAATGGACAATTACTTGTAGTAAGGCAGTCGGTAATATGATCAATGCGGCATTTTTTTGTATCATGTTAATTAAAATGTTGATGGTGGTGGTGCTGGTGCGGGTGGTTTTGGTAACTTCGATCCCCGTACCCCAATCCAAGCCCCGTCCCAGCCCCCGCCCCCGCCAGTCCACTTTATTAACATCAAATAACAAAACAGTAACCATCACCACCAACACCCAAGCCAATTAAGAAAAAACCAACTTCCCTCTCTTATTAGTTCCAATTCCCCCACATATTTTATTTTCCTCCTTTTAACCTTGTTGATAAAACACTATAAGAGGAAACACGTGCAAGTAACAATATCACACCAACTTCCTGTAAAAATTCTTGGAATAAATTTATCACCGACAATTCATATCAGCAAACATCCTGTACTTGTTGATATAACATTATCACAGGAAACACACGCAGATACAGTATCACAGCACATCCTGTAAAAATTCATGGAAAAAATTTATCACCAACAATTCATATCAGCAAACATCCTGTACTTGTTGATAAAACATTATCACAGGATACACGTGCAGATACAGTATCGCAGCACATCCTGTAAAAATTCTTAGAATAAATTTATCACCGACAATTCATATCAGCAAACATCCTGTACTTGTTGATAAAACATTATCACAGGAAACACGTGCAGATACAGTATCGCAGCACATCCTGTAAAAATTCTTGGAATAAATTTATCACCGACAATTCATATCAGCAAACATCCTGTCCTTGTTGATAAAACATTATGACAGGAAATACATGCAGATACAGTATCGCACCACTTCCTTTTAAAATTCTTGGAAAAAATTATCACCAACAATTCATATCAGCAAGCATCCTATCACCAGCAGTGGGGTGATGTTCTTGTGTTAATAACATGTCTTCATTTACAAAGCCACACCTCTCAACCTTTAAAACACATAAGGGTTGCCAAAGAACTACTCCTCAACACACAAAAAGTTGCTAAAGAACTACCCCATGTCTCAAAAATAACCCCCATGGTAGATGTCGATGAACACATGCCATCCAGTGGTCCAGGATCCCCCCTGTATACCTACTCATGTGTTTCACTGCCACCGGACATTCTTAAAAAAGTTACATCAGAAACTGTAGTTAGGAGAATTAATTTATGTTTAGAAAATAATGGAAACTATTTTGAAAATTATTTGTGAAGTTAAATACAAGTTAATTGTTTTGTTATTGATCATGGCCTACTGTTTTGTGTTATGTTAAATAAAATTTATTTAATTTTCAAATAAATTTTTCTCAATATTTTTGTTATATAAGCATATAAAATATTTATATGTTGGAATTCAGAAAAAAAGTACTCTTTCGAATGAGCCTAAAAAATGTATAATATCCCATTAAAAAATATAACTGGTTTGTAACTTGAGAACCACTGGTTTAATTTTTTTTTCTTCAGTAAGTAAATGTCCCCCTTGATCTACTGCAACTTTTATTTGAATGATTTTCTTCTATTCCTAATATTTAAGAAAATAATTGGGGTGTCCCATATCCATGAAACACCCTATATATGTTCCTTTTCCAAAACGTAGGATTTTCGGAAACATAATTTTCCTTTTTTTCGTTTTTAATATGCGCGAACTTTTGGATAAGTACTAATGTCTATATTATGTTTAATGCTTATTGTGGTTTTTAACATGGAATAGTAACTCCAAAGTGTTGACGGTTTAAAATTCTTCTTCAGTTCAGATAAATATGTTAATATCACATTTTCCGAAAGGAATTATTGTTCATTTCGCTCCGCCAGTCCATAAATTTATTGTACGTTTTTTCATAAATTTCTAGTTTTCTGGGGTAGCAGTGATAAGTATTCTCTATCAGCTATTGCTCTAATTTCTGGTGGCGTATCAGAGAGTCTTGAATTTGGATTCATAGTTAATTTTCTAGAAATTCACTTTGACTGATCACACACTTTAAATCTGCTGCAATATGTCAATTTTTATTAGATCGAAAAACAAGTACATAACCTATTACTTAAAATAGAGCCTCTGCATTACTGCATTACTGCCATGCTCGCAGGTGAGATCGCAGAAATTGCAGTTACCGACATTTATCTTTGAATATACAGGGTGATTTATCTGTCTGTCTTCTCTTTATAATTCTTTTATTTTAAGTCAGAAAGAAAAACTCTTCAAATAAAATTTATATGATATATTATTGTCTATCTACGTACCGTATGCATTTGTATACAGGATGCTCCGTTTAAGCACAACAATATGTAACTTTATATTTTTTAATGGAACACTCTATATATATATATATATATATATATATATATATATATATATATATATATATATATATATATAGCTTCATGAATCAGGAATTTCGAGGCCATGAACGCATGAAAATCAACATTTTCGTGGCCATGATTCGCTACAGTTATCAACACAATATTTATATGTCTGGAAAATATTCAAGAAAAACAAAGCTTATTATTTTCGGTAATTATGAACCCAACATTATGGCCGACTGGCCCGAAACGTCGTATATAAAGGCGCCAGGATAGAGGAACTAAATATCATAGATAAATACTTAAATTTTCAATAGAGGACGTTAGCATGTCTGTATATCAAAAACAAGCTGTTAGTACAAAGTAATGTTGCGGTCCGTCTGTGTGTAGTTTTTCGCTGCAGATGGTTGCGTGCGGTGCTGTAGTGCATTTGGTCTAATTTCGCGCAGAACGCAAATATGGCTCAGATGAATGTTGAAGAGTTGGGCATTGACCTTTTTATAATAATAATAATAATAATAATAATAATAATAACAAGTTTATTTGCCCAACAGTTTTACACCAATTACAGGACAAAACAAGAAACAATGAAATAATATATAATAGTACAAAGAAATAGAATATTGAAACATAAAAAATCAAGCGCAATAGGTATATTAAACTAAGTATTAAAAAATAAAATTGTAATGATTGTAATGTTTTCAAAATTGTATTTATTTTATTTGGCGGTGTCGTGAAAATGTCAAATTCATTTGCATAAATATTTGCATTTTTACACATCACGTACACTGGAGATTTGGTGAAGATATTTATTCGCGCTTTAGGACAATAAAAAGAGAACTTGGCGAGATGCTTGACGAGGTATCTGAATATTTATATTTTGCAATAAAAAGGCGTTATCTATATTGTATTGAATTAATTTAGATAGGTATATAATTGATTGAATGGCTCTGCGACAACTAATGGATTGGAAGTTAAATCTTTATAACAAATTATTATAATCAATACCTCTTTCTGGATAAATCCCATCGCATTTTTACGATAAATATTTTAGGAACCTTTTTTGAACTTTTCAATTTCATTGATATAGTGCTTATAAATTGGATACCAAATTAATGATCCATATTCTAGTTTAGTTCGAAAAATGGAATTGAATAAAGTGACGAGGGTATCTGTATTATTAAACATTTTGCAGTTTCTAAAAATGAAACCTAGAAGTTTATACGCTGCACTGATCATTAGTTTTATATGCAAATGAAATTTAAGCTCGGAATCAAAAAGAATTCCTAAGTCTTTAATGACAAGTGATCTTCCTAATAAAATATTATTAATGTCGTAGTTATATGTGATGGGATTTTTTGTTCTATAAAATGATGCTACTTTACATTTATTGATATTGAGTTTTAGATTATTGTTTAAACACCATTCCACAATTTTGTTTAATTGTAACTGAAGCAAGTTACAATCATTTAAATTATTAATGGAAGAGTATATTTTTAAATCATCTGCAAAAAATAAATGATTATCCTTCAGTAAGAGACTCAATAAATAATATAAATAGAGAAGGGCTGAGTACGGACCCTTGAGGTAGAGGAAATAAAAAAAAAACTCATCAAATGGTTGTATACGAAAGTAGTTAAAATATTTATGTGTTAGTGTTCTCGTAAGTCTGCAAAAGTCGTTGCAAATATACCTCCCGCTATCCTTGGGAAGGGTGGGTCGAGATTTTGGTAAATGACCACGTTATACTATCATTCAGCAAATTCTGAAACCTTGTATTTGGACCCTATTCTAATATGGAAACAAACCATTAGATTTTGGTGTAAATCGGATAACCGGAAATGGCACTTTACTTGAAGCTCATAATGGTGTTTCATTAAAAAATACCATTAAATGTCATTTTTTCGCATTTTATGTCATTATAAAAATTAAAGATTATTGAATTTTCTACAGGTATACATTAATATTTTTTTATATATTTTACAAATAAAATAAACACAATTCCTTTGTTACACAGTTCATATTTCAAATGTATGTAAATGACAGGTAAATGCTACAGCAAAAAACGAATCGTTTCAAATTGTAATGGTGACATTTTAAAAAGTAAATAAAGCTATAGTTTTATATGCAAAGGAACATACTTAATATAGTATGCTGCATCAGTAAAAATGTAGGTATGTATTTAAATTAATAAAAACTAAATAGCGAGAGGTATTGTGTTGGCCACATCAGATTATTTTAATCTACTGTCTAGAAGTGGATGAACCCAGTATTGTTGTCATCTTTTCTAAGCGATGTAATTTTTGTATGTCACGTGTACAAAAATGGCTCGTTTCATATTTCAAATGAGTCCCTAGAAAATGTAATGTATTCCTTTTCCTGTGTTCTGCGGTACCTAGTGTTACCCCAAGTTGAACGGAAGTGTGTGCATGCAACTTCTGTGATGCCGGTGCGTCGCCGCCGCGAGCCTGCACGTTAAAAACCTGACGTGTGCACCGGGCCTATGACCAAATGTACTACAGCTACGGCACAGTGCGACTGCCGTGCGGTGCCATGGGGAGCTGCGGCGAAAAATGACACGCAGACGACCGTACCACGACGTACGTTACCGCAACGTTGCCGGGGCTCCGTGTGCACTGCTGCATTTACTTACTATATAGTAGTGGTGGGAACCGGTTCCGGTTCGGTTCCGGTTCCAAAATTACCCGGGTACCCGGTTATTTGAATGTGTAACTACCCGGTTATTTGAATGTGTAACTACTCGGTTCTCGGTTCCGATTCCAGAACTATCCGGTTCTCGGTTCTGGAACCGAAATTACAGGTTCTGCAACCGAAACTACCCGGTTCTCGGTTCTGGAACCGAAACTACCCGGTTCTCGGTTCTGGAACCGAAATTCATTGGTTCTCGGATCTGTAATCGAATCTCATCGGTTCTCAATCCTGGAACCGAAACTCATCGGTTCTCGGTTCTGGAATCGAATCTCATCGGTTCTCGGTCCTGGAACCGAAACTCATCGATTTTCGGTTCTGGAATCGAATCTCATCGATTCTCGGTCCTGGAACCGAAATTCATCGGTTCTTGGTATCTTGGTTACGGAATCCGAACAGATTGAGTCTTGAATATAAATCGGAATATATGTAAAGTGCGTACTAAGTGCATTCTTGCATATTTTTTAAAAAATTGAATAATACATGTGCAAAATAAAACACGTGTGCATATAATATGAAAAATTTTGACAATTATCAATTATAAATTATTACTTTAAAGAAAAACATTTATTAAAAATTTTATGTTCTGCTATGTGTAATTTGTATTTTGTATTTATATACATTATCAGGTATTTCCACTTTTACCACGGAATTTTCCCATTTCTCTACCCGACTCTTTGTTGTGAATTTGCAGTAAAGAAAAAGATACATATAAACAAAACGTATAATTGTGTATTGTACAAAAATGATGGATTTAAAAATTTTACATAAACAAACAAAATATTAAATGGCTATATTGATTGTATTTAATCGAACTGAAGTTAAGAAATTAAGAAATATTCCTTTATATTACAAAAGTGAGAGATCAAAATGTAAAGATTAAAGCAGATGCAGAATGTATAAGTAGCTCATTGAAATTCTAGGAAATATTTATTTCTTTGTCCCTTCATTTTATGGTCACTATTGTCATTATGAAGGTAGATACCAATATCTTAGAACATCACTCAAGGTCAAGCTACTGTAATAAAGCATATTGAATGAAAATTGAAAATATATAATATGAAACTGCAAGTGTAAGTTCCAATTACGCGGTTACATTTCCTAAAAAAAAAAATATCATCCTCCTGCATATGGTATAATATTATTTACACGTTATTATATGCAATTAAGTTACATAAAAAAATTAATATCGTTCAATAATATTTCTCAAATAAAACAGAAAATCTGTTTATTTCTCAAAAATAGCGAGGCTAATTAAAAATTATAATTGAATAATATCATTGGTTCCATAACCCGAATCTGAAGTTCTATTCCAGAGAACCGGTTCCTCTACCCGGAACTGGAACCGAAGATCGGTTCTATAACTGGAACCGGGTACCCAAATTTTTCCGGTTCTTGACAGCAGTAATAGTAACACAGACCTGTAGTGGTAGCACGCACTTTAGAATTCTATCATAGAAAGCAGGCGAATACGATTCTACTTTTACGAATCTTGGTAGCATGCACTTTAGAATTCTATATTCTTTTTTTGATTCGAAAATTATTGGATTTTATACTATTAAAATAAAAAATATTACGACGGTTGTATTTAATAAATGTATAAATTATATGAAAATTGGCTTGAATAAAATTGTGGCAAAATAATGACGTTACTTTGACACTTTCGCCTCGAGTCGTACGCTTGCAGGCGAATATTTTGATACACGCATGCTACCAAATTTTCGTTTCGTGGCAAAAAGCGAAAACAAATGCCTCTTTTGATAGAATTCTAAAGTGCGTGCTACCACTACTGAACTCGCCGCAGCGTGCACGCAAGTTAAAAACCTGACGTATGCACCGGGCCTAGTAGGCATAGAACGTCTACAACGCCGTTAGGTTGCGGCAGCGTGCACGCACGTTAAAAAACCTGACTTGTGCACCGGGCCTTAAAAATGAAAGGCATTTTCATGTTGTGGTTTATAATGATACAGAATATGACGTTAACTTATGCTGTAACCATAGAGTTCCCCAAATTCTAAGTTCTACGTCATACGTCCTATTCCCAACTAATAGGAAGCGAGTATTTTAACACGTCTACGCGTTACAATCAAAGCAAGCATTATTTGTTTCAGCTGATATATTTGACATTTTGTGGAATTTGTGTTACGAAGTTTTTATTTCTGTTTTAAAGGTGCTTTCCTTTTACATGCGGGTGTAGCACTTTGCAGCACTTATCTCCCCCATAGTTTTTCCTTTTAAATAGGGTAGACTACCCTTACCTACCCGGTTACCTCGTCCCTGCCCCCGCAAAGCACCAAGAAAATTTTCGAGTAAATTGATTTTTCCTTCATATTTTGACACGTGTTTGTTTCTGTCATTTGATTTTGACGTTTTATTATAATAGTGGTTTTTATGTTTTAATTACTCATTCTCATAAACGAAAAATACGATGTAAAATAAAAATAACTTATTAAAAACATTCACCCCTGTGGTGCACTCTCCACACCAGCTATGAGTGCCCGTGAGGTGACGCCTGGTAAGCGCCCACACGGTAAAATATATCGTCATCATTACCGATGTCTACATGTGTTGTAGATACTGGCACACCCAGAAATGGGTAATATGCCGTGATGATATATTTATTTATTTATTTTACTCTTGGACGTCAAGCATTATTTTGTGTTCTTTTTATTTTGTTCAGGGGGAGTTCTGGATCAGTTCAGTTCAGCGATACTCATCCTTTTTATGCATGTAAAATTAATTTCACTTGTTGAAATAGGTATTTTAAAGAAAAGCAAATATAATACCATCAGGAGCTACTGGCAGCCAGAAAGAATGGCGTTTATATAAATATTTAAATTTTCTACGTAATGTAGTGAAGAAAAGAAAATGTCCTTTTTCTTTCCCACTCGTATATTGATTAATTGGTCTCGTGAACCATTTTCGTACCTTTCTGTTTCTCCTTTTTTGCAATAATTTTCCTGTATCTTAACAAAATTATTTAAAAATAATGCAGTCCCAACTAAACTAGCTATTTATGTAACAAGTGTGTAAAGTAGTATTTTTTTGGTCGACTGCGATATTTTACGCATGAGGCGTAGCCGAATGCGGAAATTAGCACGAGACAAAAAAAAACTACTTACACACGAGTTGCGTACAATATTTCTCCTACAACCGAAATGTTGGTGCTATTTCTCATAATACTGAGTGTGAGTGTACAGGCATCTTCAAATATTGTTAGTGTTAGTTGACAAGTAAATTAACCGAATGTGCATGTTGCCTAGCAACTTATTTAGTTTTCACGCACTATTGCTTAAAAAGTACTTTTCACACACTAGTACTTAAAAAGTGACACTTTACACATTGTAATGAGTGCGTAAAGTATGTACTTGTAGGAAAAATCCATTGCCGAGTTCATTTTTGACAGATGAAAGTAAGGTTATGTTTGTGATTTTAAAGATTTTACGTATGATTATGAATCAATCAATGGAGAAATACATCATAAGTTAACAGAATAAGTTTACATCCATTATAAACAAGCGAACAAGCCTTAAGTAACCGGAATGCTGAATAAAATGTGGTTAAGTGGCTACCATATAACTGCAGGTAACCGCTCTGAATAAAAAACGCCTTTAATTTTTCCCATAAGGTTCGACATATATTATTTTGAAAGTTTACACAAGTTTAAAACAAAATTTATTAAATTACACTCATTTGTGAATATTAGCTAGTGAACTGGTAGCAATATAGGTAGGTACAGTAAAATTTTTGAAAGAAGTCCGATCAAGGCTATCTACGAATTGTATCTATGAATTAAGATTTTGTGCTGTCAAATTTAGTAGTGTCTTTTACTTAGTTTTTATGAGGGTACATAATATCTTGTGTACCTCATAAAAACTATGTAAACGACACTACTGCATTTGACAGCATAAAATCTTAATTCATAGATGTAATTCGTAGATGGCCTTGATCGGACTTCTTTCAAAAATTTTACTGTATATGATTTTATTTTTGCCGATAATGATATGGAATGAAGGTATAACTAGAAAAATAAGGTTGGAATTTGCTTTTGGCGCCAGTTCATAACTTGAATTTCGTAGCATTGGTTTCATATGGGAGTTTGACTTTACAGACAAAAAAAAGATATTTTGCAAAACAAATTAAGCAGCTCTTGTTGTGTGTAGAAAAGGTAAAATAAGAAAATTATTGTACATGAAGGGCCTGTATTTCCAACTTCAGTTAAATATTTTTATTCCTAGAATGAATTTTATCATGGGGTTAAATATAAAAATCTGTTGTGGCCAGCACAAGACCTCTCGCCATTTCCATATTAGGTTATATAAGTATTGTATTGCACTTTGCTATCGAACCGTCGTTTTATAACAAAATATTACAGAACTTTACCCAAATATTGTTTTTTTATTGTATTTAATATGTCTTCTGCACAATATAATTCTAATTATATCTATTTTTCATTGTGTGAGGAAGTTCCTAATTATCAGAGATTATTCCAATACATTAACCATATTGGCTAATTAATAAAATAAAAACATTAATTGTACTTCCCAGAAAAAGCTATAAGAATGTCACTAAAACTGTTGATTTTTGACACTGACATGTCATTTACAAATTATGTTATAAACATTTAGAATTTGTCAACTGGTTTCCTTATTGTAGTTTCGCCTATTAGACTTATTTTATCCCGATATTCTATATATTATAGCGTCTTTATCTCTAAATTTATAGAAGATATAATAAAAAAGTTCAATGTATCAGATGTAGAATTTTGTTCTTCAAAATCAGTAACAAAAAAAATTTTAAAAAAATAATATTTAGAAGATTTTTTTTTTAAACTACTACATACTTCCGGTTGTTCATTTGTTACCAAAACCTTTTACGCTCTTCCCAGGAATGCCAGATTGAGGAATTCATAATTACACAGGTCTTATGTCTTATAATTTTTGAGGAATCGTCCCTCCAACATCCAGCCATACACACACACACCCACACACACACACACAAATATCATTGTAAAAATGTTAGAATCGGATTCTAGTAACCTTGAAACGTGCTTATTCATTAAAATCTGGATATGTGATTTTTAGCATGATTTCAATACCTCTCTTAGCGAGAGGGAAAAATGCTGTATTTCCAAACTTGTTTTTTGTTTATTCCTGGGGTAAATACGCTATCTCGAGAATAAATTTAAACCAGGGAATACCTGATTGAAACGTTCGATATGACAGCGAATAAATATTTATTCCGTGGTTAAATTTGACATTTATAATACATTTATAATTATCGGCAGTGATTTTGAAGATATATTGAACGGTAATGACAAAGAAATAGTTAATTATATTCTGTAAATCTATATTATTGATCAGATAATTTAAATTTGAGAAAATCATATTTTTGACATCTGTCAAATCATTTCGTATTTTTATTTTGTTTATATATTTTATTACATGCAATTATAATGTTATTTTGTACTTTAATAGGCTTGATTGCGTCGGAATGGTACTATTTTAATAATGTCATACCAGAAGCGTATTCATCGCGACTCAGGAAGGTTTACTTATTCTGCTACCGCCAAGCTAGCATACCACTTGCTTGTTGTCTTCGGACAATCTTTATGAATGAAAAAACTTCATGGACATTCAGAAAAAAAAAAACTAAAAAGAGAAGGAAAGAATAAGGGAACTTTTAGGGCAAAGAAAAATTCATTCCATTCGATCTCCATCTGTGATTATACTTTATGTTTATATTGTGTATTGTCTATTATACGAATATTGTATGGCTTGGACACGCAATTAATAAATAAATTTAAATAATTGGAATAATAAAAAAATAATCGTTTTCTCCTATTAAATTCAGCATTTATTAATTCACAATTCAGAAAAGTAGGTAACAATAGATGTGTACGTTACATTCCAAACCCGAATTATTGTCGGAAAAATTTGCTTAGAACTAGTTTGAACACCTGAAAATTCCCAAACTAGGAAAACAGCCTGAGTGCTTCTGGGTTTGGGAATTTTCAGGTGTTCAAAAGAAGTTTTGCGTAAATTTTTAGGGTACCTTAGAGTTTTAGTCTAGCACGTATACATAAAACTACGATAATTTGAAAATTCGTTCAATATTCATCCAAACTTAATTTTCTCCTTCCTCCTGCATCGGTTTTTTCTTGTTTGCAACTTTATGTTTGAAATTAAATCTTAGTGAAATTAAAATTTCTTTCTTGATTTACTTTCAGTCTACATATTATTACACTCTTCAACTGCTATAAAATTTTATACGCTTCAAAGAATTCAAACTTGGCGCGTTCACTGCATCTCGAATTACACTTCAAAAATAAAATTTACTTTAATTTAAACATGTGTAATATTTGCATTATATTTTAGATAAGGTTAACACATGCGCGTAGGATATTAATAAATCGTATATTATAAAAATATGGCTTCGATTTATACAAAATTGTTAACTAATTGTAATAAATTAAATATTGCAAAATAGGTATTAGAGATTTTTACGGAATTATAAGCTGTAGATCCGTGAATATATTGCATTTTATTATTGATTTCATTTACACTTGCGCGTAAGATTTTAGTAAATTGTATAGTTATTATTAACAGATAGCTTTGATTTATGCAAAATTGTTAACTAAATCTAATAAGTTAATATTGCAAAATAGGTGTCTGTAGATTCGAAGTATTTTATTACAGTTTTTATCGTCACCTACACTTAAGACTTTAATTAATAGCATCTTTTTTTTGTTGCAAAAATTCCATCAAATTATATGCATATGCCTATAACTACTTTATACATGTCAAATTTCGTTCCAAATATTGCCGCAAATGTATCTGGTAATTGTGGCACGTATCTACGTACCTATAGACCTACACTGCGTTTGTGGAACAGGCCGAAAAGTTTTATTTAATTTAAATTATTGCGTGGCGCCTAATAGGGTCCTATACCATAGTCATATTTTAACTATCTTAAATAAGAAGACGAAAATGTACATAAATTAATAAGTATTAGTGAAAAAATTTTCTTTAAATATTAACTAGGTCACAAACTACAAGCGATTGAACCTGATTACTAATTGGGTATGACGTGTTAGGTACTATGAATTTGATTGGTCGCCTGATTTTAAAAAGAAGATTCGCGCGTCGGTAGCGGTCACCTTTGAAAGAATATGAAATGTCATGATGTTCTATAACCTAACAAAGCATTTAACAATTTTGTGTTTGATGAATTTGTTTAATTATAACATCTAGTAATATTAACAATAATCATGTATTTATAAATAAATCAATTTGTAATATGAATTAAATTAATAATAATATTAATTAAATAAATATTGAAACTTCAAAACAGGCAAACATTAGCGCCATCCGTCGTTATACTTTGTGTAATAATATTGTCAAACTGTTTCAATGTTCCGTAATTTATTAGGAAGAAATCCTTGTTAAATGCTTATTATTTATGTTATTTATACTTAATAATAATTTCTTCGTAAATATAACGTATAAGTTTTTATATAAAAACATTTCAGCTATGCAAACATGAAAAAAATTGTTTCCAGTATAACTAACAGTTTGTCCCATTGTTTGTCGATCACTTGTTAGTATTTGCTACGTCACGCACAAATTCTTAAACTTTAAAAATTCATATCTCGCTTATTACGTAAAATTTTTAAGTCGCGTTTGCACTGAAGTTCTTATTTTATCCTGTTCTTACAGGAAAAAAAATAAAAGAAAAATGGTATAGGACCCCATTGCGCAATACAGCTTGCGCTGGAAACATTATAATAATTTTTGAAAAAAAAATGCATTTAATAAAAATATGGCTTTGATTTATACAAAATGGTTAACTAATTCTAATAAACCAAATTTTGCAAAATAGGTATTTGATATTATTATGGAACCATAAGCCTTACATCCGTTAACTGAGAAGTATAAACGTCAAGGTTGCATTACTTTTTCTATTTTAAGGAAGCTTTATATTAAATTCACTTAAAAATTGTATCATTTGATTATTAAAAGATGTAAAAAAATGGAATAATGTATTCAAATAAACTTAACCATGTCTTTAAATAATTGAGTTTTACTACTTTATTGACATGTTACAAATAATTTGTTTAACAAATGCCTATTTACTTAGTTTAAACATTATTGTCAATCTTTATTGATAATAAATAATAAGTTTTTATTATAATTTTCTTAAAAATGTGGAATCAAAAAACGAAATTCACGAAATCAGAAGTATGTTTTTAAATGTTATCATTATTTTAATCACACACATAATTTGTTTAACAATTGTCTATTTAGTTTTAATAAACATGTAAAAATCGGTATTAAAGGTTAATAATTAGCTGCATTTTATAATTTTCGGCAAATTTGAATTTAACTTAGAAAAAGCGAAATAAGTAAATATTTTACTTCAATGACATACCGGGGACAAGACCTACGAGTACACCGGTAATCGAACCATCGTTTGCGGACATATGAAAATTCTCAGTCCCCGACCTGATATTATACATATGTATATGTATCTATATATGTAGTTTGTGTTATATGAAAATTATAAAACAAGTTGTAAACTTCAGAAGGCAATTATGGAATGAATTATTGATATAATAAGTAAGAAACTAGAAAAATTGACACGGTCACCGTCACTCATAAAAAAATGTACTGCATGATATAGCAGCTGCCTACGAAGCATCACATAAAACATTTTGTACAAAGTATATTTAAAAAAGTATTGCATTAAATAAAAAAATGTATATACAGGTGTTATGTAAGTGTACAACGCTTAATCCATGGTAGAATTTACCCCATAGATAGTAAATCTGGAAAAAAAATTGTTTCACATGTCGTTCCTGTAGAAAACAAGAACTACAGGCATTTAAACTAACCAATCACGTTATAGTTCAAAATTTTGTAAAAAAAAAAAAATAAAAATCAATGTATTCTCTGGAAAAAATATTGATTGTCAGAACAGATGTTAAACGTTTTTTGCTTAGACGTATAATTAATTTATATTGTTATTTTAATATTCTCAAAATGCCATTTATCTTCAACAAGCAGGAGTATGCAGACATGCATATGGTATACGGCGAGACAGTACAAAATAGTCTTGTTACTCCAAAACGGTACAAAGAGTTATTTCCAATTTTCTTATATGTCATTTGTGAGAGGTGGGGCATTTTTTCCATAGGTCGAATTTTACTTTTTTACAAAATTTTGGTGATTGGTCAGTTCTAAAGGCCTCTAGTTGTTGTAGAAAGCATGATAAACAAAAATTATTGCCACATTTACTATCTATGGAGTCAGTTCTACATTGGGTTAAGCGTTGTACACTTACATAACATCCTGTATAGACATAAATATACAAAGTTTATATCCTGGGTAAAGCGAAAAGGCCTTGGTGATCCAGTGTTTTTTTTTTTTTTTTTTTTATTAATAAATTTCGGACGTTTCGAACATCAAGTGGTTCATATTCAGCGCAATTTACAAATAAATATTTTATATTTCACAATTTTTCTGACATTTCACAATTTAGAGATCTCTTTTTATTAAAATTATTTATCCATGCATAATGGGGTCCTATACCATAA